>CH001979.1:348468-370748 GCA_000149265.1 Ciona savignyi
TGATAATTTCGAAATATTTAAATAAATGACGAGAATTAGAAGGGATGTATTTCAATAACCCTTACTTTTTTATTTATTTTTATTATTATGGTGTTAACAACTAGGGATTTTCCAAAATGTCAAATATCTTAACTGGCTGGATCCCTGCATAGTGTAAAATTAAAACGGATATCTAGTAACTATCTGGGCTATTTAGATATACACCACGTGGCCGTAAAATCATCGCTTATCATCTGCTATGGTGAAAGTTAATTATCTCTTTTTAAAGCACGCTTAATTTCTTATTTCCTGAGTTTCTTTGTATTTTATATTAAGAAGTAAACTCCAAAATCGTTCTCTCAGCTCTAGATTCTTGCTTCTGAAACATCTTATGCAAACTGAAACTTCATATAGTAATATTAAATACATACTTGTTACTTATAGGCACCCGTCATCACCTTACATAATAACAGCAGCTATAGCATATTGTTATTTGTTAATTGGTCATATAATGCGTTTATATTTCTTTACAGGCGCAAGTAACAGAGTTGTCCAAATCGTTGGCACATACGCAACAACGCGAGCGCGAAATATCGAATTATTTACAAGAAGCGAAAACCCGAATGTCCATGAACTCTCACCTTGCTGACCCGGAGAGGGTGAAATATTTGCGACAAGTTTTGTTCGAGTATATGATGGGGTCGGAGGGGAAGGTGAATTGAGTGTTGAGTGACATTTCTGACCGCTTAGGCTGGTGGTTTAGTGCGAGGCCTTTCAACTTAAAGGTTAAGGGTTCGAAACTGGTCGCTAGCTAGCGGGTTGTGTCCTTGGGCAAGGCACCTAACGGATGGTAACCCGAGGTGTTCTGACGATGGCCGTGTGTTAATCCCCTTGGTTTTCCCATTCATTGGAATAAACATGTATATCCTATTCTTATATTTTTTTAACCCAGTGGACTGACGCTTTCCTGTGTGTTAACACAATTGCGTTTTCCCATTCACAGAGATAAACATGAAATCCTATTCTATTCCTTATACCGAGCCATTGCCTTTTTTTCAAATGTTTATTATTCACAGACAATGGCTAAAGTTCTAGTAGTTCTGATGCAATTCCCACCAGAAGAAGCCCAGAAAATTTTAGAGAAACATAAACTTCCTCCGGTCAGTTTTTAGGATTTGTGTGGATTTAATGTAGATACTAAAACTATTAAATAGTAATTAACCAGAAGTGTATTTTTTTTACCATCTATTTGAAGGATAGGGTACACATGTTTTTTCCTGGGCTTGGAAAAATGCAATATTCGTCAGATTACTGGTTTTAATAGTTGGTTGTCGGAGCAATTACAGTGTGTTATATACGGTGGACATACTGCTTCAAATTTACTGGCTGCATAAATACTTTTTTTAATACCCACGTAGGGAATAAATTAATATATGCAAAAGTTATACTCTCCCGTTGGATCACTGCTTACTCCCCACATATGTGTTAATATTGGATCACTGCTAGGGTAAATAATGTTTACTCCCCAAATAAGTGTTATTCTTATGGCATAACAGCTTTGTAATGAGCATCCATGTTTTTCTATTTTGTAACACGTCGTATTGTCCCCCAAAAGATGGTTGGATGAAAATCAGCTATAAGTGGTTGTGTTCTTTGCCCTTGGGTAGGACAGATTAACAGGTGTTGGTTGTTTTTTAATCGTTTAAACAAAAACTATGGCAATGTACACACCTTTTGCAATAGCCCATCTCTTATCAGGCTTTGGTCAAGAGTGATCCAACAATCGCCAGTGATATAACTGCATTTTCCCATTCATATTACCTACCCTTTTTATCTGGTAGTGTAAGAAGAAAGATTTTAGTGCAACAATGTTGATTTTTTAACATAGTTAACCCTCACCCATAAAACATATATATTATTGGATCAAACTTCAGCATACATATAAATATTAATGGATCAACTATAAATCTTATATTTTACTGGATCAAACACACTTGATCAAATGTGTACTACATTATCACTAGGCCTATGTCATGAACATATGATTGAAACTTTTATTAATCCTGATTTTGCATGAGCTTTTCAACACCTTCATTTTATTTTGTAGAAAGGTTGACACGCATGCGGTTGCAATGAAGTAAGAATTATTTTTCTTTTATCATAATCATCATCATAATTTATCTTGTTATGGTACATGAATTGTATTATATAATTACCAAGTATACTATCCCATCAAGGGGAAAACCTACTACAATGAAAAACCTACAAAAAACAATCATGTCTGCTAGTTAATCCCCCATAATACCTGAATATCCTGTTAACTTAGAAGCACAATTTAACACAACAGAATGGTGTGCTTTTGCATCCCCTCATATACATGTGTTCGTGTGGCTGACATAACAAGAACAGTATAACGCTTTAAAATGTCAAATTGCTTGGGAGTCTTTGCAGTATGTTAATTTAATGAAGACATTTTTGTCACACACAGTAATCCACAGGTTAAATGCCTTTCCAGCATTATAGTTAACTAGATAGAGGTTAAGTTTTGATTTCAGTGTAACAACTTCTATTCTTTCCTGCAGGAGTGGCTGCCAGGCTCCGATATAAAGGATCGTAGATGAAGTGCCATATCCGGACTCTATATAACCTGCTCTATTTATATCGTGCAATATCTGCACTTAGTATTGATGTGCCTTATCATACTGGTACCAGTATGCAATTGTCCTGTTGGGATGCTAAAGCACAATAGAAAGTTGGCTTTTGCCTAATACAATGCTAACTTAACGCACCCCAGTTTTAATTTTTACATTAACTAAATAATTTTATTTTACTGAAAACTTTAATGTGATGTACTGGTATCGTAGTAAACTGTCGTTGATGGAATTGTGCATTTATAAATTATTCTAAATGCTGAAGATTCTATTTCTTCATACTTGTTAGCCACACAAGTCGAAATTTCAGTTACTGTCAAAGGCTAAGGCAGACTACTATTGTACACTGCATCACTCAAGAATACAAACCAATGAAGGTCTCATTTGAAGACTTTAAAATTTCAGTGAATCAGAATTAGGTGATACTTTTTTAACTCAGGTATGACCGTGTTTACAGTGGTTTTAACACCCGTTTACAGAACCTAAATGTATGTAGAACCCTATTTGGCATTCCTGTGTCTCTAACAGTCTTTGCTAAATTGTTTCAAACTAAACAAACGGTTATGTAACAAAACGTTTATATAGCCAACTATTAAACAGCAGCAAGTGGTTTATGAAAGAAACAATGGGTCATTCTTAAAATGGCAATATTTCGGATATTCAAAAAGCTGAGGAGAAACATTACATTCTGAATTGGACTGCATTTTCGTTAAATATGTGTAGCGATATTACAGTTAGGGATCACAGTCAAAAAAGAAAGAAAAAAAAACAGAACAAACTTGGAACTTTGTGCAATTTATAAGTCCTTAACACGGTGGCAAACCTCTTCTGTAAACTTCGAGCAAGTTGCATCTCCACCAAGGTCCTTGGTGCGAGATGTCTTATCCTTGATCGCATCAAAGCAAGCTTGCTCGATCCTTCCTGCATAATTCATCTTACCAAGGTGGCGTAGCATCATGATAGCAGACAGCAACAGGGCAGTTGGGTTCGCGAGATCTTTCCCGGCGATATCTGGAGCTGTGCCATGCACGGATTCAAATAGCGCTGTACCATGTGCTCCAATGTTGCCACTAGGGGTCACACCTAAGCCTCCGATAAGCCCTGCACATAAATCACTCAAAATATCGCCGTACAAGTTGGGCATGACTAGCACATCAAACTGGGTTGGGTCTTGCACTATGTTAAGGCAAACTGTATCCAGATACATCTCGTTAAACTTGATGTCACGATTTTTCTCCGCTGTTTCCCTGCAGCATCTCAAGAAGAGACCGTCAGTCATTCGCATTATGTTGGCCTTGTGGACAACGGTTACATTTTTCCGGCTATTTTTGCGGGCGTAGTCGAAGGCAAACTCGGCAACCTTTCGTGAAGCTTCTTCAGTTATCAACTTGATGCTTTGCACAACACCATCCACAATAGCGTGCTCAATACCAGAATATTCACCCTCTGTGTTCTCTCGTATGGTCACCAGGTTAACACCGTCGTACGGAGTCTTGTACCCTTCCAGGGATACGCAAGGACGCACATTTGCATAAAGATCAAAAGTCTTCCGGAGCAGTAAATTCATGGATGGATGGCCTGCTGCTATAGGTGTGCCAAGGGGACCTTTCAAGCCAACTTTATTCTTATTAATAGAATCCTGTGCTTCGATTGGGATTGTCCATTTTCCACCGGGCCCTTTCATGGCTGTCACGTTTCTTTCCTCCCAAGATATAGGGGCTCCTGCTGCGTCGAAGATCTTCATCACAGCATCTGAAATCTCCGGTCCGATTCCATCTCCAGGTATCATAGTGCATAGTCTTTGTTCTTCCGTTTCCGGGATTGCTGTTTTAGTAGACGAGGCATAACCACTCCGAGCAAAAAGTAAAGGCAGTCGTCGAGGTAGAGACTTAAATAATGTAGACGCCATTTTTACAATTTTAAATTGCCGGTGCGTTAAATAATGCACTAAGACCCTGAAAATGGGTGGCGTTGTTATTAAACGGGTACATAAAATATATTTTTATACCGTAACATTTATTAGGCCTAGACTGTCCTAAACAACAGAAGGTTAGATACATTTCAAAGAAACGACCTTGTATGTTTGTAAAATCAATGTTCGGTAAAACCTGAGGCCGACACAACTAGAACGCACTTACCGGATGATTAATCAAGCAAGAAAAGTGATTGCGAAATATACTGCGTGTTTTGTCATAGTAATTTATATTTTTTTAATATAAAAAAACATCATTACAAAATGTAACTAAAAAAAACTAAAATGAGAAATTTACAAACAAATATTTATATAAGCACGGTAGTATTTTTTCTAGAATAATAGAAAACACTGAAAATGACGCGCGATTATGCGTTTTAGTGAAGAATCCAGAAGTTTGAAATCCTAGAGTAGTTAAAAATACTAGAACTCTCCGTATGTAACTAACTTTTTTTATTTTAGTTCGGTAAGCATAAAGAGAAAACATGGTCCGCAGGCATCTGAAAAGCTGTGTGGTCGAAAAACCACCTCTGGTTGCAAAAGAACTATAACACCAGAAAGTGTCGCCATGCGACAGCGACACGCCACTATTTTTCGAGGCGACACGCCACTTTTTTCAGAAGTGACACTCCACTTTTTTCGAGGCGAAACTCCACTTTTTTTTGAGGCGACACGCCACTTTTTTCGAGGCGACAGGACACTTTTTCAAAGGCGACACGACACTTTTTCAGAGGCGACACGACACTTTTTTAAAGGCGGCACAACACTTTTTGAGAGGCGACACAACACCTTTTCAGAGTGGACACGACACTTTTTTTCTGGGCAATACCTCACTACGTGTTATAGTTTAGTAAATTTCTTTTATTCTCCTCTTGGTTGGACTTATTGTTATAAGCCTCTACCAAAGTGTGGCATTGTGCACCTGGAGCTTTTAAGCAGGACCCTATTTACCACAAACCATTCTTAATATAAGGATTACAACACTTTCTTATTACGTACATTATAGCAGGAAACAGCAATAGGCTACAGGGACATGTGTCTCTTTTATATAACGATAATAAAGGAGTATTATGTTGTCCAGTAGAATTCGAAGGCATCTATCTGGATTATTACATTCACCCCTTTACAAAATTTTTACACCTACACTTATGTATCATAGGGGTGAAAAGTGCTTGCCATGGACAAATAAATATGAAAATTATCTTCAGATTACAAAAAAAGGAGTTGCAATCTCGCTCACATTTAATCATAAGTCTAACCAAGAGAAGAATAAGGGAAATTTACTAAACTATAACACATAGTAAGGTATTGCCTAAAAAAGTGGCGTATCGACTCTGAAAAGTGTCGCGTCGTCTCCAAAAAAGTGGCGTGTCGCCTCCGAAAAAGTGGCGTGTCGCATGCGTTATTTTTTGGTAAACAGCCCGTCTCTCTGGTTGTACAATAAATATAGGGTATAGGCTAAAAGGTTTGGCGACCGCGTCCGCTTTGTTTATAAAAGTTTACCCTTTTATTTTTTAAATGACGTGTTTTAACTACTGTTCGTTTTGCCGTCTTTTCCTGTGTCGTGAATTTATTCGTTTGCCATTTTTCAATACTGGGGCAAAAAATGAATAAACTAAACTGAAACTCAAAAATGTACAGTTAAGTTTTGCGTTAGGTTATCTGTTCCGGTACTAAGAAATTGTCTAACATGATATATCTTTGACAAATAAAACAAATCCGGGTGTTGTGGCGTTAAATTTAATGAAGGTAACTTTTGAATAGCAGTGTTCATCCTGCACAAATATATATGTATTTTTAAAATCAAATTCGGATGGCGGTCAAAAAAAGAAAAAAAAACTGTTATTTATGATTGATTTTACATTTTAGGCGTATATATTAAAAAATATAATTTCGCTTTAAAACTTGACGTGAAAAAGTTTAATCAAGATTCAAGACGACGCGACTTTACAGCGAATAAAAACTTGGAAAAGAAAACTTAACTACAACATTGTCATATCTGTTTCAACTAATTTTTAATGGTAGCTGCTTACAGTAAACTACCTTCGCACTTGAAGAAAGCGGTGCAACGCGCAAAAGCGGACACTGTATAGTAATTCTGCTATTTGTTGACTTTGGAGGCCTGTGTATTGTTTCGCCTGGTTTATAGTTTAATCAGCAGGTAGTGTTATGCCCTGTTTTACTTTTAAAGAGCGAACTGAAAAAAAATTTGTGAACAATTATACAGTTTAACGTAAATAATGAAGCCTAAATTATAATATTAAAGTTATAAGAGGCTGTTGGGCTTCAACGGAAATCCTGCAATTTCATTTGAGTTTTTGATAAATTTCCAGGTTGGTGATCCATTCACCGACTGATTAATTGGCGAACTGACCAATCGTTTTCCAACAATTACCAAATTGTGCATGTTACGGTAGCATGAACTTAACTTATGAGGACTTCCCGTAAACGTTTCGTCAAGACAACGGATCATTCTTGTGTACACTTCATTGAAATTGTCGTTAAGATCTTTGACTTTTGAGTCGCCGTCGTACATTTCTGTGGTTGGATTTTTGCTTAGCGGCCATACTCCGTCGGTATCGAAATGTATATTTTCACCAGCAAAGCAATAATCTTCTCCCGGCTTCAGGTATTTAGAACAGTTTAATCGATACAAGTTCAGGCAGTTGCTCGGCTCACAAGCTTCCGTAACTTGGATTTTAATCAATTTTCTTCCGTGTACAATCTCACGAAAACGTTGGTAATGAGAGATTTCCTGACTTTTTGATGTATTAACAACAAAGGGTGTGCAGCTGCTGGCGCCTTCGCCTTCGTACACTATCTCAACAATTGCCTCAACCGCGTCTTTTAGAGTAAAAATCGGAAACACCGGATTGGTGTATGCTTTCGGTAAGCCATCTGTATCTTTTAAAATTAACTCCGGAACCTGAAATGTTCTGTTTCCCGAGAATATAGTCTGGTTTTGACCAACACTACCCAGGCGAACCTCGGCTTCAAGGGAAGACAACAAGAGAATTAGTTTCATGTAAAATGAACCAATGGAATGTATTGGAAGTTTGTTGATTTCCCTTCGCTTTTGGTCCGCAAATTTCTTTATAAACGACCAATCAATTGTCGCGTTTTGTTCAGAGTTGCATGCAATGAAGTATGTGTCTAAAAGCTTTTGCAAGTTTTTGCTTTTTGGTCTTTCATTTTGACCATTCGAAGCAAGACGCCATAACCTCGCAATGTCATAAAACATCTGAAAAAAATTAGTATTAAAATAGCACCAATATAACAAAGATGACTTGAAGTCTGTGCCTACAGCACAGGGTTTTATTATAAACAAATTACTTTTTGCTCAACTGGTGAAGAGGGCGTTTCAATTTTTGTCAAAACATCTCGTACGTAGCCAATAGACATTGGTTCAATGGTAATCAAAACATCAGGAAGTAGGTCAAATACGGATCCTGTGCCCAGTGTTGTCGGATATTGGGGTAAGGATTCAAAACTCAACAAGTTCACCGAACCACCGATCTGCGGATAAATATAATACTTAAAACAGCGAACAAAATGTTAACTGGCAAAAAAAGTACCGTGTTCAACTTACTGCATTTAATAAGTTTGCTGCGAGAGTCATATGGTTCATTTCCTCCGTAAATACCGACCTTATTATCCTTGCAACTTCTATATTTCTACCATATTCAGTTTTTAAACTTAACCAAGCAGTAACATAAGGCGGTATGGTTGTAAGTTCTACTGAAATTGCAGATTTGACAAGGCTCCGAATAGCTTCAATGGTAACGCTTGGAAGATCTGAACAATAATGCAATAATTCATAATTCTGCAGTTGGTTGTTGTATGAAAGAAAATCTCACCTTCGCTAGACCTTCTCATTCCACACGAAATCCAGGTTTTAATTAATTCTGCTTTACTTCGAGATAAGTCGCGGGTCGAAGGCATGTATCTATATAATGCATAATTAGAATAGGATATTCCTGTTTCATCCCCGTCTTCGGAAAAATGCAAAAACACGTTATTAAATGAGCAATCGTCAGATCACCACCGTCACCACCGTCAGATTACAGTAGCTGTTGCTGTGTTTTTTTTATATTTGTAATAAAGATGTTTCTTCAGTCTTAGTAAAAAGAATTAAATCACTAGTTTCAGGTATGTTTGATAAGTGTCTTGCCTAAGGACACATGATCCAGCCAGCGGCCGACTTGACAAACTTTAACCTGTCTGACAGACGTGCGACGCTCTTACCAACGATCCAGCCAGACATAATTATTTCGATACAGACCGGAGCAATTATGGTGGAAAAGTTAATGATGTTAATTCCTTAACAATATTTACCTTGGACTGTGGATACTCGTGTTAAACATAGCATATTTAACATATTCAATATTATTCGTTACAGATTTGTAAGAATGAAGATTGATGATCCCAAACTTTCGCATCACAGGGTACAGGTTGTTGTATTGAATAAAAATTCCTGTATAAGTAAAGGTATTCAGGTGTAACAAGCAGGGTCCAACCACAATATGTGCTGTTTATGTATGCAAAAACGGATGGGTCCCTGAAAGTGTCTAAATTTTCCAAAATGGGCCCATAAATATTTTTTGGAGTTCGGGCTAAAGTTAATTGTCCGGTTTTAGGCTTAGGATTAAACGATCCATTCACACATTTAATTTAGCGACTTCTTTGCACACCTTGGCCATAAATATTAATTGCAGTAACCGTATAATTATCGTGATTTATTCATAAGATTACTATAGTTTATGTTGCCAGACAACTAATTTCGCTAGTATTCAATACAGTTTACCATAGGGAATTACTAAACTGCTCAAAAAATAAATTACGACTACTGGTACGAGTTCTGGGCCGACTTTTATTCCATTAGTTTGTTCTTGCAGAAACAACAAACTTAAAGGTGGCCCACACGCCTATTGATGGTTTATTTAATAAAACGTGCTAAAATGTATACTAAAGCAGACCTCTAGTTTTTACCAAACAAAGCTATAAGATACAGAAAACAAAATTCTTACGTTTTACATCCCGCCAAGTTGGACATTTTTTGGATGGGACATAATCATAAACTCGAATGACGGGTACCAAGGTGGTCATCCCTTGATAATTCAATACGTCATCGCCACTTTCTCCAACAAAATAATTGAACTTTCTTCCTTCAAATATGTAACTGCAAAACAAGTCTTTTACAACACTATCGAAGATATTTGATACTCTTTGTAAAATGTCCTACCTTAATACGATGGTTGTCCAATCAAATTATTTAATGTTAATTAGCTTTAAGTCAAAGATTATAGAATCAAAACATTATAGTATCAAAACAAGCCGCTGGCTAGTCGGTTATATCCTTGTACAAGACACTTAGCGATCGGTGCTTTTACCCAGTAAAATATTAGCCTCAATAAAAACAGCAACCAGGTCTTACTTAGAACAACACCGTTTATAGTTGAGAAATAATAATCGTATTTATCTATGATAAAATATTTGCATAATGGTAACCTTGCCACGATTCGAATGAAATAAACTTGACCGTCCAGATCACAACCTCTTGGAGAATCGGGACTTGAGACCGCGGTTACTGAAAACCGTGCCAATCCAGTAGCGTTGGATGTAGAATGGATCGCTTCTATTTGTAAAACCGAGATTGGTACTGATAGATTTCTAAAATGCAGTGTTAAGGGTGAAAATTGTTCCCATGTAGTTAGTGCTCCCATTAAAACAGCTATTTATTAATATATTACTACTATAAAAGTAAGGCTGTGTTAGCCTAAGTAAAACCCATTGACATTGTGGTTAAATGTATCCGCATTAATTGTGTTAAATGAAGATGATTAAAGCAGTGCAGTCAGTTCTTATGGAGTAAAATAAATACAGTGATTTTAAAGGGCTGCGACACACTTTCTCACTTTAATATTGACGATGCAGTTTTAGTTATGTTGACATAAAATCGGATATTTTTTCTGGGACACATGTACCTGAAGCAATTGTTTCTTTGGCAATCCTGTTCGCTTAATTTTGGTACGATCTCCAACGAAAATGTTACATTCGACAATGGCCGAGCATGCATTGTTGCAAATAGAGTAAAATCCGCACTGTCGTGTAGATTTAAACGCATGGCACTTGGCTCAAGCAATCCAATTTGAATACCGTTATTAGTTTCTTTTAATACAGTGTCTTGAATAAAGAATCTGTATAAATTGGTCAAATACATAGGTTATTTTATTAATTTATAAGAATTTTGTATTCATTTCTATTAATACAATGTCTTCGATATGAAATATGTATAATGTTGCTTAAACTATTAAAGGTGTTTTTAATAAATGTATAGGAAGAATTTAAAAATGTGATGAAAAAAAATCCAAACGCGTGTTCATACTTTTAGCATCGTCATTGTATAAAAAAAACTATTATATAAACTAAAAGTGAATGGCATAAAAAACTTACGAGTCATCAGTAGATACCAACATAAGGGAGTAACTTGGCTTTAAAAGAATATGTGTTTCCTCTGATGTTAAAGACACATCAACCACTCCCCCAAAACGGTAGTACCATGCATCGTTTCGATCTATTAATGCTCTTCCACCGTTTTTCAAAAGTTTGCAACATCCCTCACTTAATCTATAAGTGCATAAAACTGGTTCTCTGTAATGCACCATCGTTGGATTATGTATGCATATACTGAAAAATTATTATAAAACACCATACTTGCACTGATTGGATACGACCGCAAATTTAAAGCCGACTGATTTCGAAAAAGACCCATCTCTGTCCGACTCCAAACTACTTGACAGGTCAACTGTTAAGTACTGTTCAGACTGATGTAAGCGAAACGGGGCGGGGCCGGTGTTTAAACTTAATGGTTGAAGGAGTCGACCTGCAGTTATTTCAAGTGGGTCGATTGCTGATGTTAGACCTGAAAAGGGGAATGACTGGATCATAACAGTTAACAACGTGGTCGTATTTGGACCAACAGATAATAATAAGAAAATGAACGATGGGTTACCTATAGTTCCGACCAATCTTCCAAGTCTAATTTTACTATCAAATAGATCGAGAACAAGCGAAAGTGAAAGAATTTGATGTTCGTGGAATACAGACCGGTAATGGGAACTATGCCATGTGATGTTTGTCACCTTGCTGGTAAAAAATAGTCGTTTAAGAATGGATGTGTCATTCGAGTGGGAAAGTCACGTAAAATACTTTTTTATTGTTACCAACTAGAGCCCAAAGTGCAGATGCCGAAGATAAAATTTAACTGTTTTAGTATATATAACCTCTTACATCCAATGGGTTTTAAAATGTCCGCTTAGTATCTTGTACTAAGTTAGATCAGATCAGCCACAATTTGAACCATATAAATGTCCCACTGAAAGTCAACCCACTAAATCACCAAAAGCGGCAACGTCAAAATATTCTTGTTTGGTTTACCAAAACGAATTTATAAACGGTACAAAAATTTCTTGCAACTGCCACGCGGGGTCCTATTAAGTTAAAGGCAGTGATGGGATTCAAGAGGTTCGCATGGGTTTGAACCCGTTCTTGGAACGTCGGCATAATCACCGATACGATTCTTGCTTTTTTACAGACATTAGACCTTTTAGGGAACCTGTTGTTTGTAAGTACGGTACAAAAGAGAACCTGTTCTTAAAGTTTTGACACTGTTACTACGATATGAAATACGATACTTATATTAAGCCCAAAATTGTGGAAACTAAATGGGCGTTATAACAAACTGCAACAACCACCTTTTCCAAGATGGCGTATAACCAATTAAGACCTCTATGAACGGCAGGATGTGACGAGTGGTACCCTCCATGAGTCATTGTTTTTAAACTAGTGTTTTGCTGAGTAACAATGGTGGTGATTCCCCAATGTTTGTTTTGTTGAAAGCAGCATGTGCTAGGCTGCGCGCCGGTGTTCTCGTTTAGCTGTAAAGTTTTGTAATCGTGGAGCAGTGCTTTGTAAAATAAAGGTGTTGAATGTGCATCTGCTAGCTGTTTTGTTGGAAAAAAGTTGCCGATGTACGAAGGGGTATGGGCTCAAAATTTTTAAACAAAATTTTGTAGGGTTTTGAGTTTAGGTTGCAGATCCAAGCTTCAATTTTGAATTGTGAAAAAATCTAAGACTTCCTATGTCAGGATTTTGAGTGACAGTCGTTTTTTGTGAGGTCAGTTTGCATTAGAGAGATAGGGAAAATAATTAGTTGAACGCCTCCTAAATGAAAAACGGGCTATTTTGAATTTTTTGCCAAAATCTCCAAATTTATAGAAATTTGAGTGTGGATAAATGTTACTAGTCAACTGTTTGTCTAAAATCTTACACTTAATTACTTATGCTAATTAGCAAAATAATTAATTAGTCATTTTTTCTCATTTTTGGTTGTTTTCACTCCGGTAGAGGGTCGTTCGGATATTTTTTCAAGAACCTAACTTCGAATGGCTTTTATAAATACCAGACAATCTTTCGATACAGACTGTTAATCCGATTTGAGATATAGGACTGAAAAATGTACTCCTCTTGGTATCCACATGTGTACCTTTTTTCATATTTTTCAATTTTTGGGCAGGTGTGAAGGCCTAGATGTGTTGTTGGACACTTATGCATACAGAAGATATAAAAACTTAACAATCCTAACCATCCTTGATTGTCAAACATTGGTGAAAGAAGTGGAGGCGGACAAAATGTGGTCACACGAGGCTCAAAGGTGACATTGGGTGTGTTTTTTTACTCAAAAACAACTATTTGTACCCTGGTTATGGACTTTAAACCTTTCAAATTACAGTGAAAAAATGTGCTGAAACTTGTGGAACATCAAGCAGTGAATTTTAATGTGTACGAAGAGTTTCAGTCATCACCAGTGACACTGTCGCCAAATGAAATCTACAGAATGACCACCCTTCAGTCGAAGGCCTGTAATAGCCGAAGCAGTCAACCGAAACGGTTAAAATTTGGACCGGAGTCTCACAGAATGACCTCTACTAGTAAGTTCAAGCAGTTTAAACCAAACTGGAACGGTCACCGTTTCCAAGATGGCGTATAACCAATTAAGACCTCTATGAACGGCAGGATGTGACGAGTGGTACCCTCCATGAGTCATTGTTTTTAAACTAGTGTTTTGCTGAGTAACAATGGTGGTGATTCCCCAATGTTTGTTTTGTTGAAAGCAGCATGTGCTAGGCTGCGCGCCGGTGTTCTCGTTTAGCTGTAAAGTTTTGTAATCGTGGAGCAGTGCTTTGTAAAATAAAGGTGTTGAATGTGCATCTGCTAGCTGTTTTGTTGGAAAAAAGTTGCCGATGTACGAAGGGGTATGGGCTCAAAATTTTTAAACAAAATTTTGTAGGGTTTTGAGTTTAGGTTGCAGATCCAAGCTTCAATTTTGAATTGTGAAAAAATCTAAGACTTCCTATGTCAGGATTTTGAGTGACAGTCGTTTTTGTGAGGTCAGTTTGCATTAGAGAGATAGGGAAAATAATTAGTTGAACGCCTCCTTTAATAACTATTTAAAGCCTATTTTCTATCCCACGATTTGACTGTAAGACGACAAACTTATGTAATAACTAGAGAGTGTCAACCACGTGTTTAACCACCACTATTTGTAAAACACATGTTGCATGCCATATATTTATTCTACAGGGTCCCTAACCACATTTTGTATTTTATACAGTGTGTATGTAGTTATTGTTTCTGCAAGCATAAACTCATAGGTCCCATAGTTATCAAACCAAACTTCTTCTTCATGTGTAGGTTAAAAAGAACAATCGTGATAGATTTACAAAGATTTCATCACAAATGTTTTAAATTAAAGCTTTTTTTAATGCTGTATTGAAATGAAGCTAAATTCTTACCCTAGATTTATCACCCAAAATTTTACTCCTGCGTATCTAGACCATGTTGTTTAACAAATGACAAAGCTTTATTACTATTTTATTATTCCTTTTGGTAGATGTCGGGGCGTCATGCCATGCCTGTCACAATCATGATTTCAGAACAAAATCTTATTTTTTAGGGTATTTCCCTAGATATTAATTTTTTTTCTCTAATTGTTAAATTAGTAGGTAATGCGCTTACATTCCACCAAATCTGAATCAGATTGGAGCAGCCATTCAAGCACTATGCCAAAAAACTTGTTTTTATAAATACCGTTTTGGTTATTAACGTCTCCGGGGAATTCCCCTAAATTTATCACCCACAATTTTGCTCCTGCGTTTCTAGACCATGTTGTCTAACAAATGACAAAGTTTTATTACTATTTTATTATTTCTTCTGGTAGATGTCGCGGCGTCATGCCATGCCTGTCACAATCATGATTTGAGAACAAAATCTTAATTTTTAGGGTATTTCCCTAGATATATATTTTTTCTGATTGTTAAATTAGTAGGTAATGAACTTACATTCTACCAAATCTGAATCAGATTGGAGCAGCCGTTCAAGCACTATGCCAAAAAACTAGTTTTTTTTTTAAATACCGTTTTGGTTATTAACGTCTCCGGCGAATTCCCTTAGATTTATCACCCAAAATTTTGGATTCTGCATATCTAGACCATGTTGTCTAACAAATGTTAAACTTTTATATCGATTCCAATATTTCTTTTGGTAGATGTCGGGGCGACATGGTATGCCTGTCACAATCATGATTTGAAAACAAAATCTTATTTTTTAGGGTATTTCCCTAGATAATTTTTTTATTTCTTTCAAGTGTTGAATCAGTGCCTAATGCACTTACATTCCACCAAATTTTATTTAAATTGAAGCAGCCGTTTAAGCGCTATGTCACAAAAAGCTAATTTTTTTATAAAAAATACCGTTTTGGTTTTTAACCTCCCAGGGGAATTCCCCTTGATTTATCACCCAAAATTTTGGTTTCTGAATATCTAGACCATGTTGTCTAACAAATGGCTAAGTTTCATTACGATTCCATTATTCCTTCTGGTAGATGTCGGGGCGACATGCCATGCCTGTCACAATCATGATTTGAGAACAAAATCTCATTTTTTAGGGTATTTCCCTAAGTAAATTTTTTAAGTGTTAAATCAGTGACTAATACACTTACATTCCACCAAATAAGATTCAAATTGGAGAAGTCGTAGACCCATAACTAGTATTAAAATTCTACATTGGTATGTATGTAGTATCTGTTTTAATATAACCGAAACCGAAATTTTAAAGCTCATTTTAGTATTGCTTTTAACAAACATTTTCTATAAATTTGGTTTGGTTTCTATCTCTTCATAAGTAAACGGAAGATAAGACACTCTATGTTATGAACAAACTCAACTTTCATTTGTCGAAAGAAATTATCCGCCTTGTGTCCAAAAAATAACAAAAATGAGGTATTTATTCTGTTTAAATTTAATAAAATAGCCCTTGATACCTGTTATATCTTGCCATTCGTTTAAAATTCTCATCGCTTTTAAAACTGTCGTTTCGATTCTTAAGTTGCTGTATTGACATGGGAATAACATCCCCTTCCACGACTCCAACTATTTCAATGTGCAGCGCCCACATCGTCGCAGTAAATTGCCAATCAACATCTAGATCGGCCATCACTCCAGGCCACTTTGCTACAAAAAGATAAGTAATCGCGTTGTAAGGCAATACTGCTGTGCGTTCGTGTTTGGATGAATATGGGTCAGTAGAACATAGTGTTTGGATGAATATAATTTTGTAGAACATACATTGGATGTTTGGCATTTTTTTTAAACTGGCACCGTAGCAATATTACACTGTCATGTTTACTACAGAGAAACTACAAACGTTTATTAAAATGAAAAGTTTTTCATATCGTGGTAAATCACCTATCTAGAAATCGGCGTCTGTATGCCCCTATTGAAGCCAAAGGAAACACATTTTTATTTTACTCCGTGTTTTTAACATGTTATTTGGTTACTTGCGTATATTATTATAATGGTTTTGGTTAAAAACTCCGAGCATAACCTTATGTTATAGTTTTTACCTTTAAATACAGAACCTACGATTTCGTCTGTTGTTGAACACTGTCCAGGTCTATAACAAAGCGATTGAATAGTGGTGTCTTGGAAATAAAAGGTGTTTGATCCAAAAGGATTCCAATTCACTTCATCCGTTTCGTATCGTTCCAAGTTTTCACCCTTTCGAACAGTGATTTATTGGACAAATATAAAATGCTGGGACAAAATATATAATGAAATGGCAAGAACAATATATAATAAAATTGTGGGACAAATATATAAAGAAATGATGGGATAAATATAAAAGTATATGGCGGGACAAATATGTGGTTAAGTGGCGGGACAAATATATAATTATATAATAGAACAATAGTATACATGTTAATGTTTTAAAATTTCTGATATATAGGCCATTAGTCTCTAATTAATGGGTTCTACTAAATTGAAGGAACGTCTTAATCTTACATAACACACTACATCAATAGCTCCGGTGACCCGTCGGTGGGCGAGAGGTCATCTGACGATTGCCCGTGTGTTAACGTCTCTTGCTTTTACCCATTCACGGGGATAAATATAAATATTTTATCATAGCATATATCATACATTCATTGAATAATTGCAGCTGCCGAAAACCTTTACACCGATCGACCAAACGTCCGACACCAACAATAACAAAACGTACGATTTGTTTAATGCTACAGTAATCCCTTGAGGCCATTGAGGTGGTAAACTCCTGCAAATCAAAGGCGCATCTGAAGTTGTTTGTTGTCGGTACATCAGCTACCAGGTGGCCCGAAAAGTGCATCCTTGGAAATGACATGTAATCTGCCCAATAAGAAAGTGACGACAATCAACGTAACCCAGACGAATTTTATAGATTATATGTTCCACATAGTATGTCCATATAACAACAAAAACACAACATTAAAGCTTTTCGACATATGGCTGAGAAACCTTTATTCGATATTTTTCAACCTGTAAACGAAAATTAAATTTGAACTACAAAGGACGAAATCGTGCTTAATTAATATAAATCATAGAAGTACCATTTGTTGTCATGGCTATGGAAATATACTCTTTTTTATGTAACTAGTCTAGCTAAATTGGAAGTTCTGTTAGAAAACGTAAAAGATAAGTGGTCAATCTTCAGTCAACTTCGTAGGTACCGTCGGGTTACCTGAGCTGCTGCAGTGTCCAAATATTTTCCGGGTTCAGACTATGTCCGCCAAGTGCCTTGCTAAGGACACAAACGCGTAGCCATCAGGGAGTTCTAACTTACGAGCCAGTTGAGCTATTCCCGGCCTGAATCACTTGAGTTTTACACCCACAATCTTTTAAACTTTACTGCGAAAATATAATAATCTGCCTATATAATAATCTGATTTAAATATGTTCTGCCACCAAAGAAAATCTAAATGTGCAACATTTTTGACGCCTTAAACGCAAAATCGCAACTTCCTAGAAAGCTTACCTGCAGAATGTACCTCCGTTTGGCCAAATGCAAATTCAAGTAGGATAACTGCATTAATCAGCTTGATTAACATAAACATTATTATCAGGCTATCTAAAAGAAACAACTTGTTAAATGTACATTTAAATAGTAATTATCAATATATAGGTATATTCAACATGTTTTAATCAAGTTTTATGAACCGTCATTATAGTAGCCTAGTACATGTTTACACAATCTCTCATTACTTTTTGCAAATGTTTTAACACAATTAGACTGATTTTTTTAATAAAAGTAAAACGGTATTGCTCCAATGTTCTATTGTGAGTCCTGCAACGTTTAATAATATATTTATCAAGTGTTTGATGATGACGTTTGAGGTTTACGCGCCTTTTTTCGCTGGGATTCTTTCGCTGTATACACGTTCACCCAGGCAAATGCGGCCAAGGATACTTTCCGACTCCAAAATAGTATTCAAACAAGTTTAAAGTTAGTTTTGTTTAATATTAAAGATTAATAAACAATTGAAACACAAGTATTACTTTATAGCCTACTTCTTCCAGTCGAACGCATCTCTGCGAATTGTCTGGTAATTACAGCGCAATACGATTACAGACAGTTTGCATTTTTCAAGTTTTGACAGCTTGGCAACCAGTTCTATGTCCACAAGAGAGCTTCTGCCGTCTCGTACACTCTGTGTCTTTAAGTCTGGGAAGGCCCGAAAAACGAGGTCTTCAGGGTTGAATAACTCGTGACGTCATGCTAAACTGGTCAACCATTTTTATTTTACCTTACAGCTTAAGGCGGTCAAGGATGATTGCTGTTTTTCTGAAAAATGACGTTGCGTTATCGCAGATACGTGAAGGGCTTGCGTCTCATGACGTAAATTGTCAGTAACCCCGCCAGTCCTTTTTGAAAATTAGTTCACTTATTGCTTTCGTCCGTTTTTCTTTTTTCGTCAAACGTATTGACAGCGGTAACTTTTATTGGTCCGAGGTCGTCTTGAAGAAGTATAACAATCAAAATAAACGTTTAGATGTAGCAGTTAACATTACCAAATATGTAAAAAAAAAAAAATCTACCATCCAAAGTGGATCTTTTAAGTGATGTATCGTTTGTTAGAAAAACGTTTACTTGACATAAATGTCCCTTGTTGTTCGCGCCATAAAAATATTTTCTTTCCGAGTAAAAATTAACGGGCTGTTTAAATATGAATTACAGCTTTAATATCTATAAAAATATATTTGAAACAATTGTCAACTAACGTGACAAAATTGCCCACTTTAAAATCTATAAAAATTACTTAATAAACTTATTCACCACGCGTAGTAAAACCACAAACTTATTCAAATAAACTGTGCAACACGAAATGAATGCAAATTCTAATATACAAATGTTAAATCTATTATGGCTGAAATTTTGTATTAACATCTCATCCAAATGATTTTAGAATTGATTTGCCGATTGATTTATTTCGAGGTGCTTTGCCGATTGATACATTTCGAGTTGTTTTGCCCATTGGTGCATTGAGACCGTGTTTTAGGTTTCGTAAGGTAAATTCTCGTTTATTACGCCATTATGCATGCCAAAATATAATGCTAAGTGTTGGTTATTAACATATGTTGCTTTGTATAGCTTCCTGCTTGTAAACCCAGCTCTTTGTTGGCCTAATTAAGTTGTGATTATCGCATATCGACCAGAACTTGTTAGTCGGAATTTTGACCCACTTAACATGACTCCAGCTAGGTAAATGTCATGTGCAAGGGTTCGAGTGTTTCGACTCTAGGTGATAGAAATTAGCTACGTAAACACGACACTAGATTTCTATACAATACTCTGGATTAACAACCAATTCCTTTTTTACAGGTAAAGGACCAAAAATAACATGCTACAATTTTTTAGAAGTTTTACTTTAAACCGTCTTAATTGCCATGAAAATAAACAAATATCAAAATATCGTGTAAAAATATTTTTAGGACTCCAAAAGGCAAGAGATACAGTATTAATCTAATAAAAACATATGTTATTTCTTATAAAAAGGCAAAGGTTGATTTTTAAATCGAACGTTTAATAAAAGTGTTATTTAGATTGTAATTTAAACGTAAAATAGATCCTGCGTTCACGCTGCCTTTTAACTGAAACTTTTCTATCCTTTAGGTCGGAACGGAAGACTTTAAACAACATTTATTGTAACAATTTTTTAAATTACCTTACTAATCCTACATGTGGATATTTTTAACGGTTACGAAACTTGTCTCTGATCTACATGCGACTTTTAGAATCGGTACGGTTATCTTGCCACGCACTTTCTAAGCCCGCAACACGTGTTTCATCGCATATAACTCTAGTTTGGCAGAAGTCATTTTAATAAACTAGGCTTTTATTATTATATTTGTGTAAGAACAAGCTATTAAATTACTCAGGTGGTTCACCCTATCCTTTCACATATGTGACTGAGATGGTTAACCCTTTAGGCCTTTGGTTCTTAAACCTGTAGTAAGACTGGGACAATTGCTTTCTAATTTGTTTAAATATAAACGCGAAAGTCAACATGGTGGACGGTGGAGATATTAGTTACAAAAATACTATAACATAATCCAATACAATTATAATGTGACGCTCTTACTACATGGACAACGCGAAAGCAATAATACTAACAGGTAAATAATAAAAAATGCCCACTCAAGTCTTACAAAACAAGCTTGTCCGTTGCATGACTGTTTATGTGTAATTTGAAGCTTATTTTCTAGAATTAAAACACGGTTCGCGGAAGACAATTTAAGAAACATTGCTTTTTCTGTGAACGATAAATAAAATTTTACAAAACAAACAATACTGTGACACTATAATAAAGGGTATCTTTAGTAAAATAGTTGACTGTTATACAAACGTGTAACTTAAGCCGAGAGTATAGCCTTTGGGAAAATCAGGAAAATAATAGCAATAAATAATATGAAAAGACACTACCGATAACTTGCTTGCAAAACACAACCAGTAGCTTGCCTTTCACTGAAAATCACTGTCGCACATATAAGCTCGTTGGAATCTTCATTTGCCAACTAACAATCCTTCTAAAAATTGAATTATCAGCATAAAGCTGTTTTGCAAAACAAAAAAGTCAGACTGAAGTTAGAATTGTCACAACACGTCAAACAAATCAATGCACGGAACCGGAAATATGTAATATCTCGTTAAGATTAGATTTAAAAAAATGGGCTTTCAAATTACTTAAACTTTAAATAAAATATTAAAATCTGTAATAATAGTTTTGTTGAAAATTCGCGTGTGAAAATTTCTCATAATATTAATATTAATTACACCGGTTGCAGAAGAGTACAGCACACTGATCGTCACTACAAACGTCATAAAACGCGGACGCCCTGTTTTATTGCATTTGCGCCCATTTTCACTTCCAGTATAAATTGCCGTGTTTTGTTTTTACACATTAGTCCACTTGTGACTCACCAATAGTTCTTGTCAGAAATAACCACCATTGCCGAAGCTCTTCGTCGTGAGATGGCAAATCTCATGCCTGTTTGTGTTTCGTTGCGCGAGTCATGAATATATACGACTTTAACCTTTAAGGTATCCTTGATTATGAATCTGAATTTTAAGGAACCGACAGTTCCAGTGACTTTGGTATATTAATGTAATATTTTTGCGTCGTCAGCATACTGGAAATGGCGTACAAACAACTAAATTAAACTGAATGAGAGGATCTGAGATGGTGTCCGAGTCATTGAGTTTTTTTTGTCAGTAAAATGGGAGTAATTCGCCAATATTACTACGCATGGAAGCAGTATAGACAACATACTGCAGTTGTTACGGTAACCCGATGGTGGGCGCAAAGCTGTTATTCTACTTTTTTAGGGTTGCGGGAATCTCCTGCCCAGGACACCCACCCAAAATTAGGTTCAGTCTCAACTTTTTTAAGAGATTTTTCCAATATACTTATTAGAGAGAAGCATTACCTTAATTTGCTAAAAGTCGATAAGCCCACCTATTGGAATTGCGGGGGTGGGGGAATGTGGGTAATTCCGCCGATGCTCCTTAACAAATGACTGATTAGTGCATCTTTACAATATGTAATCTAACAATTCTCATACTTTTATCCAAGTTTTACAATTCCTCTCTATATATACGGCCAATAAAACATAAAGAAAATCGGGAAATCTTTTTGCATTCTGGTATCTGTCTGAAAGTTCCTTGGTTTAACCAAAACATCATACGGAACATCTAATTTTGGGTTTTTAACCTTACCCGAGTGATCTCTTTCAAAGTTAGGTAATTAT
>CH001979.1:383022-398174 GCA_000149265.1 Ciona savignyi
CATGTCCAAGGAATTTGATGGAGGATTTTCCGAATTGGCATTTGTCATTTAGTGTTACCCCCGCTTCCTTCAGCCTTTCAAGAACAGTTACTAACCTTGAATCGTGTTCCGATTGTGTTCCTCCAAATATGAGAACATCATCCATGTGGCATAGCACACCTGGAATTCCTGTTAGGATATCGGACATCCGCCTCTGAAAATGCTCTGGAGCGGACGAAATTCCAAAAGGAAGGCGATTAAAACAAAAACCTCCCCACTGGTGTTATAAACGTGGTTAGCAACTTACTTTCTTCGGATAGGGGTATCTGCCAAAAACCAGAGTTCGCATCTAATTTAGAAAATAATTTAGCTCCATTTAGCTTTGCAAGAGTTTCATCTACAGTTGGCATCAGATGAAGTTCTCGGCACACACTTTTGTTTAACTTGGTGTAGTCAACGCAGATACGTAATTTCCCGCTGCTCTTTGGCACAACCACCATGCCGGCGCACCATTCCGTGGGTTTGGTTACCGGGCTAATTACCCCCGATTTCTCCATTTGTTCCAATTCCTCCTTAACCTTACTTTCAAGAGGTAAAGGGACACGGCGTGGAGAATGGAGACTAAACGGCGGTGCATCCTTTTTTAGTTTTATCGTATACGGCTCTCCAAGCTTACCCAGCCCAGTAAAAACGGTTGGAAATTTTCGGGCGTATTCATGGCTATCTAATCCTTGTATTCTTTTAAGAATATTCATTGCTTTGATAGCAGGCCAACCCAACAGTGGATTACTTAGACCTTGTGTTGAGCGTTACTATTTTTGACCTCCCAACTGTAATACTTTATAAAGGGGGATGGAGAGTTATACGTCACTAGAGTTGCATGCCTGAGTGATTTACCCTTCGTATATAAGTTGAAGTCTCGTTCTCTGTCGCTCTCTTTCGTTCTTATAATACAGGTTCTAAACTACATAGCGCGTGTTCGCTATATCGCTACAGTTCACGATCTATTTCTTTATCGACAGGTATTTATTGCATAACAGCGAGAGTACTCAGAAAAAAAATTAAAAGATAAAAACGGAGCTTGATTTTAATACTTTAAAGATGGGTTATTAAGATTAAATGAATTTATTTTTGTAAACATCATGTTACTTTCGAAATAACAAATGCTATTTGCAACCCTTTTAAGCTTGAAAATATATTAAAACCAGCGTATAGATTACAGCGATTTAAAAAGTACATTGAAGACTGAACTATGTCATTTCAAATGTTTATGAAATAAATTAAATACAGGGGACACCCGGATTTGAATCAGGGACCTCTCGATCTGCAGTCGAATGCTCTACCACTGAGTTATATCCCGGAGATGACAGCTTAATGTAAACTGGCGTTTGAGAAAGCAGTGGTCTCAAGATTACCTCTAATTGTCCACGATTTATTTTTTTATCCATAGGTATTTATTGTATAACAATGACATTTCTCAGCAAGCTTTTTTAACGATAAATAAAAGAGCTTGATTATATTACTTTAAATATGGGTTATTAAGATTAAATAAATATATATGTAGGCCTAATGTACACTTGATTTTAATTTCGATATAACGAATGCTATTTGAAACCCTTTTAAGCTTGAAAATATATTAAAACCAGCGTATAGATTACAGCGATTTAAAAAGTACATTAAAGACTGAACTATGTCATTTCGAATGTTTATAAAATAAATTAAGTACAGGGGACACCCGGATTTGAACCAGGGACCTCTCGATCTGCAGTCGAATGCTCTACCACTGAGCTATATCCCCTAGATGAAAGCGTAAAGTAAATTGGCGGTTGAGTTAGAAGGTGGTCTCATGATTACCTCTACTTGCTCAGGAATTATTTCTTTATCAATTCGTATTTATTGTTTAACATTGTCAGTTCCCATCCATTTTTCTTAAAGATAAATAAAAGAGCTTGATTATAATACTTTTAAGATGGGTTATTAAAATTAAATTAATATATGTATTGTACTCATGACATCATATTACTTTCAAAATAACAAATGCTATTTGCAACCCTTTTAAGCTTGAAAAACATTTTTAACCAGCGTATAGATTATAGCGATTTAAAAACTACATTAAAGACTGATGAACTATGTCATTTCAAATGTTTATGAAATAAATTAAATACAGGGGACACCTGGATTTGAACCAGGGACCTCTCGATCTGCAGTCGAATGCTCTACCACTGAGCTATATCCCCTAGATGAAAGCGTAATGTAAATTGGCGGTTGAGTTAGAAGGTGGTCTCATGATTACCTCTACTTATTCAGGAATTATTTCTTTATCAATGCGTATTTTTTGTTTAACATTGTCAGTTCCCATCCATTTTTCTTAAAGATAAATAAAAGAGCTTGATTATAATACTTTAAAGATGGGTTATTAAGATTAAATTAATATATGTATTGTACTCGTGATTTTACTGTCGATATAACGAATGCTATTTGCAACCCTTTTAAGCTTGAAAATATTTTAAAACCAGATTATAGATTACAGCGATTTAAAAAATACATTAAAGAATGAACTTGTTATTTCGAATATTTATGAACCAAATTAATAATAGGGGACACCCGGATTTGAACCAGGGACCTCTCGATCTGCAGTCGAATGCTCTACCACTGAGCTATATCCCCGAGATGGCAGCGTAATGTAAATTGGCGTTTGAGTGAGAAGTGGTGTCAATATCATCTCTAGGCCTAGTTGTTCACGATCTATTTCTTTATCGACAGTTATTTATTGTATAACAACGACAGTACTAAGAAAAAAAAATTGAAAGATAAAAACGGAGCTTGATTTTAATACTTTAAAGATGGGTTATTAAGATTAAATGAATTTATTTTTGTAAGACATCATGTTACTTTCGAAATAACAAATGCTATTTGCAACCCTTTTAAGCTTGAAAATATTTTTAACCAGCGTATAGATTACAGCGATTTAAAAACTACATTAAAGACTGAACTATGTCATTTCAAATGTTTATGAAATAAATTAAATACAGGGGACACCCGGATTTGAACCAGGGAGCTCTCGATCTGCAGTCGAATGCTCTACCACTGAGCTATATCCCCGAGATGACAGCTTAATGTAAACTGGCGTTTGAGAAAGAAGTGGTCTCAAGATTACCTCTAATTGTTCACGATTTATTTTTTTCATCCATAGGTATTTATTGTATAACAATGCCATTTCTCAGCAAATTTTTTAACGATAAATAAAAGAGCTTGATTATATTACTTTAAATATGGGTTATTAAGATTAAATAAATATATATGTAGGCCTATTGTACACATGATTTTACTTTCGATATAACGAATGCTATTTGCAACCCTTTTAAGCTTGAAAATATATTAAAACCAGCGTATAGATTACAGCGATTTAAAAAGTACATTAAAGACTGAACTATGTCATTTCGAATGTTTATAAAATAAATTAAATACAGGGGACACCCGGATTTGTACCAGGGTCCTCTCGATCTGCAGTCGAATGCTCTACCACTAAGCTATATCCCCGAGATGAAAGCGTAATGTAAACTGGCGTTTGAGAAAGAAGTGGTCTCAAGATTACCTCTAATTGTTCACGATTTATTTTTTTTATCCATAGGTATTTATTGTATAACAATGCCATTTCTCAGCAAATTTTTTAACGATAAATAAAAGAGCTTGATTATATTACTTTAAATATGGGTTATTAAGATTAAATAAATATATATGTAGGCCTATTGTACACATGATTTTACTTTCGATATAACGAATGCTATTTGCAACCCTTTTAAGCTTGAAAATATATTAAAACCAGCGTATAGATTACAGCGATTTGAAAAGTACATTAAAGACTGAACTATGTCATTTCGAATGTTTATAAAATAAATTAATTACAGGGGACACCAGGATTTGAACCAGGGTCCTCTCGATCTGCAGTCGAAAGCTCTACCACTGAGCTCTATCCCCTAGATGAAAGCGTAATGTAAATTGGCGGTTGGGTTAGAAGGTGGTCTCATGATTACCTCTACTTGCTCAGGAATTATTTCTTTATCAATGCGTATTTATTGTTTAACATTGTCAGTTCCCATCCATTTTTCTTAAAGATAAATAAAAGAGCTTGATTATAATACTTTAAAGATGGGTTATTAAGATTAAATTAATATATGTATTGTACTCGTGATTTTACTCTCGATATAACGAATGCTATTTGCAACACTTTTAAGCTTGAAAATATTTTAAAACCAGCTTATAGATTACAGCGATTTAAAAAATACATTAAAGAATGGACTTGTTATTTCGAATATTTTTGAACCAAATTAAAAATAGGGGACACCCGGATTTGAACCAGGGACCTCTCGATCTGCAGTCGAATGCTCTACCACTGAGCTAAATCACAGAGATGGCAGCGTAATGTAAATTGGCGTTTGAGTGAGAAGTGGTGTCAATATCATCTCTTGGCCTAGTTGTTTACGATCTATTTCTTTATCGACAGGTATTTATTGTATAATAACGACAGTACTCAGAAAAAAAAATTGAAAGATAAAAACGGAGCTTGATTTTAATACTTTAAAGATGGGTTATTAAGATTAAATGAATTTATTTTTGTAAACATCATGTTACTTTCGACATAACAAATGCTATTTGCAACCAATTTAAGCTTGAAAATATTTTTAACCAGCTTATAGATTACAGCGATTTAAAAACTACATTAAAGACTGAACTATGTCATTTCAAATGTTTATGAAATAAATTAAATACAGGGGACACCCGGATTTGAACCAGGGACCTCTCGATCTGCAGTCGAATGCTATATCACTGAGCTATATCCCCTAGATGAAAGCGTAATGTAAATTGGCGGTTGGGTTAGAAGGTGGTCTCATGATTACCTCTACTTGCTCAGGAATTATTTCTTTATCAATGCGTATTTATTGTTTAACATTGTCAGTTCCCATCCATTTTTCTTAAAGATAAATAAAAGAGCTCGATTATAATACTTTTAAGATGGGTTATTAAGATTAAATTAATATATATGTAGGCCTATTGTACACATGATTTTACTTTCGATATAACGAATGCTATTTGCAACCCTTTTAAGCTTGAAAATATATTAAAACCAGCGTATAGATTACAGCGATTTAAAAACTACATTAAAGACTGAACTGAACTATGTCATTTCAAATGTTTATGATATAAATTAAATACAGGGGACACCCGGATTTGAACCAGGGACCTCTCGATCTGCAGTCGAATGCTCTACCACTGAGCTATATCCCCTAGATGAAAGCGTAATGTAAATTGGCGGTTGAGTTAGAAGGTGGTCTCATGATTACCTCTACTTATTCAGGAATTATTTCTTTATCAATGCGTATTTTTTGTTTAACATTGTCAGTTCCCATCCATTTTTCTTAAAGATAAATAAAAGAGTTTAATTATAATACTTTAAAGATGGGTTATTAAGATTAAATTAATATATGTATTGTACTCGTGATTTTACTGTCGATATAACGAATGCTATTTGCAACCCTTTTAAGCTTGAAAATATTTTTAACCAGCGTATAGATTACAGCGATTTAAAAACAACATTAAAGACTGAACTATGTCATTTCAAATGTTTATGAAACAAATTAAATACAGGGGACATCCGGATTTGAACCAGGGACCTCTCTATCTGCAGTCGAATGCTCTACCACTGAGCTATATCCCCGAGATGACAGCTTAATGTAAACTGGCGTTTAAGAAGGTAGTGGTCTCAAGATTACCTCTAATTGTTCACGATTTATTTTTTTTATCCATAGGTATTTATTGTATAACAATGACATTTCTCAGCAACTTTTTTTAACGATAAATAAAAGAGCTTGATTATATTACTTTAAGTATGGGTTATTAAGATTAAATAAATATATATGTAGGCCTATTGTACACATGATTTTACTTTCGATATAACGAATGCTATTTGCAACCCTTTTAAGCTTGAAAATATATTAAAACCAGCGTATAGATTACAGCGATTTAAAAAGTACATTAAAGACTGAACTATGTCATTTCGAATGTTTATAAAATAAATTAATTACAGGGGACACCAGGATTTGAACCAGGGTCCTCTCGATCTGCAGTCGAAAGCTCTACCACTGAGCTATATCCCCTAGATGAAAGCGTAATGTAAATTGGCGGTTGGGTTAGAAGGTGGTCTCATGATTACCTCTACTTGCTCAGGAATTATTTCTTTATCAATGCGTATTTATTGTTTAACATTGTCAGTTCCCATCCATTTTTCTTAAAGATAAATAAAAGAGCTTGATTATAATACTTTAAAGATGGGTTATTAAGATTAAATTAATATATGTATTGTACTCGTGATTTTACTCTCGATATAACGAATGCTATTTGCAACTCTTTTAAGCTTGAAAATATTTTAAAACCAGCTTATAGATTACAGCGATTTAAAAAATACATTAAAGAATGGACTTGTTATTTCGAATATTTATGAACCAAATTAAAAATAGGGGACACCCGGATTTGAACCAGGGACCTCTCGATCTGCAGTCGAATGCTCTACCACTGAGCTATATCCCCGAGATGGCAGCGTAATGTAAATTGGCGTTTGAGTGAGAAGTGGTGTCAATATCATCTCTTGGCATGGTTGTTCACGATCTATTTCTTTATCGACAGGTATTTATTGTATAATAACGACAGTACTCAGAAAAAAAAAATTGAAAGATAAAAACGGAGCTTGATTTTAATACTTTAAAGATGGGTTATTAAGATTAAATGAATTTATTTTTGTAAACATCATGTTACTTTCGAAATAACAAATGCTATTTGCAACCAATTTAAGCTTGAAAATATTTTTAACCAGCTTATAGATTACAGCGATTTAAAAACTACATTAAAGACTGAACTATGTCATTTCAAATGTTTATGAAATAAATTAAATACAGGGGACACCCGGATTTGAACCAGGGACCTCTCGATCTGCAGTCGAATGCTATATCACTGAGCTATATCCCCTAGACGAAAGCGAAATGTAAATTGGCGGTTGAATTAGAAGGTGGTCTCATGATTACCTCTACTTATTCAGGAATTATTTCTTTATCAATGCGTATTTTTTGTTTAACATTGTCAGTTCCCATCCATTTTTCTTAAAGATAAATAAAAGAGTTTGATTATAATACTTTAAAGATGGGTTATTAAGATTAAATTAATATATGTGTTGTACTCGTGATTTTACTGTCGATATAACGAATGCTATTTGCAACCCTTTTAAGCTTGAAAATATTTTAAAACCAGATTATAGATTACAGCGATTTAAAAAATATATTAAAGAATGAACTTGTTATTTTGAATATTTATGAACCAAATTAAAAATAGGGGACACCCGGATTTGAACCAGGGACCTCTCGATCTGCAGTCGAATGCTCTACCACTGAGCTATATCCCCGAGATGGCAGCGTAATGTAAATTGGCGTTTGAGTGAGAAGTGGTGTCAATATCACCTATAGGCCTAGTTGTTCACGATCTATTTCTTTATCGACAGGTATTTATTGCATAACAGCGAGAGTACTCAGAAAAAAAATTAAAAGATAAAAACGGAGCTTGATTTTAATACTTTAAAGATGGGTTATTAAGATTAAATGAATTTATTTTTGTAAACATCATGTTACTTACGAAATAACAAATGCTATTTGCAACCCTTTTAAGCTTGAAAATATATTAAAACCAGCGTATAGATTACAGCGATTTAAAAACTACATTAAAGACTGAACTATGTCATTTCAAATCTTTATGAAATAAATTAAATACAGGGGACACCCGGATTTGAACCAGGGACCTCTCGATCTGCAGTCGAATGCTCTACCACTGAGTTATATCCCGGAGATGACAGCTTAATGTAAACTGGCGTTTGAGAAAGCAGTGGTCTCAAGATTACCTCTAATTGTCCACGATTTATTTTTTTATCCATAGGTATTTATTGTATAACAATGACATTTCTCAGCAAGCTTTTTTAACGATAAATAAAAGAGCTTGATTATATTACTTTAAATATGGGTTATTAAGATTAAATAAATATATATGTAGGCCTATTGTACACATGATTTTAATTTCGATATAACGAATGCTATTTGCAACCCTTTTAAGCTTGAAAATATATTAAAACCAGCGTATAGATCACAGCGATTTAAAAAGTACATTAAAGACTGAACTATGTCATTTCGAATGTTTATAAAATAAATTAAGTACAGGGGACACCCGGATTTGAACCAGGGACCTCTCGATCTGCAGTCGAATGCTCTATCACTGAGCTATATCCCCTAGATGAAAGCGTAATGTAAATTGGCGGTTGGGTTAGAAGGTGGTCTCATGATTACCTCTACTTGCTCAGGAATTATTTCTTTATCAATGCGTATTTATTGTTTAACATTGTCAGTTCCCATCCATTTTTCTTAAAGATAAATAAAAGAGCTCGATTATAATACTTTTAAGATGGGTTATTAAGATTAAATTAATATATATGTAGGCCTATTGTACACATGATTTTACTTTCGATATAACGAATGCTATTTGCAACCCTTTTAAGCTTGAAAATATATTAAAACCAGCGTATAGATTACAGCGATTTAAAAACAACATTAAAGACTGAACTATGTCATTTCAAATGTTTATGAAATAAATTAAATACAGGGGACACCCGGATTTGAACCAGGGACCTCTCGATCTGCAGTCGAATGCTCTACCACTGAGCTATATCCCCTAGATGAAAGCGTAATGTAAATTGGCGGTTGAGTTAGAAAGTGGTCTCATGATTACCTCTACTTATTCAGGAATTATTTCTTTATCAATGCGTATTTTTTGTTTAACATTCTCAGTTCCCATCCATTTTTCTTAAAGATAAGTAAAGGAGTTTAATTATAATACTTTAAATTGGGTTATTAAGATTAAATTAATATATGTATTGTACTCGTGATTTTACTGTCGATATAACGAATGCTATTTGCAACCCTTTTAAGCTTGAAAATATTTTAAAACCAGCGTATAGATTACAGCGATTTAAAAACAACATTAAAGACTGAACTATGTCATTTCAAATGTTTATGAAACAAATTAAATACAAGGAACACCCGGATTTGAACCAGGGACCTCTCTATCTGCAGTCGAATGCTCTACCACTGAGCTATATCCCGGAGATGACAGCTTAATGTAAACTGGCGTTTGAGAAAGTAGTGGTCTCAAGATTACCTCTAATTGTTCACGATTTATTTTTTTTATCCATAGGTATTTATTGTATAACAATGACATTTCTCAGCAACTTTTTTTAACGATAAATAAAAGAGCTTGATTATATTACTTTAAGTATGGGTTATTAAGATTAAATAAATATATATGTAGGCCTATTGTACACATGATTTTACTTTCGATATAACGAATGCTATTTGCAACCCTTTTAAGCTTGAAAATATATTAAAACCAGCGTATAGATTACAGCGATTTAAAAAGTACATTAAAGACTGAACTATGTCATTTCGAATGTTTATAAAATAAATTAATTACAGGGGACACCAGGATTTGAACCAGGTTCCTCTCGATCTGCAGTCGAAAGCTCTACCACTGAGCTATATCCCCTAGATGAAAGCGTAATGTAAATTGGCGGTTGGGTTAGAAGGTGGTCTCATGATTACCTCTACTTGCTCAGGAATTATTTCTTTATCAATGCGTATTTATTTGTTTAACATTGTCAGTTCCCATCCATTTTTCTTAAAGATAAATAAAAGAGTTTAATTATAATACTTTAAAGATGGGTTATTAAGATTAAATTAATATATGTATTGTACTCGTGATTTTACTGTCGATATAACGAATGCTATTTGCAACCCTTTTAAGCTTGAAAATATTTTAAAACCAGATTATAGATTACAGCGATTTAAAAAATACATTAAAGAATGAACTTGTTATTTCGAATATTTATGAACCAAATTAAAAATAGGGGACACCCGGATTTGAACTAGGGACCTCTCGATCTGCAGTCGAATGCTCTACCACTGAGCTATATCCCCGAGATGGCAGCGTAATGTAAATTGGCGTTTGAGTGAGAAGTGGTGTCAATATCACCTCTAGGCCAAGTTGTTCACGATCTATTTCTTTATCGACACGTATTTATTGTATAACAACGACAGTACTCAGAAAAAAAATTAAAAGATAAAAACGGAGCTTGATTTTAATACTTTAAAGATGGGTTATTAAGATTAAATGAATTTATTTTTGTAAACTTCATGTTACTTTCGAAATAACAAATGCTATTTGCAACCCTTTTAAGCTTGAAAATATATTAAAACCAGCGTATAGATTACAGCGATTTAAAAAGTACATTGAAGACTGAACTATGTCATTTCAAATGTTTATGAAATAAATTAAATACAGGGGACACCCGGATTTGAACCAGGGACCTCTCGATCTGCAGTCGAATGCTCTACCACTGAGTTATATCCCGGAGATGACAGCTTAACGTAAACTGGGGTTTGAGAAAGCAGTGGTCTCAAGATTACCTCTAATTGTCCACGATTTATTTTTTTATCCCATAGGTATTTATTGTATAACAATGACATTTCTCAGCAAGCTTTTTTAACGATAAATAAAAGAGCTTGATTATATTACTTTAAATATGGGTTATTAAGATTAAATAAATATATATGTAGGCCTATTGTACACATGATTTTAATTTCGACATAACGAATGCTATTTGCAACCCTTTTAAGCTTGAAAATATATTAAAACCAGCGTATAGATTACAGCGATTTAAAAGTACATTAAAGACTGAACTATGTCATTTCGAATGTTTATAAAATAAATTATGTACAGGGGACACCCGGATTTGCACCAGGGACCTCTCGATCTGCAGTCGAATGCTCTACCACTGAGCTATATCCCCTAGATGAAAGCGTAAAGTAAATTGGCGGTTGAGTTAGAAGGTGGTCTCATGATTACCTCTACTTGCTCAGGAATTATTTCTTTATCAATGCGTATTTATTGTTTAACATTGTCAGTTCCCATCCATTTTTCTTAAAGATAAATAAAAGAGCTTGATTATAATACTTTTAAGATGGGTTATTAAAATTAAATTAATATATGTATTGTACTCATGACATCATATTACTTTCAAAATAACAAATGCTATTTGCAACCCTTTTAAGCTTGAAAAACATTTTTAACCAGCGTATAGATTACAGCGATTTAAAAACTACATTAAAGACTGAACTATGTCATTTCAAATGTTTATGAAATAAATTAAATACAGGGGACACACGGATTTGTACCAGGGACCTCTCGATCTGCAGTCGAATGCTCTACCACTGAGCTATATCCCCTAGATGAAAGCGTAATGTAAATTGGCGGTTGAGTTAGAAGGTGGTCTCATGATTACCTCTACTTGCTCAGGAATTATTTCTTTATCAATGCGTATTTATTGTTTAACATTGTCAGTTCCCATCCATTTTTCTTAAAGATAAATAAAAGAGCTTGATTATAATACTTTTAAGATGGGTTATTAAAATTAAATTAATATATGTATTGTACTCATGACATCATATTACTTTCAAAATAACAAATGCTATTTGCAACCCTTTTAAGCTTGAAAAACATTTTTAACCAGCGTATAGATTACAGCGATTTAAAAACTACATTAAAGACTGAACTATGTCATTTCAAATGTTTATGAAATAAATTAAATACAGGGGACACACGGATTTGAACCAGGGACCTCTCGATCTGCAGTCGAATGCTCTACCACTGAGCTATATCCCCTAGATGAAAGCGTAATGTAAATTGGCGGTTGAGTTAGAAGGTGGTCTCATGATTACCTCTACTTATTCAGGAATTATTTCTTTATCAATGCGTATTTTTGTTTAATATTGTCAGTTCCCATCCATTTTTCTTAAAGATAAATAAAAGAGCTTGATTATAATACTTTAAAGATGGGTTATTAAGATTAAATTAATATATGTATTGTACTCGTGATTTTACTTTCGAAATAACAAATGCTATTTGCAACCCTTTTAAGCTTGAAAATATTTTTAACCCGCGTATAGATTACAGCGATTTAAAAATTACATTAAAAGACTGAACTATGTCATTTTAAATGTTTATGAAATAAATTAAATACAGGGGACACCCGGATTTGAAGCAGGGACCTCTCGATCTGCAGTCGAATGCTCTACCACTGAGCTATATCCCCGAGATGACAGCTTAATGTAAACTGGCGTTTGAGTTAGAAGGTGGTCTCATGATTACCTCTACTTGCTCAGGAATTATTTCTTTATCAATGCGTATTTATTGTTTAACATTGTCAGTTCCCATCCATTTTTCTTAAAGATAAATAAAAGAGCTTGATTATATTACTTTAAATATGGGTTATTAAGATTAAATAAATATATATGTAGGCCTATTGTACACATGATTTTACTTTCGATATAACGAATGCTATTTGCAACCCTTTTAAGCTTGAAAATATATTAAAACCAGCGTATAGATTACAGCGATTTAAAAAGTACATTAAAGACTGAACTATGTCATTTCGAATGTTTATAAAATAAATTAATTACAGGGGACACCAGGATTTGAACCATGTTCCTCTCGATCTGCAGTCGAAAGCTCTACCACTGAGCTATATCCCCTAGATGAAAGCGTAATGTAAATTTGCGGTTGGGTTAGAAGGTGGTCTCATGATTACCTCTACTTGCTCAGGAATTATTTTTTTTATCCATAGGTATTTATTGTATAACAATGACATTTTTCAGCAACTTTTTTTAACGATAAATAAAAGAGCTTGATTATATTACTTTAAGTATGGGTTATTAAGATTAAATAAATATATATGTAGGCCTATTGTACACATGATTTTACTTTCGATATAACGAATGCTATTTGCAACCCTTTTAAGCTTGAAAATATTTTTAACCAGCGTATAGATTACAGCGATTTAAAAAGTACATTAAAGACTGAACTATGTCATTTCAAATGTTTATGAAATAAATTAAATACAGGGGACACCCGGATTTGAATCAGGGACCTCTCGATCTGCAGTCGAATGCTCTACCACTGAGCTATATCCCCTAGATGAAAGCGTAATGTAAATTGGCGGTTGAGTTAGAAGGTGGTCTCATGATTACATCTACTTGCTCAGTAATTATTTCTTTATCAATGCGTATTTTTTGTTTAACTTTGTCAGTTCCCATCCATTTTTTCTTAAAGATAAATAAAAGAGCTTGATTATAATACTTTAAAGATGGGTTATTAAGATTAAATTAATATATGTATTGTACTCGTGATTTTACTCTCGATATAACGAATGCTATTTGCAACACTTTTAAGCTTGAAAATATTTTAAAACCAGCTTATAGATTACAGCGATAAAAAAAATACATTAAAGAATGGACTTGTTATTTCGAATATTTATGAACCAAATTAAAAATAGGGGACACCCGGATTTGAACCAGGGACCTCTCGATCTGCAGTCGAATGCTCTACCACTGAGCTATATCCCCGAGATGGCAGCGTAATGTAAATTGGCGTTTGAGTGAGAAGTGGTGTCAATATCATCTCTTGGCCTAGTTGTTCACGATCTATTTCTTTATCGACAGGTATTTATTGTATAATAACGACAGTACTCAAAAAAAAGAATTGAAAGATAAAAACGGAGCTTGATTTTAATACTTTAAAGATGGGTTATTAAGATTAAATGAATTTATTTTTGTAAACATCATGTTACTTTCGAAATAACAAATGCTATTTGCAACCAATTTAAGCTTGAAAATATTTTTAACTAGCGTATAGATTACAGCGATTTAAAAACTACATTAAAGACTGAACTATGTCATTTCAAATGTTTATGAAATAAATTAAATACAGGGGACACCCGGATTTGAACCAGGGACCTCTCGATCTGCAGTCGAATGCTCTACCACTGAGCTATATCCCCTAGACGAAAGCGAAATGTAAATTGGCGGTTGAGTTAGAAGGTGGTCTCATGATTACCTCTACTTGCTCAGGAATTATTTCTTTATCAATGCGTATTTATTGTTTAACATTGTCAGTTCCCATCCATTTTTCTTAAAGATAAATAAAAGAGCTTGATTATAATACTTTTAAGATGGGTTATTAAGATTAAATTAATATATGTATTGTACTCGTGATTTTACTGTCGATATAACGAATGCTATTTGCAACCCTTTTAAGCTTGAAAATATTTTAAAACCAGCTTATAGATTACAGCGATTTAAAAAATACATTAAAGAATGAACTTGTTATTTCGAATATTTATGAACCAAATTAAAAATAGGGGACACCCGGATTTGAACCAGGGACCTCTCGATCTGCAGTCGAATGCTCTACCACTGAGCTATATCCCCGAGATGACAGCGTAATGTAAATTGGCGTTTGAGTGAGAAGTGGTGTCAATATCCCCTCTAGGCCTAGTTGTTCACGATCTATTTCTTTATCGACAGTTATTTATTGTATAACAACGACAGTCCTCAGAAAAAAAAAATTGAAAGATAAAAACGGAGCTTGATTTTAATACTTTAAAGATGGGTTATTAAGATTAAATGAATTTATTTTTGTAAACATCATGTTACTTCTCGAAATAACAAATGCTATTTGCAACCCTTTTAAGCTTGAAAATATTTTTAACCAGCGTATAGATTACAGCGATTTAAAAAATACATTAAAGAATGAACTTGTTATTTCGAATATTTATGAACCAAATTAAAAATAGGGGACACCCGGATTTGAACCAGGGACCTCTCTATCTGCAGTCGAATGCTCTACCACTGAGCTATATCCCCGAGATGACAGCTTAATGTAAACTGGCGTTTGAGAAAGTAGTGGTCTCAAGATTACCTCTAATTGTTCACGATTTATTTTTTTTATCCATAGGTATTTATTGTATAACAATGACATTTCTCAGCAACTTTTTTTAACGATAAATAAAAGAGCTTGATTATATTACTTTAAGTATGGGTTATTAAGATTAAATAAATATATATGTAGGCCTATTGTACACATGATTTTACTTTCGATATAACGAATGCTATTTGCAACCCTTTTAAGCTTGAAAATATATTAAAACCAGCGTATAGATTACAGCGATTTAAAAAGTACATTAAAGACTGAAC
>CH001979.1:398274-452567 GCA_000149265.1 Ciona savignyi
AATTCTATTTATGAACCAATTAAAATAGGGGACACCCGGATTTGAACCAGGACCTCGCGATCTGCAGTCGAATGCTCTACCACTAAGGTATATCCCCGAGATGGCAGCGTAATGTAAATTGGCGTTTGAGTGAGAAGTGGTGTCAATATCACCTCTAGGCCTAGTTATTCACGATCTATTTCTTTATCGACAGGTATTTATTGCATAACAGCGAGAGTACTCAGAAAAAAAAATTAAAAGATAAAAACGGAGCTTGATTTTAATACTTTAAAGATGGGTTATTAAGATTAAATGAATTTATTTTTGTAAACATCATGTTACTTTCGAAATAACAAATGCTATTTGCAACCCTTTTAAGCTTGAAAATATATTAAAACCAGCGTATAGATTACAGCGATTTAAAAAGTACATTGAAGACTGAACTATGTCATTTCAAATGTTTATGAAATAAATTAAATACAGGGGACACCCGGATTTGAACCAGGGACCTCTTGATCTGCAGTCAAATGCTCTACCACTGAGTTATATCCCGGAGATGACAGCTTAATGTAAACTGGCGGTTTGAGAAAGCCAGTGGTCTCAAGATTACCTCTAATTGTCCACGATTTATTTTTTTATCCATAGGTATTTATTGTATAACAATGACATTTCTCAGCAAGCTTTTTTAACGATAAATAAAAGAGCTTGATTATATTACTTTAAATATGGGTTATTAAGATTAAATAAATATATATGTAGGCCTATTGTACACATGATTTTAATTTCGATATAACGAATGCTATTTGCAACCCTTTTAAGCTTGAAAATATATTAAAACCAGCGTATAGATTACAGCGATTTAAAAAGTACATTAAAGACTGAACTATGTCATTTCGAATGTTTATAAAAATAAATAAAGTACAGGGGACACCCGGATTTGAACCAGGGACCTCTCGATCTGCAGTCGAACGCTCTACCACTGAGCTATATCCCCTAGATGAAAGCGTAAAGTAAATTGGCGGTTGAGTTAGAAGGTGGTCTCATGATTACCTCTACTTGCTCAGGAATTATTTCTTTATCAATGCGTATTTATTGTTTAACATTGTCAGTTCCCATCCATTTTTCTTAAAGATAAATAAAAGAGCTTGATTATAATACTTTTAAGATGGGTTATTAAGATTAAATTAATATATGTATTGTACTCGTGATTTTACTGTCGATATAACGAATGCTATTTGCAACCCTTTTAAGCTTGAAAATATTTTAAAACCAGCTTATAGATTACAGCGATTTAAAAAATACATTAAAGAATGAACTTGTTATTTCGAATATTTATGAACCAAATTAAAAATAGGGGACACCCGGATTTGAACCAGGGACCTCTCGATCTGCAGTCGAATGCTCTACCACTGAGTTATATCCCGGAGATGACAGCTTAATGTAAACTGGCGTTTGAGAAAGCAGTGGTCTCAAGATTACCTCTAATTGTCCACGATTTATTTTTTTATCCATAGGTATTTATTGTATAACAATGACATTTCTCAGCAAGCTTTTTTAACGATAAATAAAAGAGCTTGATTATATTACTTTAAATATGGGTTATTAAGATTAAATAAATATATATGTAGGCCTATTGTACACATGATTTTAATTTCGACATAACGAATGCTATTTGCAACCAATTTAAGCTTGAAAATATATTAAAACCAGCGTATAGATTACAGCGATTTAAAAAGTACATTAAAGACTGAACTATGTCATTTCGAATGTTTATAAAATAAATTAAGTACAGGGGACACCCGGATTTGCACCAGGGACCTCTCGATCTGCAGTCGAATGCTCTACCACTGAGCTATATCCCCTAGATGAAAGCGTAAAGTAAATTGGCGGTTGAGTTAGAAGGTGGTCTCATGATTACCTCTACTTGCTCAGGAATTATTTCTTTATCAATGCGTATTTATTGTTTAACATTGTCAGTTCCCATCCATTTTTCTTAAAGATAAATAAAAGAGCTTGATTATAATACTTTTAAGATGGGTTATTAAGATTAAATTAATATATGTATTGTACTCATGACATCATATTACTTTCAAAATAACAAATGCTATTTGCAACCCTTTTAAGCTTGAAAAACATTTTTAACCAGCGTATAGATTACAGCGATTTAAAAACTACATTAAAGACTGAACTATGTCATTTCAAATGTTTATGAAATAAATTAAATACAGGGGACACCCGGATTTGAACCAGGGACCTCTCGATCTGCAGTCGAATGCTCTACCACTGAGCTATATCCCCAAGATGAAAGCATAATGTAAATTGGCGGTTGAGTTAGAAGGTGGTCTCATGATTACCTCTACTTATTCAGGAATTATTTCTTTATCAATGCGTATTTTTTGTTTAACATTGTCAGTTCCCATCCATTTTTCTTAAAGATAAATAAAAGAGCTTGATTATAATACTTTAAAGATGGGTTATTAAGATTAAATTAATATATGTATTGTACTCGTGATTTTACTTTCGAAATAACAAATGCTATTTGCAACCCTTTTAAGCTTGAAAATATTTTTAACCCGCGTATAGATTACAGCGATTTAAAAACTACATTAAAGACTGAACTATGTCATTTCAAATGTTTATGAAATAAATTAAATACAGGGGACACCCGGATTTGAAGCAGGGACCTCTCGATCTGCAGTCGAATGCTCTACCACTGAGCTATATCCCCGAGATGACAGCTTAATGTAAATTGGCGGTTGGGTTAGAAGGTGGTCTCATGATTACCTCTACTTGCTCAGGAATTATTTCTTTATCAATGCGTATTTATTGTTTAACATTGTCAGTTCCCATCCATTTTTCTTAAAGATAAATAAAAGAGCTTGATTATATTACTTTAAATATGGGTTATTAAGATTAAATAAATATATATGTAGGCCTATTGTACACATGATTTTACTTTCGATATAACGAATGCTATTTGCAACCCTTTTAAGCTTGAAAATATATTAAAACCAGCGTATAGATTACAGCGATTTAAAAACTACATTAAAGACTGAACTATGTCATTTCAAATGTTTATGAAATAAATTAAATACAGGGGACACCCGGATTTGAACCAGGGACCTCTCGATCTGCAGTCGAATGCTATACCACTGAGCTATATCCCCTAGATGAAAGCGTAATGTAAATTGGCTGTTGAGTTAGAAGGTGGTCTCATGATTACCTCTACGTATTCAGGAATTATTTCTTTATCAATGCGTATTTTTTGTTTAACTTTGTCAGTTCCCATCCATTTTTCTTAAAGATAAATAAAAGAGCTTGATTATAATACTTTAAAGATGGGTTATTAAGATTAAATTAATATATGTATTGTACTCGTGATTTTACTCTCGATATAACGAATGCTATTTGCAACACTTTTAAGCTTGAAAATATTTTAAAACCAGCTTATAGATTATAGCGATTTAAAAAATACATTAAAGAATGGACTTGTTATTTCGAATATTTATGAACCAAATTAAAAATAGGGGACACCCGGATTTGAACCAGGGACCTCTCGATCTGCAGTCGAATGCTCTACCACTGAGCTATATCCCCGAGATGTCAGCGTAATGTAAATTGGCGTTTGAGTGAGAAGTGGTGTCAATATCATCTCTTGGCCTAGTTGTTCACGATCTATTTCTTTATCGACAGGTATTTATTGTATAATAACGACAGTACTCAAAAAAAAGAATTGAAAGATAAAAACGGAGCTTGATTTTAATACTTTAAAGATGGGTTATTAAGATTAAATGAATTTATTTTTGTAAACATCATGTTACTTTCGAAATAACAAATGCTATTTGCAACCAATTTAAGCTTGAAAATATTTTTAACTAGCGTATAGATTACAGCGATTTAAAAACTACATTAAAGACTGAACTATGTCATTTCAAATGTTTATGAAATAAATTAAATACAGGGGACACCCGGATTTGAACCAGGGACCTCTCGATCTGCAGTCGAATGCTCTACCACTGAGCTATATCGCCTAGACGAAAGCGAAATGTAAATTGGCGGTTGAGTTAGAAGGTGGTCTCATGATTACCTCTACTTATTCAGGAATTATTTCTTTATCAATGCGTATTTTTTGTTTAACATTGTCAGTTCCCATCCATTTTTCTTAAAGATAAATAAAAGAGTTTGATTATAATACTTTAAAGATGGGTTATTAAGATTAAATTAATATATGTATTGTACTCGTGATTTTACTGTCGATATAACGAATGCTATTTGCAACCCTTTTAAGCTTGAAAATATTTTAAAACCAGATTATAGATTACAGCGATTTAAAAAATATATTAAAGAATGAACTTGTTATTTTGAATATTTATGAACCAAATTAAAAATAGGGGACACCCGGATTTGAACCAGGGACCTCTCGATCTGCAGTCGAATGCTCTACCACTGAGCTATATCCCCGAGATGGCAGCGTAATGTAAATTGGCGTTTGAGTGAGAAGTGGTGTCAATATCACCTATAGGCCTAGTTGTTCACGATCTATTTCTTTATCGACAGGTATTTATTGCATAACAGCGAGAGTACTCAGAAAAAAAATTAAAAGATAAAAACGGAGCTTGATTTTAATACTTTAAAGATGGGTTATTAAGATTAAATGAATTTATTTTTAGTAAACATCATGTTACTTTCGAAATAACAAATGCTATTTGCAACCCTTTTAAGCTTGAAAATATATTAAAACCAGCGTATAGATTACAGCGATTTAAAAAGTACATTAAAGACTGAACTATGTCATTTCAAATGTTTATGAAATAAATTAAATACAGGGGACACCCGGATTTGAACCAGGGACCTCTTGATCTGCAGTCAAATGCTCTACCACTGAGTTATATCCCGGAGATGACAGCTTAATGTAAACTGGGGTTTGAGAAAGCAGTGGTCTCAAGATTACCTCTAATTGTCCACGATTTATTTTTTTATCCATAGGTATTTATTGTATAACAATGACATTTCTCAGCAAGCTTTTTTAACGATAAATAAAAGAGCTTGATTATATTACTTTAAATATGGGTTATTAAGATTAAATAAATATATATGTAGGCCTATTGTACACATGATTTTACTTTCGATATAACGAATGCTATTTGCAACCCTTTTAAGCTTGAAAATATATTAAAACCAGCGTATAGATTACAGCGATTTAAAAACTACATTAAAGACTGAACTATGTCATTTCAAATGTTTATGAAATAAATTAAATACAGGGGACACCCGGATTTGAACCAGGGACCTCTCGATCTGCAGTCGAATGCTTTACCACTGAGCTATATCCCCTAGATGAAAGCGTAATGTAAATTGGCGGTTGAGTTAGAAGGTGGTCTCATGATTACCTCTACTTATTCAGGAATTATTTCTTTATCAATGCGTATTTTTGTTTAATATTGTCAGTTCCCATCCATTTTTCTTAAAGATAAATAAAAGAGCTTGATTATAATACTTTAAAGATGGGTTATTAAGATTAAATTAATATATGTATTGTACTCGTGATTTTACTTTCGAAATAACAAATGCTATTTGCAACCCTTTTAAGCTTGAAAATATTTTTAACCCGCGTATTGATTACAGCGATTTAAAAATTACATTAAAGACTGAACTATGTCATTTTAAATGTTTATGAAATAAATTAAATACAGGGGACACCCGGATTTGAAGCAGGGACCTCTCGATCTGCAGTCGAATGCTCTACCACTGAGCTATATCCCCGAGATGACAGCTTAATGTAAACTGGCGTTTGAGAAAGAAGTGGTCTCAAGATTACCTCAAGTTGTTTACGATTTATTTTTTTTATCCATAGGTATTTATTGTATAACAATGACATTTCTCAGCAAATTTTTTTAACGGTAAATAAAAGAGCTTGATTATATTACTTTAAATATGGGTTATTAAGATTAAATAAATATATATGTAGGCCTATTGTACACATGATTTTACTTTCGTTATAACGAATGCTATTTGCAACCCTTTTAAGCTTGAAAATATATTATAACCAGCGTATAGATTACAGCGATTTAAAAAGTACATTAAAGACTGAACTATGTCATTTCGAATGTTTATAAAATAAATTAAATACAGGGGACCCCCGGATTTGAACCAGGGACCTCTCGATCTGCATTCGAATGCTCTACCACTGAGCTATATCCCCTAGAAGAAAGCGTAATGTAAATTGGCGTTTGAGTGAGAAGTGGTGTCAATATCACCTCTAGGCCAAGTTGTTCACGATCTATTTCTTTATCGACACGTATTTATTGTATAACAACGACAGTACTCAGAAAAAAAATTAAAAGATAAAAACGGAGCTTGATTTTAATACTTTAAAGATGGGTTATTAAGATTAAATGAATTTATTTTTGTAAACATCATGTTACTTTCGAAATAAAAAATGCTATTTGCAACCCTTTTAAGCTTGAAAATAGTTTTAACCAGCGTATAGATTACAGCGATTTAAAAACAACATTAAAGACTGAACTATGTCATTTCAAATGTTTATGAAACAAATTAAATACAGGGGACACCCGGATTTGAACCAGGGACCTCTCTATCTGTAGTCGAATGCTCTACCACTGAGCTATATCCCCGAGATGACAGCTTAATGTAAACTGGCGTTTGAGAAAGAAGTGGTCTCAAGATTACCTCTAATTGTTCACGATTTATTTTTTTTATCCATAGGTATTTATTGTATAACAATGACATTTCTCAGCAACTTTTTTTAACGATAAATTAAAGAGCTTGATTATATTACTTTAAGTATGGGTTATTAAGATTAAATAAATATATATGTAGGCCTATTGTACACATGATTTTAATTTCGATATAACGAATGCTATTTGCAACCCTTTTAAGCTTGAAACTATATTAAAACCAGCGTATAGATTACAGCGATTTAAAAAGTACATTAAAGACTGAACTATGTCATTTCAAATGTTTATGAAATAAATTAAATACAGGGGACACCCGGATTTGAACCAGTGACCTCTCGATCTGCAGTCGAATGCTCTACCACTGAGCTATATCCCCTAGATGAAAGTGTAATGTAAATTGGCGGTTGAGTTAGAAGGTGGTCTCATTTTTACATCTACTTGCTCAGTAATTATTTCTTTATCAATGCGTATTTATTGTTTAACATTATCAGTTCCCATCCATTTTTCTTAAAGATAAATAAAAGAGCTTGATTATAATACTTTTAAAATGGGTTATTAAGATTAAATTAATATATGTATTGTACTCATGACATCATATTACTTTCAAAATAACAAATGCTATTTGCAACCCTTTTAAGCTTGAAAAACATTTTTAACCAGCGTATAGATTACAGCGATTTAAAAACTACATTAAAGACTGAACTATGTCATTTACAAATGGTTTATGAAGATAAGGGATTAAATACAGGGGACACCCGGATTTGAACCAGGGACCTCTCGATCTGCAGTCGAATGCTCTACCACTGAGCTATATCCCCTAGATGAAAGCGTAATGTAAATTGGCCGTTGAGTTAGAAGGTGGTCTCATGATTACCTCTACATATTCAGGAATTATTTCTTTATCAATGCGTATTTTTTGTTTAACTTTGTCAGTTCCCATCCATTTTTCTTAAAGATAAATAAAAGAGCTTGATTATAATACTTTAAAGATGGGTTATTAAGATTAAATTAATATATGTATTGTACTCGTGATTTTACTCTCGATATAACGAATGCTATTTGCAACACTTTTAAGCTTGAAAATATTTTAAAACCAGCTTATAGATTATAGCGATTTAAAAAATACATTAAAGAATGGACTTGTTATTTCGAATATTTATGAACCAAATTAAAAATAGGGGACACCCGGATTTGAACCAGGGACCTCTCGATCTGCAGTCGAATGCTCTACCACTGAGCTATATCCCCGAGATGTCAGCGTAATGTAAATTGGCGTTTGAGTGAGAAGTGGTGTCAATATCATCTCTTGGCCTAGTTGTTCACGATCTATTTCTTTATCGACAGGTATTTATTGTATAATAACGACAGTACTCAAAAAAAAGAATTGAAAGATAAAAACGGAGCTTGATTTTAATACTTTAAAGATGGGTTATTAAGATTAAATGAATTTATTTTTGTAAACATCATGTTACTTTCGAAATAACAAATGCTATTTGCAACCAATTTAAGCTTGAAAATATTTTTAACTAGCGTATAGATTACAGCGATTTAAAAACTACATTAAAGACTGAACTATGTCATTTCAAATGTTTATGAAATAAATTAAATACAGGGGACACCCGGATTTGAACCAGGGACCTCTCGATCTGCAGTCGAATGCTCTACCACTGAGCTATATCGCCTAGACGAAAGCGAAATGTAAATTGGCGGTTGAGTTAGAAGGTGGTCTCATGATTACCTCTACTTATTCAGGAATTATTTCTTTATCAATGCGTATTTTTTGTTTAACATTGTCAGTTCCCATCCATTTTTCTTAAAGATAAATAAAAGAGTTTGATTATAATACTTTAAAGATGGGTTATTAAGATTAAATTAATATATGTATTGTACTCGTGATTTTACTGTCGATATAACGAATGCTATTTGCAACCCTTTTAAGCTTGAAAATATTTTAAAACCAGATTATAGATTACAGCGATTTAAAAAATACATTAAAGAATGAACTTGTTATTTCGAATATTTATGAACCAAATTAAAATAGGGGACACCCGGATTTGAACCAGGGACCTCGCGATCTGCAGTCGAATGCTCTACCACTAAGGTATATCCCCGAGATGGCAGCGTAATGTAAATTGGCGTTTGAGTGAGAAGTGGTGTCAATATCACCTCTAGGCCTAGTTATTCACGATCTATTTCTTTATCGACAGGTATTTATTGCATAACAGCGAGAGTACTCAGAAAAAAAATTAAAAGATAAAAACGGAGCTTGATTTTAATACTTTAAAGATGGGTTATTAAGATTAAATGAATTTATTTTTGTAAACATCATGTTACTTTCGAAATAACAAATGCTATTTGCAACCCTTTTAAGCTTGAAAATATATTAAAACCAGCGTATAGATTACAGCGATTTAAAAAGTACATTGAAGACTGAACTATGTCATTTCAAATGTTTATGAAATAAATTAAATACAGGGGACACCCGGATTTGAACCAGGGACCTCTTGATCTGCAGTCAAATGCTCTACCACTGAGTTATATCCCGGAGATGACAGCTTAATGTAAACTGGGGTTTGAGAAAGCAGTGGTCTCAAGATTACCTCTAATTGTCCACGATTTATTTTTTTATCCATAGGTATTTATTGTATAACAATGACATTTCTCAGCAAGCTTTTTTAACGATAAATAAAAGAGCTTGATTATATTACTTTAAATATGGGTTATTAAGATTAAATAAATATATATGTAGGCCTATTGTACACATGATTTTAATTTCGATATAACGAATGCTATTTGCAACCCTTTTAAGCTTGAAAATATATTAAAACCAGCGTATAGATTACAGCGATTTAAAAAGTACATTAAAGACTGAACTATGTCATTTCGAAGTGTTTATAAAAATAAATAAAGTACAGGGGACACCCGGATTTGAACCAGGGACCTCTCGATCTGCAGTCGAATGCTCTACCACTGAGCTATATCCCCTAGATGAAAGCGTAAAGTAAATTGGCGGTTGAGTTAGAAGGTGGTCTCATGATTACCTCTACTTGCTCAGGAATTATTTCTTTATCAATGCGTATTTATTGTTTAACATTGTCAGTTCCCATCCATTTTTCTTAAAGATAAATAAAAGAGCTTGATTATAATACTTTTAAGATGGGTTATTAAGATTAAATTAATATATGTATTGTACTCGTGATTTTACTGTCGATATAACGAATGCTATTTGCAACCCTTTTAAGCTTGAAAATATTTTAAAACCAGCTTATAGATTACAGCGATTTAAAAAATACATTAAAGAATGAACTTGTTATTTCGAATATTTATGAACCAAATTAAAAATAGGGGACACCCGGATTTGAACCAGGGACCTCTCGATCTGCAGTCGAATGCTCTACCACTGAGCTATATCCCCGAGATGACAGCGTAATGTAAATTGGCGTTTGAGTGAGAAGTGGTGTCAATATCCCCTCTAGGCCTAGTTGTTCACGATCTATTTCTTTATCGACAGGTATTTATTGTATAACAGCGAGAGTACTCAGAAAAAAAATTAAAAGATAAAAACGGAGCTTGATTTTAATATTTTATGATGTCATTCTTTAATGTATTTAAATGAATTTATTTTTTTAAACATCATGTTACTTTCGACATAAAAAATGCTATTTGCAACCCTTTTAAGCTTGAAAATATTTTTAACCAGCGTATAGATTACAGCGATTTAAAAGCAACATTAAAGACTGAACTATGTCATTTCAAATGTTTATGAAACAAATTAAATACAGGGGACACCCGGATTTGAACCAGGGACCTCTCTATCTGCAGTCGAATGCTCTACCACTGAGCTATATCCTCGAGATTACAGCTTAATGTAAACTGGCGTTTGAGAAAGAAGTGGTCTCAAGATTACCTCTAATTGTTCACGATTTATTTTTTTTATCCATAGGTATTTATTGTATAACAATGACATTTCTCAGCAACTTTTTTTAACGATAAATAAAAGAGCTTGATTATATTACTTTAAATATGGGTTATTAAGATTAAATAAATATATATGTAGGCCTATTGTACACATGATTTTAATTTCGATATAACGAATGCTATTTGCAACCCTTTTAAGCTTGAAAATATATTAAAACCAGCGTATAGATTACAGCGATTTAAAAAGTACATTAAAGACTGAACTATGTCATTTCGAATGTTTATAAAATAAATTAAGTACAGGGGACACCCGGATTTGAACCAGGGACCTCTCGATCTGCAGTCGAATGCTCTACCACTGAGCTATATCCCCTAGATGAAAGCGTAAAGTAAATTGGCGGTTGAGTTAGAAGGTGGTCTCATGATTACCTCTACTTGCTCAGGAATTATTTCTTTATCAATGCGTATTTATTGTTTAACATTGTCAGTTCCCATCCATTTTTCTTAAAGATAAATAAAAGAGCTTGATTATAATACTTTTAAGATGGGTTATTAAAATTAAATTAATATATGTATTGTACTCATGACATCATATTACTTTCAAAATAACAAATGCTATTTGCAACCCTTTTAAGCTTGAAAAACATTTTTAACCAGCGTATAGATTACAGCGATTTAAAAACTACATTAAAGACTGAACTATGTCATTTCAAATGTTTATGAAATAAATTAAATACAGGGGACACCCGGATTTGAACCAGGGACCTCTCGATCTGCAGTCGAATGCTCTACCACTGAGCTATATCCCCAAGATGAAAGCATAATGTAAATTGGCGGTTGAGTTAGAAGGTGGTCTCATGATTACCTCTACTTATTCAGGAATTATTTCTTTATCAATGCGTATTTTTTGTTTAACATTGTCAGTTCCCATCCATTTTTCTTAAAGATAAATAAAAGAGCTTGATTATAATACTTTAAAGATGGGTTATTAAGATTAAATTAATATATGTATTGTACTCGTGATTTTACTTTCGAAATAACAAATGCTATTTGCAACCCTTTTAAGCTTAAAAATATTTTTAACCCGCGTATAGATTACAGCGATTTAAAAACTACATTAAAGACTGAACTATGTCATTTCAAATGTTTATGAAATAAATTAAATACAGGGGACACCCGGATTTGAAGCAGGGACCTCTCGATCTGCAGTCGAATGCTCTACCACTGAGCTATATCCCCGAGATGACAGCTTAATGTAAATTGGCGGTTGGGTTAGAAGGTGGTCTCATGATTACCTCTACTTGCTCAGGAATTATTTCTTTATCAATGCGTATTTATTGTTTAACATTGTCAGTTCCCATCCATTTTTCTTAAAGATAAATAAAAGAGCTTGATTATATTACTTTAAATATGGGTTATTAAGATTAAATAAATATATATGTAGGCCTATTGTACACATGATTTTACTTTCGATATAACGAATGCTATTTGCAACCCTTTTAAGCTTGAAAATATATTAAAACCAGCGTATAGATTACAGCGATTTAAAAAGTACATTAAAGACTGAACTATGTCATTTCGAATGTTTATAAAATAAATTAATTACAGGGGACACCAGGATTTGAACCATGTTCCTCTCGATCTGCAGTCGAAAGCTCTACCACTGAGCTATATCCCCTAGATGAAAGCGTAATGTAAATTTGCGGTTGGGTTAGAAGGTGGTCTCATGATTACCTCTACTTGCTCAGGAATTATTTCTTTATCAATGCGTATTTATTGTTTAACATTCTCAGTTCCCATCCATTTTTCTTAAAGATAAATAAAAGAGCTTGATTATAATACTTTAAAGATGGGTTATTAAGATTAAATTAATATATGTATTGTACTCGTGATTTTACTCTCGATATAACGAATGCTATTTGCAACACTTTTAAGCTTGAAAATATTTTAAAACCAGCTTATAGATTACAGCGATTTAAAAAATACATTAAAGAATGGACTTGTTATTTCGAATATTTATGAACCAAATTAAAAATAGGGGACACCCGGATTTGAACCAGGGACCTCTCGATCTGCAGTCGAATGCTCTACCACTGAGCTATATCCCCGAGATGGCAGCGTAATGTAAATTGGCGTTTGAGTGAGAAGTGGTGTCAATATCATCTCTTGGCCTAGTTGTTCACGATCTATTTCTTTATCGACAGGTATTTATTGTATAATAACGACAGTACTCAGAAAAAAAAAATTGAAAGATAAAAACGGAGCTTGATTTTAATACTTTAAAGATGGGTTATTAAGATTAAATGAATTTATTTTTGTAAACATCATGTTACTTTCGACAATAACAAATGCTATTTGCAAGCAATTTAAGCTTGAAAATATTTTTAACCAGCTTATAGATTACAGCGATTTAAAAACTACATTAAAGACTGAACTATGTCATTTCTAATGTTTATGAAATAAATTAAATACAGGGGACACCCGGATTTGAACCAGGGACCTCTCGATCTGCAGTCGAATGCTATATCACTGAGCTATATCCCCTAGATGAAAGCGTAATGTAAATTGGCGGTTGGGTTAGAAGGTGGTCTCATGATTACCTCTACTTGCTCAGGAATTATTTCTTTATCAATGCGTATTTATTGTTTAACATTGTCAGTTCCCATCCATTTTTCTTAAAGATAAATAAAAGAGCTTGATTATAATACTTTAAAGATGGGTTATTAAGATTAAATTAATATATGTATTGTACTCGTGATTTTACTCTCGATATAACGAATGCTATTTGCAACACTTTTAAGCTTGAAAATATTTTAAAACCAGCTTATAGATTACAGCGATTTAAAAAATACATTAAAGAATGGACTTGTTATTTCGAATATTTATGAACCAAATTAAAAATAGGAGACACCCGGATTTGAACCAGGGACCTCTCGATCTGCAGTCGAATGCTCTACCACTGAGCTATATCCCCGAGATGGCAGCGTAATGTAAATTGGCGTCTGAGTGAGAAGTGGTGTCAATATCATCTCTTGGCCTAGTTGTTCACGATCTATTTCTTTATCGACAGGTATTTATTGTATAATAACGACACTACTCAGAAAAAAAAAATTGAAAGATAAAAACGGAGCTTGATTTTAATACTTTAAAGATGGGTTATTAAGATTAAATGAATTTATTTTTGTAAACATCATGTTACTTTCGAAATAACAAATGCTATTTGCAACCAATTTAAGCTTGAAAATATTTTTAACCAGCTTATAGATTACAGCGATTTAAAAAGTACATTAAAGACTGAACTATGTCATTTCAAATGTTTATGAAATAAATTAAATACAGGGGACACCCGGATTTGAACCAGGGACCTCTCGATCTGCAGTCGAATGCTCTACCACTGAGCTATATCCCCTAGACGAAAGCGAAATGTAAATTGGCGGTTGAGTTAGAAGGTGGTCTCATGATTACCTCTACTTATTCAGGAATTATTTCTTTATCAATGCGTATTTTTTGTTTAACATTGTCAGTTCCCATCCATTTTTCTTAAAGATAAATAAAAGAGTTTGATTATAATACTTTAAAGATGGGTTATTAAGATTAAATTAATATATGGGTTGTACTCGTGATTTTACTGTCGATATAACGAATGCTATTTGCAACCCTTTTAAGCTTGAAAATATTTTAAAACCAGATTATAGATTACAGCGATTTAAAAAATATATTAAAGAATGAACTTGTTATTTTGAATATTTATGAACCAAATTAAAAATAGGGGACACCCGGATTTGAACCAGGGACCTCTCGATCTGCAGTCGAATGCTCTACCACTGAGCTATATCCCCGAGATGGCAGCGTAATGTAAATTGGCGTTTGAGTGAGAAGTGGTGTCAATATCACCTATAGGCCTAGTTGTTCACGATCTATTTCTTTATCGACAGGTATTTATTGCATAACAGCGAGAGTACTCAGAAAAAAAATTAAAAGATAAAAACGGAGCTTGATTTTAATACTTTAAAGATGGGTTATTAAGATTAAATGAATTTATTTTTGTAAACATCATGTTACTTACGAAATAACAAATGCTATTTGCAACCCTTTTAAGCTTGAAAATATATTAAAACCAGCGTATAGATTACAGCGATTTAAAAACTACATTAAAGACTGAACTATGTCATTTCGAATGTTTATAAAATAAATTAATTACAGGGGACACCAGGATTTGAACCAGGTTCCTCTCGATCTGCAGTCGAAAGCTCTACCACTGAGCTATATCCCCTAGATGAAAGCGTAATGTAAATTGGCGGTTGGGTTAGAAGGTGGTCTCATGATTACCTCTACTTGCTCAGGAATTATTTCTTTATCAATGCGTATTTATTGTTTAACATTGTCAGTTCCCATCCATTTTTCTTAAAGATAAATAAAAGAGCTTGATTATAATACTTTTAAGATGGGTTATTAAGATTAAATTAATATATGTCATTGTACTCGTGATTTTACTGTCGATATAACGAATGCTATTTGCAACCCTTTTAAGCTTGAAAATATTTTAAAACCAGCTTATAGATTACAGCGATTTAAAAAATACATTAAAGAATGAACTTGTTATTTCGCAATATTTATGAACCAAATTAAAAATAGGGGACACCCGGATTTGAACCAGGGACCTCTCGATCTGCAGTCGAATGCTCTACCACTGAGCTATATCCCCGAGATGACAGCGTAATGTAAATTGGCGTTTGAGTGAGAAGTGGTGTCAATATCCCCTCTAGGCCTAGTTGTTCACGATCTATTTCTTTATCGACAGGTATTTATTGTATAACAGCGAGAGTACTCAGAAAAAAAATTAAAAGATAAAAACGGAGCTTGATTTTAATATTTTATGATGTCATTCTTTAATGTATTTAAATGAATTTATTTTTGTAAACATCATGTTACTTTCGACATAAAAAATGCTATTTGCAACCCTTTTAAGCTTGAAAATATTTTTAACCAGCGTATAGATTACAGCGATTTAAAAGCAACATTAAAGACTGAACTATGTCATTTCAAATGTTTATGAAACAAATTAAATATAGGGGACACCCGGATTTGAACCAGGGACCTCTCTATCTGCAGTCGAATGCTCTACCACTGAGCTATATCCTCGAGATTACAGCTTAATGTAAACTGGCGTTTGAGAAAGAAGTGGTCTCAAGATTACCTCTAATTGTTCACGATTTATTTTTTTTATCCATAGGTATTTATTGTATAACAATGACATTTCTCAGCAACTTTTTTTAACGATAAATAAAAGAGCTTGATTATATTACTTTAAGTATGGGTTATTAAGATTAAATAAATATATATGTAGGCCTATTGTACACATGATTTTACTTTCGATATAACGAATGCTATTTGCAACCCTTTTAAGCTTGAAAATATTTTTAACCAGCGTATAGATTACAGCGATTTAAAAAGTACATTAAAGACTGAACTATGTCATTTCAAATGTTTATGAAATAAATTAAATACAGGGGACACCCGGATTTGAATCAGGGACCTCTCGATCTGCAGTCGAATGCTCTACCACTGAGCTATATCCCCTAGATGAAAGCGTAATGTAAATTGGCGGTTGAGTTAGAAGGTGGTCTCATGATTACATCTACTTGCTCAGTAATTATTTCTTTATCAATGCGTATTTATTGTTTAACATTGTCAGTTCCCATCCATTTTTCTTAAAGATAAATAAAAGAGCTTGATTATAATACTTTTAAGATGGGTTATTAAGATTAAATTAATATATGTATTGTACTCATGACATCATATTACTTTCAAAATAACAAATGCTATTTGCAACCCTTTTAAGCTTGAAAAATATTTTTAACCAGCGTATAGATTACAGCGATTTAAAAACTACATTAAAGACTGAACTATGTCATTTCAAATGTTTATGAAATAAATTAAATACAGGGGACACCCGGATTTAAACCAGGGGCCTCTCGATCTGCAGTCGAATGCTCTACCACTGAGCTATATCCCCTAGATGAAAGCGTAATGTAAATTGGCCGTTGAGTTAGAAGGTGGTCTCATGATTACCTCTACTTGCTCAGGAATTATTTCTTTATCAATGCGTATTTTTTGTTTAACTTTGTCAGTTCCCATCCATTTTTCTTAAAGATAAATAAAAGAGCTTGATTATAATACTTTAAAGATGGGTTATTAAGATTAAATTAATATATGTATTGTACTCGTGATTTTACTCTCGATATAACGAATGCTATTTGCAACACTTTTAAGCTTGAAAATATTTTAAAACCAGCTTATAGATTACAGCGATAAAAAAAAACATTAAAGAATGGACTTGTTATTTCGAATATTTATGAACCAAATTAAAAATAGGGGACACCCGGATTTGAACCAGGGACCTCTCGATCTGCAGTCGAATGCTCTACCACTGAGCTATATCCCCGAGATGGCAGCGTAATGTAAATTGGCGTTTGAGTGAGAAGTGGTGTCAATATCATCTCTTGGCCTAGTTGTTCACGATCTATTTCTTTATCGACAGGTATTTATTGTATAATAACGACAGTACTCAAAAAAAAGAATTGAAAGATAAAAACGGAGCTTGATTTTAATACTTTAAAGATGGGTTATTAAGATTAAATGAATTTATTTTTGTAAACATCATGTTACTTTCGAAATAACAAATGCTATTTGCAACCAATTTAAGCTTGAAAATATTTTTAACCAGCGTATAGATTACAGCGATTTAAAAACTACATTAAAGACTGAACTATGTCATTTCAAATGTTTATGAAATAAATTAAATACAGGGGACACCCGGATTTGAACCAGGGACCTCTCGATCTGCAGTCGAATGCTCTACCACTGAGCTATATCCCCGAGATGAAAGCGAAATGTAAATTGGCGGTTGAGTTAGAAGGTGGTCTCATGATTACATCTACTTGCTCAGTAATTATTTCTTTATCAATGCGTATTTATTGTTTAACATTGTCAGTTCCCATCCATTTTTCTTAAAGATAAATAAAAGAGTTTGATTATAATACTTTAAAGATGGGTTATTAAGATTAAATTAATATATGTATTGTACTCATGACATCATATTACTATCAAAATAACAAATGCTATTTGCAACCCTTTTAAGCTTGAAAAACAATTTTAACCAGCGTATAGATTACAGCGATTTAAAAACTACATTAAAGACTGAACTATGTCATTTCAAATGTTTATGAAATAAATTAAATACAGGGGACACCCGAATTTGAACCAGGGACCTCTCGATCTGCAGTCGAATGCTCTACCACTGAGCTATATCCCCTAGATGAAAGCGTAGTGTAAATTGGCGGTTGAGTTAGAAGGTGGTCTCATGATTACATCTACTTGCTCAGTAATTATTTCTTTATCAATGCGTATTTATTGTTTAACATTGTCAGTTCCCATCCATTTTTCTTAAAGATAAATAAAAGAGCTTGATTATAATACTTTTAAGATGGGTTATTAAGATTAAATTAATATATGTATTGTACTCGTGATTTTACTCTCGATATAACGAATGCTATTTGCAACCCTTTTAAGCTTGAAAATATTTTAAAACCAGCTTATAGATTGCAGCGATTTAAAAAAATACATTAAAGAATGGACTTGTTATTTCGAATATTTATGAACCAAATTAAAAATAGGGGACACCCGGATTTGAACCATGGACCTCTCGATCTGCCGTCGAATGCTCTACCACTGAGCTATATCCCCGAGATGCCAGTGTAATGTAAATTGGTGTTTGAGTGAGAAGTGGTGTCAATATCATCTCTAGGCCTAGTTGTTCACGATCTATTTCTTTATCGACAGGTATTTATTGTATAATAACGACAGTACTCAGAAAAAAAAATTGAAAGATAAAAACGGAGCTTGATTTTAATACTTTAAAGATGGGTTATTAAGATTAAATGAATTTATTTTTGTAAACATCATGTTACTTTCGAAATAACAAATGCTATTTGCAACCCTTTTAAGCTTGAAAATATTTTAAACCACCGTATAGATTACAGCGATTTAAAAACTACATTAAAGACTGAACTATGTCATTTCAAATGTTTATGAAATAAATTAAATACAGGGGACACCCGGATTTGAACCAGGGACCTCTCGATCTGCAGTCGAATGCTCTACCACTGAGTTATATCCCGGAGATGACAGCTTAATGTAAACTGGCGTTTGAGAAAGCAGTGGTCTCAAGATTACCTCTAATTGTCCACGATTTATTTTTTAATCCATAGGTATTTATTGTATAACAATGACATTTCTCAGCAAGCTTTTTTAACGATAAATAAAAGAGCTTGATTATATTACTTTAAATATGGGTTATTAAGATTAAATAAATATATATGTAGGCCTATTGTATACATGATTTTAATTTCGATATAACGAATGCTATTTGCAACCCTTTTAAGCTTGAAAATATATTAAAACCAGCGTATAGATTACAGCGATTTAAAAAGTACATTAAAGACTGAACTATGTCATTTCGAATGTTTATCAAATAAATTAAGTACAGGGGACACCCGGATTTGAACCAGGGACCTCTCGATCTGCAGTCGAATGCTCTACCACTTAGCTATATCCCCTAGATGAAAGCGTAAAGTAAATTGGCGGTTGAGTTAGAAGGTGGTCTCATGATTACCTCTACTTGCTCAGGAATTATTTCTTTATCAATGCGTATTTATGGGTCCCATTTGAAAAAATGGGACACATATTGTTTTTGTCCGTTTTTTTTTTCTTTTTTTTCTTTTTTTTTTTCGTCAAACGCTTGACAGGCATTGCTTGTGGCAACAACATCTACCAAATGGGGTAATGGAATGGCAATACAACTTTGTCATTTATTAGACAACATGGTCTAGATGTGCATAAACCAACATTTTGGTGCATATACCCAGGGGAATTCCCCTGGGAGGTAAAAAACCAAAACGGTATCTTTTTTAAAAAAATTACCTTTTTTAGGCATAGCGCTTGAACGGCTACTCCAATTTTAATTAGATTTGGTAAACTGTAAGTGCATTAGCCACTGATATACCACTTAAAAGAATTAAAAAAATTACCCAGGGAAATACCCTAAAAATAAGATTTTGTTTTTAAATCATGATTGTAACAGGCATGGCTTGTGGCAACGACACCTACCAGAAGGAGTAATGAAATGGCAATACAACTTTGTCATTTGTTAGACAACATGGTCTAGATATGCATAAGCCAAAATTTTGGGGCATATACCCAGGGGAATTCCCCTTGGAGGTGAAAAACCAAATAGCGGTTTCTTTTTTTTTTAAATTACCTTTTTTAGGCATAGCGCTGAAAGAACGGCTACTCCAATTTCAATTACATTTAGTAAACTGTAAGTTCATTAGCCAGCCACTGATATATCACTTAAAAGAATTAAAAAAATCACCCAGGGAAATACCCTAAAAATAAGATTTTGTTTTCAAATCATGATTGTGACAGGCATGGGTTGTAGCACCGACATCTATCAGAAGGAGTAATGGAATTGCAATGAAACTTTTTCATTTGTTAGACAACATGGCCTAGATATAAAAAAACAAAATTTTGGGTAATACATTCATGGGAATTTCCCTGAGACGTTAAAAACCAAAACAATATTTTTTTCTAAAAAAATGAGCTCTTTTGCGCATAGCTCTTGAACTGTAACTCCAGTTTGAATCAGATTTAATAAAATGTAAGTGCATTAGTAACTGATTTAACACTTAAAAGAAATTAAAAAATTACCTAGGGAAATACCCTAGAAATAAGCTTTTGTTGTCAAATCATGATTGTGACAGGAATGTCATGTCGCCCTGACATCTACAAGAAGAAAAAATGTATGCTCAAACCAACTTTTTTATTTGTTAGACACCATGGCCTAGATATGCAGAAACCAAAATTTTGGGTAATATATCTAGGGGAATTCCCCTGAGAGGGTTAATAACCAAAACGGTATTTTTTCCTAAAAAATTAGTTTTTTTTCGCATATCGCTTAAACGGCAGCTCCAATTTGAATCAGATTTGGTAAAATGTTAGACATTTAAACACTCTGTTCTAATTAAAAAAAATCATTTATTAGGGTGTTTCCTTTAAAAACGCAGATATTTTCCTGAATTATGATTGTAACAGGCATGCCATATCGTACTAACATCTTCAACAAGGAGTCGACAAATCAGACAAGGAATTGACTAATCAGAATAAAACATTAAGAATTGTTATACAACATAACCCACATAGGTAAAAACAGAGACGTAGGCCTACGTACTAAACCCAGTAGAAACTTATCTACTAAACCCAGTAATTCCCTGAAACCACGAAAAACTAAATTGGTCTGTTTTGGGAATTTAGCTTCATTTCAATACAGCGCTTAAAACGAAGCTTTTTTTTAAATCTAACACGATTGTTCTTTTTTTATCTACACATGGAGAAGAAGTTTGGTTTGATAACATAGGGACCCATGCGTTTATGCTTGCAGAAACAAACTACATACTCAGTTTATAAAATACAAAATGTGGTTAGGGACCCTGTATAGCATTAATATATGGCATACAACATGTGTTTTACAAATGGTGGTGGTTAAACACGTGGTTGACACTCTCTAGTTATTGTTTAACATTGTCAGTTCCCATCCATTTTTCTTAAAGATAAATAAAAGAGCTTGATTATAATACTTTTAAGATGGGTTATTAAAATTAAATTAATATATGTATTGTACTCATGACATCATATTACTTTCAAAATAACAAATGCTATTTGCAACCCTTTTAAGCTTGAAAAACATTTTTAACCAGCGTATAGATTACAGCGATTTAAAAAGTACATGAAAGACTGAACTATGTCATTTCAAAAGTTAATGAAATAAATTAAATACAGGGGACACTCGGATTTGAACCAGGGACCTCTCGATCTGCAGTCGAATGCTCTACCACTGAACTATATCCCCTAGATGAAAGCGTAATGTAAATTGGCGGTTGAGTTAGAAGGTGGTCTCATGATTACCTCTACTTGCTCAGGAATTATTTCTTTATCAATGCGTATTTATTGTTTAACATTGTCAGTTCCCATCCATTTTTTTAAAGATAAATAAAATAGCTTGATTATAATACTTTTAAGATGGGTTATAAGATTAAATTAATATATGTATTGTACTCATGACATCATATTACTTTCAAAATAACAAATGCTATTTGCAACCCTTTTAAGCTTGAGAAACATTTTTAACCAGCGTATAGATTACAGCGATTTAAAAACTACATTAAAGACTGAACTATGTCATTTCAAATGTTTATGAAATAAATTAAATACAGGGGACACCCGGATTTGAACCAGGGACCTCTCGATCTGCAGTCGAATGCTCTACCACTGAGTTATATCCCGGAGATGACAGCTTAATGTAAACTGGCGTTTGAGAAAGAAGTGGTCTCAAGATTACCTCTAATTGTCCACGATTTATTTTTTTTATCCATAAGTATTTATTGTATAACAATGACATTTCTCAGCAAGCTTTTTTAACGATAAATAAAAGAGCTTGATTATATTACTTTAAATATGGGTTATAAAGATTAAATAAATACATATGTAGGCCTATTGTACACATGATTTTACTTTCGATATAAGCGAATGCTATTTGCAAACCTTTTAAGACTTGAAAATATATTAAAACGCTAGCGTATAAATGTACTAGGTCGATTTAAAAAATACATTAAAGACTGAACTATGTCATTTCGAATGTTTCATAAAATAAATTAAATACAGGGGACACCCGGATTTGAACCAGGGACCTCTCGATCTGCAGTCGAATGCTCTACCACGTAACGGCTAGGTATCCCCGTAGATCAGCGGTTCCCAAACTTTTTTGTTGGCGGCGCCTTTTGTAAACTTATTAAACCTTGCGGCTCCCTCATAAAGCCAAAATTTTCAAGACTCGCATATATTGTATATCAAGACTATAGCATGCATTTGGATAACCATTAAAACTCTTTAAAACTATTCACTAAACTGACTAAAGTGACGAACAGTCAATTAATGCAAAGCAGTTATTGTGACAAACCATTATTCGAAAACAATGCCATGTGTAGTGAGCAAATAGTGGCAGATAACACCGAACAATGGATTTTACAAGTAAAACGAATGCTGTATGCCAGTGTATGGGGTTGCACACCAGGCCTGTACTGTTTTTTATGAAAAAAAAACAATAAATGCAGCAACTTCCACATGCTTTCGCGGCGCCCCTGGCAAAGTCTCGCGGCTCCCCCGGGCGCCGCGGCGCACAGTTTGGGAACCGCTGCCCTAGATGAAAGCGTAATGTAAATTGGCGGTTGAGTTAGAAGGTGGTCTCATGATTACCTCTACTTGCTCAGGAATTATTTCTTTATCAATGCGTATTTATTGTTTAACATTGTCAGTTCCCATCCATTTTTCTTAAAGATAAATAAAAGAGCTTGATAATAATACTTTTAAGATGGGTTATTAAGATTAAATTAATATATGTATTGTACTCATGACATCATATTACTTTCAGAATAACAAATGCTATTTGCAACCCTTTTAAGCTTGAAAAACATTTTTAACCAGCGTATAGATTACAGCGATTTAAAAACTACATTAAAGACTGAACTATTTCATTTCAAATGTTTATGAAATAAATTAAATACAGGGGACACCCGGATTTGAACCAGGGACCTCTCAATCTGCAGACGAATGCTCTACCACTGAGCTATATACCCTAGATGAAAGCGTAATGTAAATTGGCGGTTGAGTTAGAAGGTGGTCTCATGATTACCTCTACTTGCTCAGGAATTATTTCTTTATCAATGCGTATTTTTTGTTTAACATTGTCAGTTCCCATCCATTTTTCTTAAAGATAAACAAAAGAGCTTAATTATAATACTTTAAAGATGGGTTATTAAGGTTAAATTAACATGTTAATGCGAGAGTTTTTGTTGGTTTAGAGAATTATTTCCTGTTTTCTGTGACGTCATTATTTTCTCTCACTTACCTTTTTATCCTTTGTTCTCTTTGTTTTTGTACACGTGTTAGGCGTGGCTTTAGTTGATTTCTTTAGTATTTTCGGTGACCTTTTTAGTTGTACGTGAGAGTCCGTGGTGAAACGACCAAAAGCGTTGAATGGTCAAAGCGATTGTGTTAAATAGAAAGAAAATTAATCTGTAGTGAACGGATTGACCTGCCTAAAACCCCAAACTTAGGTATTTAATTTATATTCTTCTGTGTTTATTATTTATTGTTTCGTATTATTTATATTGTGTTAATTCGTTTCAGTTACCGCATTTCAATAAACTTCACTGGAGAAAAGCGCGTAACTGCTAAGGGGCAATAGAGCTAATTCAGAACAGTAACTGAGTGGAATTGTCAATTTAGTGCACATTATGGAGACGAAATTGCCCTATGAAACCAGCACGCCGTTTGAGATTGGAACGAATAAGCAAACGCGCGACTCGCGAGCAAGTGCCCGAAGTGATCAAACAGACGTCACCATGCAAAACTTGGCTGGTGAACAAAATGCTACAACAAGGAAACCTCGACATCTAGACAATGAACTTGCTGATAACTTCGAACGATGGGAACTAATGGAAGGTGAACTAAACGATAAATTAGACGTACTGGATATGGCCATAATTGGAAATGATTTTGTCGGAGTGCAAAATGCGAGTCTTAATTTATCATCGATAAGGTCAAACATGGAAACGATCATAAAGAAACTCGATTCAACTGAACGCGAAAGGTTGTGTTCGAGGATCACCAAAAGCAAGGAACTTCTAGCTAAAGCTAAACAAGAGGCGAAAATAACTGTGATTCAGCTTCGACAAGATAGCCGAAGGGGTGAGTCCGCGGAAGAAATGATAAAAAAGGAGCGTTACAAACAAAATATCGCTGCTGCTGGTTTAAAAGCAAAACTCGCTTTCACTAGGAAACAAAATGAACTTAAATTGGCAAAAATGCAAGCCGATAAAGATTTATCTTTAAATCGCATTTCCTATGAAATCGCAGAAAACGACGCCCGAGCATCGGCTTGTCTGAAAGCGGAAAGAATAGAAAATCCTTTTGGAATAAGACCAGAGGATATTTTAGAGTTGCCACCTGTGAAGAAATGTACGTCGTTTCTTGAAAAAATTAACCATGCCGAACACATGTCAATTCCTCAGGCGGCAGAGAGCGTCCTTGACAACAGAACGACACGAACGAATCACTCCGAAAAGCACCTTTAATTACAATACACCACTTCCAATAACCACTTTACCCTCTGTTTCATATAGATTACCGGATATAAAAGTAGATGTATTCGATGGCACCGCAATCAAGTTTCCATCGTGGGAAACGGCATTCGATGCACTGATAGAGGCGAGATCAAGTTGCGTTGCACAGAAACTTAATCTCCTACAACAGCACGTAAGAGGCGAACCAAAGGAAGTAGTTGATGGCTTTTTTCTGTTGCAATCTGAAGAAGCGTATGAGGCCGCAAGATCAACTCTTAAAAAAAGGTATGGAAACGAATGCGTTATTAGCAAAGCGTTTACCGATAAGCTATATTCCTGGCCACAAATTCACCATTCTGATTCATTGGGTCTCAGACGATTTTCGGACTTTTTAATTCAAGTACTTACTGCTAAGAACAAAATTGCAAGTTTAAACATTTTGGATTATCCGACCGAAAGTTCAAAAATAATTTCACGACTTCCACTCTTCATAGCATCACGATGGAAAGACGTAGTAATAGATTGGAAGGAGAGGAAAGCTGGTTCATACCCACAGTTCAAACAGCTAGTAGAGTTCATAGAACGCCAATCCGAAAAGGAAAACATACCGGAGCTTCAAAAGACGATGGCAAGTGAAAATCGGAGAATAGCATCATTCGTTACAAGGTCGAATGACTCTCAAGATGGCCGAAGGAAAATAGACGGTAAATGTTTTTATTGTGGTGAACGACATCACATAGATGGGTGTGAACCTTTCTTAAAAATACCTAGAAGGGAAAGAAAGGATTTCCTAAGAATTAAACGACTTTGCTACTCTTGCGGTTCAAGTCAGAACCACATTGCCCGACAGTGTCGACAGAGAGTAAAATGCGAAATTTGCAAGAAGACGCATCTAACTTGCTTACATATGGATTGGAAAATAGAAACAACAGAATGTAAATGCACTATGCTTTGTGGCAACGCATTTCAGGGAGACGACTCTTCGATGATTCTTCCAGTTTGGGTAGGAAGTACGAAGGCCCCGTCGACTGAAGTGCTGACGTACTGCATTTTGGATCCACAATCGAACAGTTCCTTTATTTCCGAAGAGCTTCAAGAATGTATGGGAGTTGCCGGCACAGATACAAATATCAATCTATGCACAATGATGGGCAGAAAAAACGTTAGTCCAAGTGTACGAATTCGCAATCTAGAGATTTCCAGTTTTGACCTATCGGTGCGAATCCCTCTACCCACTGTTTACACACGACCAGAAATACCTGCAGCTCGGAGTCAGATACCTAGGCCTGAATACGCCTTGAGATTCAAACATCTAGCAAAAATTGCGCAGCAGATGTCGCCGTACAAACCGCATGTACCTGTAGGTATGCTCATTGGAACAAACGTTCCGTGCGTTATTCGACCCCGGGATATAGTCTGTGGGAATGAAAATGAACCCTATGCTCAAAAATCGATCCTTGGCTGGGGTATCGTGGGTATCGTCTGTAAAAATCACCAAGGCGTTGGCAACTTGATAACTCACTGCTGCATCGCTAGTGAGGAATGTGCTAATGGCGCAATGATTATGAACGGATGTAAGGAGAATATATCACCACAGCAAGATCGCAAAGGGATGGAGCTAAACTTACACGAGAAAGAGTGCAACGATGGAAGTAAACTGTCATTACAAGACGAGATGTTCGAGAATATAATCAGCGAGAACATTGCACAATTACTAGATGGTGGATACCAAAGACCACTATGGGTAAAGCACAACAACATGAGACCCCCGAAAAGTCGATCAATACCGAAAAGGAGACTTGGCCATTTAAAGCGGCGTTTTCTTGCCCGTAGATGCCCCGTGTTGCAGATGAGATCCGACTGCGGGACAAACTTTGTGGAAAAAATCGTCAACTCGCGCCCCTTAACTCACAGCGGTTTAAACGAAGCAGGAAAACCTGAGCCTCTTACACCGAACCATTTGCTGACAACAAAGTTAAAACCTTTGCATCCACCACCTGGCAACTTTCAACATACGGATATGTACGTTAGACGGTGATGGAGAAGAGTTCAATATTTGGCGAACGTTTTTTGGTCTTGCTGGAGAAAAGAATACCTCCAGACCCTACAAGTTAGGACGAAATGGAGCACCATTCAGGACAATATTCAAGTCGGCGATATCTTATTGTTGGTCGATAAAAACGCAACCCGAAATATTTGGAAGATGGGAAAAGTGTTGAAGGTGTACCCTAGTGAAGACGGAGTTGTTCGCAAAGTGAACATTCTCGTCGGTAATGGACGAAGAGATGAAAGGGGCAAACGCATATCATCCTCAACAGTCCTAGACCGCCCTATCCATAAGTTGATCCTACTACTTCGAACTGGTGAAGAGACGTAAGAGAGAGGCAACCGTTAATGTTAAACGATTACCCGACGAGGAGCCAACCAAACCTATAAACTTGTCTTCGTTATCGCCATTTACTGTATTGTTTAACGCCATTTACTATGTTGATTAACGTTTTTCAAAGGGAATAATTTGTGAAATTTTTGGGAAGCCATGTTAATGCGAGAGTTTTTGTTGGTTTAGAGAATTATTTCCTGTTTTCTGTGACGTCATTATTTTCTCTCATTTACCTTTTTATCCTTTGTTCTCTTTGTTTTTGTACACGTGTTAGGCGTGGCTTTAGTTTATTTCTTTAGTATTTTCGGTGACCTTTTTAGTTGTACGTGAGAGTCCGTGGTAAAACGACCAAAAGCGTTGAATGGTCAAAGCGATTGTGTTAAATAGAAAGAAAGATTAATCTGTAGTGAACGGATTGACCTGCCTAATCCCCAAAACTCAGGTATTTAATTTATATTCTTCTGTGTTTATTATTTATTGTTTCGTATTATTTATATTGTGTTAATTCGTTTCAGTTACCGCATTTCAATAAACTTCACTGGAGAAAAGCGCGTAACTGCTAAGGGGCAATAGAGCTAATTCAGAACATAACATATGTATTGTACTCTTGATTTTACTGTCGATATAACGAATGCTATTTGCAACCGTTTTAAGCTTGAAAATATTTTAAAACGAGCTTATAGATTACAGCGATTTAAAAAATACATTAAATAATGAACTTGTTATTTCGAATATTTATGAACCAAATTAAAAATAGGGGACACCCGGTTTTGAACCTGGGACCTCTCGATCTGCAGTCGAATGCTCTACCACTGAGCTATATCCCCGAGATGGCAGCGTAATGTAAATTGGCGTTTGAGTAAGAAGTGTTGTCAATATCACCTATAGGCCTAGTTGTTCACGATCTATTTCTTTATCGACAGGTATTTATTGTATAACAACGACAGTACTCAGTAAAAAAATTAAAAGATAAAAACGGAGCTTGATTTTAATACTTTAAAGATGGGTTATTAAGATTAAATGTATTTATTTTTGTAAACATCGTGTTACTTTCGAAATAACAAATGCTATTTGCAACCCTTTTAAGCTTGAAAATAGTTTTAACCAGCGTATAGATTACAACGATTTAAAACTACATTAAAGACTGAACTATGTCATTTCAAATGTTTATGAAATAAATTAAATACAGGGGACACCCGGATTTGAACCAGGGACCTCTCGATCTGCAGTCGAATGCTCTACCACTGAGGTATATCCCCGAGATGACAGCTTATTGTAAACTGGTGTTTGAGAAAGAAGTGGTCTCAAGATTACCTCTAATTGTTCACGATTTATTTTTTTTATCCGAAGATACGGTGGTAGCAAGAGTGTGCAATGGCGGATGTGGCTGTTCTTGCGAATGTGAAACAATACCGAAATCAACCGAAACTAGTCCCGAAGATACGGTGGTATCAAGAGTGTGCAATGGCGGATGTGGCTGTTCTTGCGTATGTGAAACAATACCGAAATCAACCGAAACTAGTCCTGAATTTATGAAAAAAACAAAGAAGCGAAATGGCGGATGTGACTGTATTTCCACAAATGGAATACCAGAGAGACCGCAATCGACTGAACCGAATTAGATAGTAAGGATAAGAGCAAAATTGCGAGGTGGCGGAACACCCATGACTATACGGTGCAGCAGTTTTACCATTTTTACCTGTTTTTTTCTTCTTTTTTTTTAACCGAGTCAAGTTTCGAACCCATGATGGGCTCGTCACTAGGACAGTTTTTTTTGTATAAGAGTCGGTATATGTATCCTTCGCGTTAACCATTTAAAATCGTAACACACTTCGATGTAAGCGGAATTTTTAGACTATCTGGTGACAGTACTGTAAACGAAATTTAATCGCAGTGTGACGTAGTCTTATACTGTAGTAAAACATGCGAATGATGCCGTTACAATTCAGAAAAAGTTTTTAAATTAATAGGCTACGAAGTATTAAGTCTTTGGCGGGCTATGAATATATAGGTACCGCGGGCCGTATGTTACACGCCTCGGGTTTAAAGCATTTAATCCGCATTTAAACAATTCATTTGTTTTCTTTCCCTGAAGAAGACGCAATGACGATAAATAATTGCGTTGACAAACGTATTGGTAGCTGCAACCGAAAGATCTCCAGATCGAGCCGTTAAGCAGTTAGGGTCTAACGGGAACAAATCAAGCTTTAAACCTGTTCCGGGATTTCGATTATGTTGCCAATATTTGCCACAATTCACATAACAACTGCTACCAGTGAACGTTCGATATACAAATTTATTAAAAAGTACTTGCACAATCCAACATTCCACAATGGACACAACTGTATAAATGAACAGTATCAATATAACATATTAGCTCCAATAATACACAATAATAGGTGATAAACTACGTTAATACGGCACATCACAATAGCAAGTGTGTTTGACCATTATGGTTTGACATACCAATGCGTTTGTGAGTGCATAACCCCTATTTTAACGATAGACCAGACGCAGTTTAGGCAAAGTTTACCTTCGTATGTGGTACGCTAATCACAATACTTCTTTATTAGTATCGTAGCTGAGTAGAATCGATAGTATGGAAATTATAGATATATCGTTGCAGCCCTTGTTTTATTTGTGTGCGTTGTTGGATTGTGTATTTAAATATATATACCAGACGTTTTTCGTTAAGTTTTATCAAAATCCGGCAGGATGAGGCGAGTGGTATCCTCCCTTAGGTATTGTTTTAAACGACTGTGTTGCTTAGTAACAATGGTGGCAATAATGTTTGTTTGTTTAAGAGCAGCATGTGCTAGTCTGCGCGCCGGTGTTCTTGTTTAGCTGTAAAGTTTTGTAGTAGTGGAGCCGTGCCTTTTGAAATAAAGGTGTTGATTGTGCATCTGCTAGCTGTTTTGTTAGGAAAAATGTGTCGATGTACCTAAGGGTATGGGGTTAAAAGTTTTAAGTAAAATTGTAAAGGGTTTTGGGTTTAGGTATCCGATCCCAGCTTCAATTTAAAATTGTGAAAAAATCTAAGAATTCCTATGTCAGGATTTTAAGTGACAGCCGTTTTTATGAGGCCAGTTTGCATTGGAGAGAATAAATAGTTGAACACCTCCTTAGCCCGATCCTTAATACGCCACTGCATGCAGACATACTTTATTATGGGTCCCATTTGGAAAAATGGGAAACATATTGTTTTCGTCCGTTTTTTTTTGTCAAACGCTTGACAGGCATGGCTTGTGGCTCCGACATCTACAAGAAAGGATAATGAAATCGCAATGAAACTTAGTCATTGGTTAGACCACATGGTCTATATGAGCAGAAACCAACATTTTTTGTAATATACCTAGGGGAATTCCCCTGGGGGTTGGAAAACCAAAACGGTATTTTTTTCAAAAAAATTAGCGTTTTTGGGCATAGCGCATGAACGGCTGCTCCAATTTTGATCAGATTTGGTAAAATAGTAGCGTGTTAGCCACTGCGTCACCAATTAAAAGAAACAAAATATTTACCTAGGGAAATACCCAAAAATGAAGATATGTTTCTAAATCAAGATTGTGACAGGCATGGATTGTGGCTCCGACATCTAACAGAAGGGATAATGAAATCCCAATGAAACTTCGTCATTTGTTAGACCACATGGTCTAGATGAACAGAAACCAAAATTTTGGGTAATATACCTAGGGGAATTCCCCTGGGAGGTGAAAAACCAAAACGGTATTTTTTTCAAAAAAATTAGCTTTTTGGGGGCATAGCGCATAAACGGCTGCTCCAATTTTGATCAGATTTGGTAAAATAGTAGCCCGTTGGCCACTGCGTTACCAATTAATAGAAACAAAATATTTACCTAGGGAAATACCCTAAAAATGAAGATATGTTTCTAAATCAAGAATGTGACAGACATGGATTGTGGCTCCGGTATCTAACAGAAGGGATAATGGAAACCCAATGAAACTTCGTCATTTGTTAGACTACATGGTCTAGATATGCAGAACTCAAAATTGTGGGTGATAAATTTAGGGAAATTCTCCTGAAACCTTAAAAACCAAAACGGGATTTTTCCAACAAAATAGCTTTTTACGGGATAGCGCTTGAACAGATTCTCCAATTTTAATCAGATTTAGTGGAATGGAAGTGCATTAGTCACTGATTTATCACTTGAAACAAAAAAAAAAGATTACGTAATGAAATACCCTAAAAAATAAGATTTTCTCCTCAAATCATGATAGCAACATGCATGGCATGGCGCCCCGACATCTACCAGAAAGAGTAATGGAATCGCAATAAAAAGTTGACACTTGTAAAATAACATGGTCTAGATATGCAGAAACTATAATTTTGGGTAATGAATCCAGGGGAATTCCCATGAGACGTTAAACCAAAACGTTTTTTTGTAATAAATTATCTGTTTGGGGCATAGCGCTTGAACGGCTGCTGTAATTTTGATCAGATGTGGTGAAATGTTACAACATTAAACATTCTGAGTTAATTTATTAAAAGAAAGAAAACATTTACTTAGAGTAATTCCCTTAAAAACGAAAATATGTTCTTGAATAATGATTGTGACAGGCATGCCATATCGCTACATATCCAACAAGGAGAGGCTGACATATCCAACAAGGAGACAAATCAGAATAAAACTTTAAGAATTCTTACATAACATGACCCACATATGTAAAACAGAAACTTATCTACTAAACCCAGGGGAATTCCCTGAAACCATGAAATCGGGCTATTTTGGAAATTTAGCATTATTTTACCACCATGCTTGAAAACAAGCTTTAATTTAAAACATTTGTAGTGAAATGTTCGTAAATTTAAGACGTTTATTCTTTTCTCAACTACACATGGAAAAGAAGTTTGGTCTGATAACTATGGGACCCATGAGTTTATGCTTGCAGAAACAAAGTACCTACTCAGTGTATAAAATACAAATTGTGGTTAGGGACCCTGTAGCATGAATATATGGCATACGACATGTGTTTTACAAATAGTGGTGGTTAAACACGTGGTTGACACTCTCTAGTTACTTTGTGCTATCGATGTCAGTAGGCTACGCAAATATGGCAAGAACTTGAAACCGCAGGGTTATTCAAATAAATTTATTTGCGATTTCAATTAATACACTTAGGACGGATTGAACAAATGGACTTTCATCTCGATTTTACAGACGTGTTATTAATTAGGTGGAACAGTCAAAACCATAATTGATTATTTATGAGATTCTAGGTAAAAGTTGCACACACAAATAACATCGTGGGTGGTCTGATAAAACATATTGCAAAATTGCATTTGACTAATTAGGCTACTGAACTGATAAACCCAGCCTAATACTGTTCCACTAAATTCCACTAAGGCAAGTAAGCGACATAAGTTGTACAACTAGCAAAATAATGGGATCTAGCTGTTCTTGCTTATGTGAAACAATACCGAAATCAACCGAAACTAGACCCGAAGTTACGGAGGTAGCAAGGGTTCGCAATGTCAGATATGGTGCTTGCGTATTTGAAACAACACCGAAATCAACCGAACCTAGTCCCGAATTTACGAAGGGAGCAAAGGTTCGCAATATCAGATGTTGCTGTGCTTGCGTATGTGAAACAATACAGAAATCAACCGAACCTAGTCCCGAAGTTACGGAGGTAGCAAGAGTTCGCAATGTCGGATGTGGCTGTGCTTGCGTATGTGAAACAATACAGAAATCAACCGAACCTAGTCCCGAAGTTACGGAGGTAGCAAGAGTTCGCAATGTCGGATGTGGCTGTTCTTGCGTATGTGAAACAATACCGAAATCAACCGAAACTAGTCCCGAAGTTACGGTGGTAGCAAGAGTGTGCAATGTCGGATGTGGCTGTGCTTGCGTATGTGAAACAATACCGAAAACAACCGAAACTAGAGAGTGTCAACCACGTGTTTAACCACCACTATTTGTAAATCACATGTTGTATGCCATATATACATTCTACAGGGTCCCTAACCACAATTTGTCTTTTATACACTCTGAGTATGTAGTTTGTTTCTGCAAGCATAAACGCATGGGTCCCATAGTTAACAGAGCAAACTTATTTTCCATGTTTAGTTAAATAAAGAATACACGTTTTAAATTTACGAACATTTCACCACAAATGTTTTAAATTATAGCTTCTTTTCAAGGGCTGTGGTGAATTAAAGCTAAATTTCCGAAACGGCCCGATTTAGTTTTTCATAATTTCAGGGAATTCCCCTGGGTTTGGTAGATAAGTTTCTGTTTTTTACATAAGTGAGTCATGTTATGTAACAATTCTTAAGTTTTAATCTGATTTGTCGACTTCTTGTTGTAGATGTCAGTGCGATATGGCATGCCTGCCACAATCATAATTTAGGAACATATCTTTGTATTATGGAAATTAACCTAATTAAATGTTTTCTTTTTTAAATTGTTTAAAGTGTCTAATGTTTTAACATTTGACCGAATTTTATTAAAATTAGAGCAGCCGTTCAAGCGCTATGGCCACAAAATCTAATTTATTAGAAAAAAAAACGTTTTGGTTTTTAACCTCCCAGGGGAATTCCCCTTAATTTATCACCCAAAATTTTGGTTTCTGCATATTTAGGCCATGTTGTCTAAAAAATGACCAAGTTTCATTTCGATTCCATTATTCCTTCTGGTAGATGTCGGGGCGCCATAGCATGCCTGTCACAATTATCATTTAACAGCAAAAGTTTAAATTTTAGGGTATTTCCGTAGGTAATTTTTTTATTTCTTTTAAGTGTTAAATCAGTGACTAGTGCACTAACATTCCACCAAATTTGATTCAAATTGGAGCAGCCGTTCAAGCGCTATGGCCTAAAAAGCTAATTTTTTAGAAAAAATGATTGTTTTGGTTTTTAACGTCCAAGGGGAATTCCCCTAAATTTATTACCAAAAATTTTGGTTTCTGCATACCTAGGCCATGTTGTCTAAAAAATTACCAAGTTTCATTGCGATTCCGTTATTCCTTCTGGTAGATGTCGGGGCGCCATGCCATGCCTGTCAAGCGTTTGACGAAGAAAAAAAAAAAAAGAAAAAAAAAAAAAAAAGAAAAAAAAAAAACGGACAAAAACAATATGTGTCCCATTTTTTCGAATGGGACCCATAACTAGTCCCGAAGATACGGTGGTAGCAAGAGTGTGCAATGGCGGATATGGCTGTTCTTGCGTATGTGGAACAATACCGAAATCAACGGAAATAACATTCCACCAAATTTGATTTAAATTGGAGCAGCCGTTCAAGCGCTATGGCCTAAAAAGCTCATTTTTTAGAAAAAAATGACCGTTTTGGTTTTTAACGTCCAAGGGGAATTCCCCTGAATTTATTACCCCAAATTTTGGTTTCTGCATATCTAGGCCATGTTGTCTAAAAAATCACCAAGTTTCATTGCGATTCCATTATTCCTTCTGGTAGATGTCGGGGCGACATGCCATGCCTGTCACAATCATGATTTGAGAACAAAATCTTATTTTTTAGGGTATTTCCCTAGATATTTTTTTTTTCTAAATGTTAAATCAGTGACTCTTACATTCTACCAAATCTTTTTAAAATTGGAGCAGTTGTTTAAGCGCTATGCCCAAAAAAGTTAATTTTTTAGAAATAAATACCGTTTTGGTTTTTAACGTCTCAGGGGAATTCCCCTAAAATTATCACCAAAAATTTTAGTTTCTGCATATCTAGACCATGTTGTTCAAAAAATAACAAAGTTTTATTGAGATTCCATTAACCCTTCTGGTAGATGTCGGGGCGACATGGCATGCCTGTCACAATTATCATTTAACAGCAAAAGTTTAATTTTTAAGGTATTTTCCCAGGTATTTTTTTCATTTCGTTTAAGTGTTAAATCAGTGACTATTGTACTAACATTCTACCAAATTTGATTCAAATTGGAGCATCCGTTCAAGCGCTATGGCCTAAAAAGCTATTTTTTTAGAAAAAAATGACCGTTTTGGTTTTTAACGTCCAAGGGGAATTCCCCTAAATTTATTACCAAAAATTTGGGTTTCTGCATATCTAGACCATGTTGTCTAAAAAATCACCAAGTTTCATTGCGATTCCATTATTCCTTCTGGTAGATGTCGGGGCGCCATGCCATGCCTGTCAAGCGTTTGACGAAGAAAAAAAAGAAAAAAAAAGAGAAAAAAAAAAAACGGACAAAAACAATATGTGTCCCATTTTTTCAAATGGGACCCATAACAATATGTGTCCCATTTTTTCAAATGGGATCCATAACTAGTCGGTTCGTGTATAGCAGTCATAAATATATACTAGAGAGTGTCAAACCATTTGTAAAACACATTTTGTATGCCATATATTCATGCTACAGGGTCCCTAACCACAATTTGTATTTTATACACTGAGTATGTAGTTTGTTTCTGCAAGCATAAACGCATGGGTCCCATAGTTGTCCAACCAAACTTCCTTTCAATGTGTAGTTAAAAAAAGAATAAACATCTTAATTTACGAACATTTTACCTTAAATGTTTGAAATTAAACCTTTTTAAGCGCTGTAATGAAATAAAGGAAATTCCCCTAGGTTTAGTAGATGAGTTTCTGTTTTTACATATGTTGGCCATGTTATGTAACAATTCTTAAAGTTTTAATGTGATTTGTCGACTCCTTGTTGAAGATGTCAGTGCGATATGGCATGCCTGTCACAATCATAATTCAGGAACATATCTTCGGTTTTAGGGGAATTACTCTAAGCAAATGTTTTCTTTCTTTTAATTGGCCTAAAGTGTCTAATGGTCTAACATTTAACCAAATCTGATCAAAATTAGAGCAGCCGTTACAAGCGCTATGCCCCAAAAATCTAATTTTTTAGAAAAAAAATGTTTTGGTTTTTAACGTCTCAGGGGAATTTCCCTAGATTCATTACCCAAAATTTTGGTTTCTGCTTATCTAGACCATGTTCTGTTACAAATGTCAAATTTTTATTGCGATTTTATTACTTCTTTTGCTAGATTTCGGGGCAACATGGCATGCTTGTCACAATCATAATTAGAGAACAAAATTCGATTTTTAGGGTATTTCCCTAAGTAATTTTTTTATTTCTTTTAAGTGTTAAATCAGTGACTAGTGCACTAACATTCCACCAAATTTGATTCAAATTGGAGCAGCCACTCAAGCGCTATGGCCTAAAAAGCTATTTTTATAGAAAAAAATGACCGTTTTGGTTTTTAACGTCCAAGGGGAATTCCCCTAAATTTATTACCCTAAATTTTGGTTTCTGCATATCTAGGCCATGTTGTCCAAAAAATCACCAAGTTTCATTGCGATTCCATTATTCCTTCTGGTAGATGTCGGGGCGCCATAGCATGCCTGTCACAATTATCATTTAACAGCAAAAGTTTAATTTTTAGGGTATTTCCCTAGGTAATTTTTTTATTTCTTTTAAATGTTAAATCAGTGACTAGTGCACTAACATTCCACCAAATTTGATTTAAATTGGAGCAGCCGTTCAAGCGCTATGGCCTAAAAAGCTCATTTTTTAGAAAAAAATGACCGTTTTGGTTTTTAACGTCCAAGGGGAATTCCCCTGAATTTATTACCCCAAATTTTGGTTTCTGCATATCTAGGCCATGTTGTCTAAAAAATCACCAAGTTTCATTGCGATTCCATTATTCCTTCTGGTAGATGTCGGGGCGCCATGCCATGCCTGTCAAGCGTTTGACGAAGAAAAAAAAAAAAAAGAAAAAAAAGAAAAAAAAAAAAAAAGAAAAAAAAAAAAACGGACAAAAACAATATGTGTCCCATTTTTTCAAATGGGACCCATAACTAGTCCCGAAGATACGGTGGTAGCAAGAGTGTGCAATGGCAGATGTGGCTGTTCTTGCGTATGTGAAACAATACCGAAATCAACCGAAACTAGAGAGTGTCAACCACGTGTTTAACCACCACTATTTGTAAAACACATGTTGTATACCCTATATTCATGCTACAGGGTCCCTAACCACAATTTGTATTTTATACACTGAGTATGTAGTTTTTGTTTCTGCAAGCATAAACGCATGTGTCCCATAGTTAACATACCAATCTTATATTCCATGTTTAGTTAAATAAAGAATAAACGTCTTAAATTTATGAACATTTCACCAAAAATGTTTTAAATTATAGCTTCTTTTCAAGCGCTGTAGTGAAATAAAGCTAAATTCCCAAAACAGCCCGATTTAGTTTTTCGTTGTTTCAGGGAATTCCCCTGAGTTTAGTAGATAAGTTTCTGTTTTACATAAGTGAGTCATGTTATGTAGCAATTCTTAAGGTTTTAATCTGTTTTGTCGACTTCTTGTTGGAGATGTCAGTGCGATATGGCATGCCTGTCACAATCATAATTCAGGAGCATAACTTTGTTTCTATGGAAATTAACCTAAGTAAATGTTTTCTTTTTTGAATTGGCACAGAGTGTCTAATGTTTTTAAATTTTACCGAATTTTAATAAAATTAGAGCAGCCGTTCAAGCGCTATGGCCACAAAATCTAATTTATTAAAAAAAACGTTTTGAGGGAATTCCCCTAGATTCATTACCCAAATTTTTGGTTTCTGCATATTTAGACCATGTTGTCTTACAAATGTCCAATTTTCATTGCGATTTCATTACTCCTTTTGGTAGATGTCGGGGCGACATGGAATCCTGGTAACAAACATGATTTGAGAACATATCCTATTTTTTGGGTATTTCCCTTGGTAAATTTATTATTTCTTTTAAGTGTTAAATCAGTGACTAATGCACTTACATTCCACCAATTCTGATTCAAATTGTAGCATCCGTTTAAGCGCTATGCCCAAAAAAGGCCATTTTTGTAGAAAAAAATACCGTTTTGGTTTTTAACGTCTAAGGGGAATTCCCCTAGATTCATCACCCGAAATTTCGGTTTCCGCATATCTAGACTATATGTACGCTAACAAATTTCAAAATTTTATTGCAATTCCATTACTTTTTCTAGTAGATTTCGGGGCCACATGCCATGCCTGTCACAATCATGATTTGAGAACAAAATCTTACTTTTTCGGCTATTTCCTTAGGTGATTTTTTCATTTCTCTTTAGTGTTATATCATTGGCTAATGTTCTTCTTACATTTTATCATATCTAATTAAAATTGGAGTAGCCGTTTAAACGCCGTGCGCAAAAAAAAAATAAATTTTTAGAAAAAAATATCGTTTTGGTATTTAACCTCTCAGGGGAATTCCCCTGGGTATATCACCCAAAATTTTGGTTTCTGCATATCTAGACCATGTGCGCTAACAAATGGATAAGTTTTATTGCAATTCCATTACTTTTTCTAGTAGATGTCGGGGCCACATGCCATGCCTGTCACAATCATGATTTGAGAACAAAATCTTATTTTTTAGGGTATTTCCCTAGGTAATTTTTTCCATTTCTCTTTAGTGTTATATCATTGGGCTAATGTTCTTCTTACATTTTACCAAATCTAATTAAAATTGGAGTAGCCGTTTAAACGCCATGCGCAAAAAAAACTAAATTTTTAGAAAAAAATACCGTTTTGGTATTTAACCTCTCAGGGGAATTCCCCTGGGTATATTAGCCAAAATTTTGGTTTCTGCATATCTAGACCATGTGCGCTAACAAATGTCAAAGTTTTATTGCAATACCGATACCCCTTCTGGTAGATGTCGGAGCCACAAGCCATGACTGTCACAATCATAATTTGAGAACAAAATCGTATTTTTTAGGGTATTTCCCTAGGTAATTTTTTGATTTCTTTTAAAGTTTGTATCATTGGCTAATGTTCTTACAATTTACCAAATCTAATTAAAATTTGAGTAGCCGATCAATCGCTATGGCCAAAAATGGTACTTTTTTTTTTAAAAAGTACCGTTTTGGTTTTTCACCTCTCAGGGGAATTCCCCAAAATAAATTACAAAAAAATTTGGTTTCTGCATATCTAGACTATGTGCGCTAACAAATGTCAAAGTTTTATTGCGATTCCATAACCCCTTCTGGTAGATGTCGGAGCCACAAGCCATGACTGTCAAACCTTTGACGAAAAAAAAAAAAAAAAGAAAAAAAAAAACGGACAAAAACAATATGTGTCCCATTTTTTCAAATGGGACCCATAACTAGTCCTGAATTTATGGAAAAAACAAAGAAGCGAAATGGCGGATGTGACTGTATTTCCACAAATGGAATACCAGAGAGACCGCAATCGACATAACCGAATTAGATAGTAAGGATAAGAGCAAAATTGCGAGGTCGCGGAACACCGATGACTATACGGTGCAGCAGTTTTACCATTTTTACCTGTTTTTTTTCGTTTTTTTTTTAACCGAGCCAAGTTTCGAACCCATGATGGGCTCGTCCCTAGGACAGTTTTTTGTATAAGAGTCGGTATATGTATCGGTCGCGTTTAAACCATTTAAAAGTCGTAACACACTTCGATGTAAGCGGAATTTTTAGACTATCTGGTGACAGTACTGTAAACGAAATTTAATCGCAGTGTGACGTAGTCTTATACTGTAGTAAAAATGCGAATGATGCCGTTACAATTCAGAAAAAGTTTTAAATTAATAGGCTACGAAGTATTAAGTCTTTGGCGGGCTATGTATATAGGTACCGCGGGCTGTATGTTACACGCCTCGGGTTTAAAGCATTTAATCCGCATTTAAACAATTCATTTGTTTTCTTTCCCTGAAGAAGACGCAATGACGATAAATAATTGCGTTGACAAACGTATTGGTAGCTGCAACCGAAAGATCTCCAGGTCGAGCCGTTAGGCAGTTAGGGTCTAACGGGAACAAATCAAGCTTTAAACCTGTTCCGGGATTTCGATTATGTTGCCAATATTTGCCACAATTCACATAACAACTGCTACCAGTGAACGTTCGATATACAAATTTATTAAAAAGTACTTGCACAATCCAACATTCCACAATGGACACAACTGTATAAATGAACAGTATCAATATAACATAATAGCCCCAATAATAGGTGTTAAACTACGTTAATGCGGCACATCACAATAGCAAGTGTGTTTGACCATTATGGTTTGACATAACAATGCGTTTGTGAGTGCATAACCCCTATTTTAACCATAGACCAGACGCATTTTAGGCAAAGTTTACCTTCGTATGTGGTACGCTAATCACAATACTTTTTTATTAGTATCGTAGCTGAGTAGAATCGATAGTATAGAAATTATAGATATATCGTTGCAGCCCTTGTTGTTATTTGTGTGCGTGGTTGGATTGTGTATTTAAATATATATACGAGACGTTTTTCGTTAAGTTTTATCAAAATCCGGCAGGATGTGACGAGTGGTACCCTTCCTTAGGTATTGTTTTAAACGACTGTTTTGCTTAGTAACAATGCTGGTAATAATGTTTGTTTGGTTGAAAGCAGCATGTGTTAGTCTGCGCGCCGGTGTTCTTGTTTTGCTGTAAAGTTTTGTATTAGTAGAGCCGTGGTTTTTGAAATAAAGGTGTTGATTGTGCATCTGCTAGCTGATTTGTTAGAAAAAATGTGTCGATGTACATAAGGGTATGGGCTTAACAGTTTTAAGTAAAATTGTAATGGGTTTTGAGTTTAGGTATCTGATCCAAGCTTCAATTTAAAATTGTGAAAAAATCAAAGATTTTTGTGAGGCCAGTTTGCATTGGAGAGAATAAATAGTTGATCACCTCCTTAGCCCGATCCTTTATACGCCACTACATGCAGACATACTTTATTACTTTGTGCTATCGATGTCAGTACGCAAATATAGCAAGAACTTGAAACCGCAGGGTTATTCAAATAAATTTATTTGCGATGTCAATTAATACACTTAGGACGGATTTAAGAAATGGACTTTCATCTCGATTTTACAGACGTGTTATTAATTAGGTGGAACAGTCAAAACCATAATTGATCATTTATGAGATTCGAGGTAAAAGTTGCACACATAAATAACATCGTGGGTGGTCTGATAAAAACATATTGCAAAGTTGCATTTGACTAATTAGGCTACTGTAACTGATTAACCCAGCCTAATACTATTCCACTTAATACCACTGAGGCAAGTAAGCAACATAACTTGTACAACTAGCAAAATATTGGGATCTGGCTGTTCTTGCGTATGTGAAACTATACCGAAATTAACCGAAACTAGTCCCGAAGCTACGAAGGTACCAAGAGTGCGCAATGGCGGATGTTGCTGTTTTTGCGTATGTAAAACAATACCTAAATCAACTGAAACTAGTCCTGAATTTATGCAAAATACAAAGAAGGAAAATTGCGGATGTGACTGTTTTTCCACAAATGGAATACCGGAGAGACCGCAATCAACGGAACCTAATCATATAGTAAGGATAAGAGCAAAAGTGCGAGGTGGCTGAATGCCCATGACTATACAGTGCAGTTTAACAATTTGATTATCTTAGTTGGTGAGACTCGCAGTCGGCCATCTGCTGGAACCGGTTGGGTGTAAATCGTTCATGACACTCTGTGTTTTTTCCATTTTAAATTTACTCGGTAACTGGTTATTGAATAATTTTTAAAAACGATCGGAAACGTGGTAAAAAAACTTAAGATGAGGTGTTAATCGAGTGTAAGAAAATAAAACACTTTGTCTTATTTTTTGTTACGTCTGGTATTGGCAAAATTGCCGTGAAAGACGTGTTTAAACGTTTCAAACTTTAAAAAAAACTTTTCCGAATTGCAATTTTCCTTTTTCAAAATTTAGTAGGCTTTATACCATTTCTTCAGATTAAATAGATACAACTAGGATTATAAAGATGTCGCAAAGAAAACTAGTATTTATCTGTCTTTTGTACTGTTTATTGTATAAGAAATCAGCGGGCGCTGGTACGTGCCAATCCAATCCTAATCAGGTTCAGATTTGCGCTCCTGTTTCAAGCCTTTCGTCGTTAACTGGGGACATCGGGGGTAAAGAGTTTTCGAGTTTTGTTGATAATTATTGTACAATGTTACATATAACGCTGAATTTAAACATTTATTTATTTTATTACAATACCCAGCAGATAAATGAGCAGTAACGTAAACTATTTTTTATTGTATTTCTGTTCTTTTTATTTTAGAATATTTTGTATATATACATAAATATATTATGTTTTAACCCGTAAATTAAAAGCACAAAGTGAATTATCACAACGTCCGGCAAGTGCTTCCCCTTGAACATAACTGACAAGCTAGGAACAGGTTTCTATTTTGCAATCGTACAGCTGAAAGTCGAGGCGCCAATCCACCATTTCTCCTAGATAGTAACATCATATAGTATGGTAATTTTCGATGTTTACAGAAGTCTTTTCTCAATTGACTGGGAGCTCCGGTGGGGTCAGAGGAAAAGCTGGACCGAAAGGTGAAAAGGGCAGCGCGGGTGCTACAGGACCGCCAGCAGGTGTATTTACAGCATGCCAATGAAAAATTGCAGCGAGTAAGTAATTATTATTCTTATGCAGAAAATGTGTGCGGCTGCAATGTCGAATTGGAAAGGCAAGAAAAGGAAATTCAACGACTGAAAAATGGTAATTGTGCGATTACATGCTTTTATAGTCCCACAACTAAGAACTTTCCTTATAAAGCGTATTTATATTCCTATATTGTCGGTGTAAATAAATACTACCGAAATAAATGCTTAATTTACTAAAGCAGTTATTCTGGTTGTGCAATGTATTTGGACTGTGTCAGAATATCGCGACCTACTGGCTAAATTAAGGTCCGAGTCTACTTTGGCAAAAATAAGGAATAGCTTACAAAATATATTAAGATAAATTCCAACTAAACAAATTTTCCGCATTTTTTCAACGATAGATAGGTTTGTATTTGTTGTCTTTAAATTGGTGCTGGTTCCGTCGACCACAAAACCATTAAAACTTGCCATATCTCCCACAGGTTGTCCAACAGTTGTTTTCAATTTCCCTCGTCCAAATCAAGTAACGGATTACGTTCGATATCGTTCATATGTGCCACGTCTGGCTGACGCAACTGTTTGCATGTGGTTTCGAACCTCAAGTTTCAGCGGTGACTCTTTGCTAAGCTACGCAACCAGTGATGCCAGGAACAATGAGATGATAATACTGCTTACCTCGACGAGAAGAATCGACTTTTATGTGGATCATGCCAAAATTAAAACATTTCGTACACCTGATATTAACGGACAATGGGTAAGAATGTTTTTTATAAATTGCCTTAAACAGTACTGGAGGTAAGATTTGTTTATCAGACAGTTTTCTAGAACAGTGCTTCGCAATCTTTTTTTAAGCGAGGCATATTTAGAAACTTACTATATTCAACGGCACATTACAGTCAAAATCGTACAATCGGAGGTCTGACAAGCTATAACCATTTGATATATTAGCAAAGTGTCTAATAGCCGTAAAATTACCGCGGCACACTAGTTGCCGAGTAGTGGTTCAGACTTACTTTTTGTTGACTCATATAAAGTGTAAATTTGATTTGGTAAATGTAATTTCGAAATGTTGTCACCGAAAAATAATCGGAATAACAATTTTTAACAAAACCAACTGTATATTGCTGAACCTTAGATGGGAGAGTGTGTAAAGTTGTCGGGAAACTTTCGAATGAATTAAAAATCCCCGAAAACGTGGATTGAACGCTGTGGAGATACCCGTAGAGAGTGTGTGCCAGCCTCTACCTAGTACGGATACTACTTAAAGTAAAACTAACACCTCCATATTGAATGTAGGGTTTAGTCTAAAACCGACCAATTCGCGTTTAACGCACAATTTTCAATTTTTTGGGGGGTTACAACCTCCCCCCAAAACATTTAACAAGCATGCAGCGGCAATTAAATAAAATCTGTTCCTTAGACGCATATGTGCATTTGGTATTCAACACAATCATCACAAGTTGGAATGTACATCAATGGTACAAGCATAGGGGCTTTTTCTCACCGTAGAGGAATAATGCGAGGTGGTGGGTCAATGATACTTGGTCAAGAACAGGACCAAGTTAACGCTGGTGCCTTGGACGCAACACAGTCTTTTAGGTGATCTAGAATAATTAGCAACTTGATATATATAGTTATGTCTAGGATGTGACAGCTTACAAAGTGGAAAACACGTGATTTATCCCAAGCCTAATTTTCGTATAAATTGTTTATCGTAAATCAACATAATGCATTGTTTATTAAAGAGGGCAGATCGTGAGTCCAGTATTTTGGCCTCGTGTTCTTAACGAATCGGAGATTCATGACGTCACTCACCGCTGCCTTTGCCCACGTGATCATATAATGGCGATGACAATTGACAAAATGGAACTACATGGTGCAACGGAATACTCAATGTCCGAATGCATAACTACCTGAAACAATCAACTTAAACTTGTGGATTCAATACAAATTATGAAAATAAACGTCTAATCAAATAGTGTGTTTCATCTTTTTATTAAAAATGTTTATTACTCGGGTAAATCAAGAAACCATATTTTATTACTTAATAATATAGGTTGAAAAGCGGTGTTATCCAGGTTTTGAAACATATGATATCCATGTTGTATGCCTATATGTAAAAGAACAAAGAGACACTTGCCCAAGGTCTAGTTACCTAAGCTATTGAGTTGTATGTTATAAAAATGTTTCTATCGTTTTATTTCTATTTACTTTACTATTAGTGTATTCTGGGTTAGGACAATGATTGATCAATGAATAACATACTGTAATGGAAACCCCACAGGGGATACGAGGAAATCTTTTGGACTCTTAGAGCGTCGATATTAGTCGAAATCGTTGAATCAAAACCATCCTCTTGTAAGGTCGAAATCAATTAGTCAGTTGAAAATTAAAAGATTTGAACACGACTTCTAACTGTATTTGCACAAATTTAAATAGTACCTCAAAGATACTCCATGACCCTTAAAAATAGAATGGAATATTAGATTATATAACACCCCACTCCCAAACTGGTTCAATACCGTGAATAACTAACTACGGAGTGTCTACCAGGCGGTTAAGTGCGTCGCCTTTCAATTGAAAGGTTGCAGGTGTGAAACTGGTCGCTAGCTAGTTGGTTGTGTCCTTGGGCAAGGCACTTTACTGACGATTGCCCGTGTGTTAAGCCCCTTGGTATTCCCATTCATAGGGATAAACATGAATATCCTATTCTATCCTAACTCTAACCTTGCGTTTAAATGCAACCTGCGGGAAAAAAAGACATAAAATTCTGCTGCAAATAACTTAGAGATAATGATTTAATCAATCGTTATAATTCAAGGCAAACTTAACATAATAACGTAGGTATGCACACTCTGGTAAAACAGGCAGGCGCCTAACCTATGCTTACTGTGTGTACATATGTATTTGATATACAGAGCAAGCTTAATACACCACGTTATGAATCCAGGGCCAGTTTTAGGCCGATTTGACCGATTAGATCAAATTGGGCCCCGCGCCTTGAAGGGGCCCCGCGCTAGCGGGGGTCTTTCTGTATTACGAGGTTTAAAATACTACTAAAGCGTAAAATAAAAAGTGAAATAATATTCTTTCTTATAATACTGTATCAATTTGTTATGCATCGTAACTAAGTCAAATTTATATTTCTGTGTCTGTCTGTTACGTCATAATGAATATGGTTGCTAAACAATATATATACATACGTTTGGAAGTAAAACAATATATCGTACATAAGCATCCACATTTCCTTTAATTTGTTTTATAGCAAGTATTAAATGTTTTTTTTAACTTGTATGTACTGGTATGTATTTTATGATATATAAACACCCATAAATTTTGCTATGAAGAGTAGGGGCCCCGCCATCACATTTCTAATTGGGCCCCGCGGTTCCTAGCACCGGGCCTGTATGAATCATACGGGGTGTATGGTTAGCACATTTTATTAGGTGGACGCAACCACGGCAATTGGGTTAAAAAACTGCTATTCATCCAACATCCACTGTTAACACGTGTGCGCCAGATAATCTAGTTAAAGTCGAATTGGCATTAAGTGCGTCGACAAATTGGGCTACATTAATGGAGGAAAAAGGGGAAGGAAAGAAAATTCTCTTTACAATACGATAACGCTAGAGCTGATAGGTTTGACGGGCACGTCTGGCTAGACCTACATTAAATATAATATTTGATTAAAGAGGTGTTCAAACGACTTTCGTTGCAAAGGTAATAAACCCATACATTCACCCTAACACCCTAATCTTTATTTCAATGCGCCGTTTCCCTGCTTCCCTCTTCTCTTTTCTCCAATCCAGTTAGCTTTTCCGACTACTTACTTCGCATATTTTACATAAATCGCCGTTACTTATACGAAATCTTCAGTTAGATGCGGCGTTCGCGTGCAGGAAACCTCGGATTAAAGTGGAACGCTTCGTTCGCTTGCATGATATTTTCGGGTGTGGAACGCTACTCGGAAAACAAGACAACTAGTCCGTTGGGTCAGGTTTTCAAATAACGAACATCCACAACACATTCGCAATTTAGAACATCTAATCAAGCCAGTAACAGTCGTCGACGTATTAATTTGACTGCCATGTCTGACTAAACCCAAATTAAACATTGAATTGTGTTTTAACCACTGTCGTTTTGTCGTTTTTCTGGTTTCCTATTGTTTAGAACAGGGGTTCTTAAACTGGGGGGCGCGCCCCCCTTGGGGGGCGTGGAATCTTCTCAAGGGGGGCGCGAGCATGACAGTGACATATTGCAGGGTTCGAATTAACGATTTTGAAACGATTCGCGAAATGCGTGGGATACGAGAAAATCGTTTTCGCGCTTTAGCTATGTTAAATTGTCTTAGAATGTGGTTTCAGAACCTCTCAAACTAATCTTTAAAGCCAGAAAGATAATCCATTAAGCAAACAGTACCGTTATTAAGTAGTAATGATAAACTACAATAAACGTGTCGTGAGTTGTGTAGGATAGAATAAACGTGTCGTGAGAACGCGTGTAGGATAGAACGAATATCGACAAAACGAAGCCTTTGAAACGAGTAATCTTACTTGTTAAAACAGTAAAACACCATATAACCTTATTATAAAGAGGTGTGTCGCATCTCCGCCAATCATAAATAAAGAAATCGTGGTATATTAACGCATAATGGCTATTGTTGCTTTGTGATAGAAATGCTTATTATGTGTCAATAATGCAAAGTAAAAGCAAGGTAAATAAATGTAATAGTAATTCCATTGTTAAATGTTATGTTGAAGGCAAAATATGTTATATTGTGTTGATGATTTATTATTAAACGTGCGCGAAATCAGTAACGGTAATTTATATTTTCGCGATTTTGTTAATTTTTGTAATTCGCGAACTTTAAAAAACGGTTCGCGAACCCTTGCATCCTTTACACTAAGCAGGGTAATGGCAAATAAATTATTGCTCTATTTTTCGTAAATTTGATTTTTGAGTAGGTGAGGCGTGAGCATGAATCACAAATCTCAAGGGGGGCGCGACTGAAAAAGTTTAAGAACCACTGGTTTAGAAGGTACTGATGCGTGTTTTACCGTGTAAAAAAATAACCTACTAAATGTGGAATTTATAAACATTGATAGACTTAAAGGTGGTGCAGAGCTAGTTTTACACAAACGTTAACAGTCTGATCTGTTTACTATAAATAGGCAAAAATCTCAACTGGGATAATATTCTTAAAATGAACCGCATTACTTGACTGCGATAAAAACAAAGAATTTGCGTATTAGCAGTTCTTTATACATATCGTATATTTTGGTACAATCTAACTTATATTTTGTTAAAACCTATTACATTCTGTGATAAAACCCATTTTATATTTTAACCAACTAATCCACTGGGTTCAGGCAATGTCCGCTAAGTGCTTTGCCCAGAGACACAATCAGCTAGCAAAAGACCAGTTTCGAGTCTGCAACCTTTCGGCTGAAGGGGGACGCATTAACCCACAAAGCTATTCAGCAGGATAATACGTAACGCCGGTATTTACTCAAAGAAACCGATTAAAACTATTTTGCATTTAATTTAACCCTTGCTAATAAATAAATCCACCGTTTGAGCGCTACTTCTGATAGACCGCCATTTTCATTACGCTAATTAGTAATCGATTGTATCTTATATCGTTACGTTTTTTTTCTTTTTACACTTTGGTCCGCGCTTTCGAACCAAACCTTCTCCTAAAGCCGGCCATCACTCAGTACTGGTCGCGCTTTACCAAATACAGTACACACCTAAAAAACGGGATGCCATCATTGAATCAAAACTGAGCTTAAAAAAGTATGGTTATCGCTGGACATTTGTTAACCATGTAAAACTAGCAGAAATAATTGTTTACTTTTCCAAGTGTGGCATCAAAAGGTTCATTCATGGCAAATCGTCATATTACGCAGTGCCTTCGGTCGAATTACTTTGTGCACCGCAGTGTGTTGTATAGTATATACACTATGCTGTTGTCTCCTTTGGAATGTGTACACAAGGTTACCTGACTGCACAATTTTCTTCAAATGTTTTATTGTTAAAATTTTTAATTAATTTTAAAATTATCACAATTGCATGCAATTATAGGAGCTATATACTGTATCTGACGGTTTTTGTTATGTAAAAATCTTTGAATGCATCGGTCGCATTAACTACCTGGCCATACAACCGTTCAAAAAGAGCATTTTGTGTGGTTTGATTTCCCCAGCCATGGGCGCTAGACATGAATACAAGACTGCTGTTTCTTACGCTTGCATAATATTTTACAATAGCTTTGCCTGCAGTCGTTCTGCATTAGTGCTCCCGTGAAGCACAATAGCATATTGTTTTGTTGCATAACAGGTAATATTCAGTGCAACAGAAATTGCTATCGATTTAAGCTTGCATGCTTCGGTAGCTATAAATACGGGGAAATATGCAGTCGAATAGCCGCGGAATTTCCGGACCTTTTTTCACCCTGTCGTAATATTAGAAATTTATTGAAAATTTTAATGAATCATCACTGTTCTAGGAATAATGGAAATTTTGGTCATTTCATCTTTCACTTCTTATGTGAAAACTACCGTACTCGAAATGTTTTTAAGTTACCCAACTGGAAAATTGTTAACAGCTATGGTGATGAGTAATGAAAGAAAATAAAAGAAATCCAACTATTACGTTTTACGAGGTAAAATACAGGAAACCCATCTTTACAAACAACGTAAGATGCATTAAGACCTCGGTCACCTTAGGCAAACTTGGTTGATCTATTGCAGTGTATAAAATATAAACGTTGCTTGGTATTTGCTTAACCCATTTAACCACTGGGATCAACCAAGGCCGGCTAAGTGCATTGCTAATGCATGCGCAGGGAAGTACGCAGTCACGAGCTAGGGCACCGATTCAAACTCACTGACTGTGCACAACTGCACAATGCAGCTATACCAAGGCGACGTCTGCAAAGTGTCTTACCCAAGGACACAGCTGACAAGCTTGCAACCAGTTTCAAATAAGCAACCATTCGGCTGAAAACTGACGCCCTTACCCACAAAGCTATTGGGCCGGACCTAACTTAATCCATGAGTAACTCTTATACCTTGGTGTACTTAACCTTTTTAAGGTTTTGATATTGCTCGTGTTATAACTTGTGTAATCAGTAACTTATGTTATTTCATAATGCCTTTTATGACGTAACTTACTTAACAACTTCTACATCCTCATTACTCGTTATTTCAACAGAAACAATTGTCCGTCTTAATAACTTACTCGGTTAGTGCGTAACTGTCGGTCCAAAGTTTTCTAGTTCGAAACCGATCTTTTGTCCAATCGGTTGTGTCCTTGTAAAATACACTTAGCATGCTTTGCAGTAACCAAGTAGTATTGTGATTTTTAATCATATTTAACAGTGCAATAACTCCAGTAACCCGACGGTAAGGTATGATCTGAATAGTGCCCGTGTAATAACGACATTTATTGCGCTTTCTCAAGTGTGAGGTGAGACTGGATGATCAACTTGCATAACATTTAACGTGACTCGTACACAGAATAACAATGTAAATAAACAGGAAGTACAAAATCGAAATGCGCTGCTTAGTGGGATATTGTGTTAGTGAGTAGACTTTTATCCACAGTTTTTGTTTTAATTAATGGGGAAAAATGTTCCAAATATATTTATCGTATTTTCCGCACTGAAATCTCTCTTAACCCAACCGTGAATATTATAGTATTGGGGATTTCCCTTGCGTTTTAACGACTAACTATTCGCCGTCTTTTTCTTTTAATTTGCTTTAAACAAAACAAAAAATAAACTACTTAGCTGACATCGCTTAAACCCAGTTAAAGACATACCATATCATTCAACACACTGTATTAGTTCCGGTAAAGTAGACTGTGGATATAAGCCAATAAATTGCCAATTGTGCGTGATAAACGCTACCCTGCAGACAAGGCTATTGTAATATATTATACAAGCGTAAAAATAATCAGATCCTTGTGATTGCATAAAATTTAATTTATTTTACTTATGAACGGTTCGTCAAAAAAAAACAAGAACGAAATAAAGATTGCAGAATAGCTGTGTTTACTTTGCCAAGTGGGTAAATGCAACACGGTCATGGGCAATCGTCACGTTACCACGCGTCGACGGTTGGATTACTATAGCTTTAAAGTGTGTTGTACACTATATAAACATTCTTTGGTGTTTGGTGACCTCACATATCAAGTGGGTTCAAGCGACATGCGTTAAGTGCCGTGCTAAAGGATGCTTGCGAAGATATATAGGTACCGTTTTCGACTTATATTCATCATTTTAAATCTTCTAACCTTACGACTGAGTGAGCTTATGGTTAACATGGCTGATAAATATACTGAATCCATGCAAACACTTAAGTACCTAAAATGAAAGCCATATAAATAGCCAGATAAAAAATAAAAAAATGAACCAAGTAGTGAGTGATAGCGTTTAATTAATATTTTGTCCAACATTTAACCACAATATGTTTCCTAATCAGTGACATTATTTATTTTAAAAATATTCATCTTGGGTAACTATAATGGATTACACCTTCAAATTTCTACCGCTAAGATTCAACAAACTATCAGGGTAGACTGGGTATCAACTGTAAGCATGTCTTAAAGCAAAATGAAACAGTGTGCCACTTGTCTTTTTAACCGTTGTACCATGATTTTTTACCGGCCTCAGTTTCGAACCAATGATGGGCTTGTTGCTACCAAGACCGTTTTTGAATGGAAGTCGGTATATGTATCGGTCGCGTTAACTATATTGACCACATGGACCTAATATTGATCTATTTTGGTGTTTCGATTCAATCTGGTTAATAAACAGCCTAGAAGCTTACATAATCTTGTTCGCTGTTTTCTTTTTTCCAAGTGAGACATAAACAGATTTATTCATTGCCAATCGTCAGATTACGTAGTGCCCACGGTCGAATTACTTTGTGCACCGCAGTGTGTTGTACAGTATATATACTGTGCTGTTGTCTCCTTTGGAATGTGTTCACAAGGTTACCTGACTGCACAATTTTCTTCAAATGTTTGATTGTTGAAATTTTTAATTATTTTTTAAATTTTCCTAACAATATCAACATATGAAATACCTACACCTACAATACCCACAAACATGGGGCCTAGTAAACCGACATACAAAATTCAACGATAAATGGTATATTAAATTTGCGTTTGTAGTATTTAAAAAAATTATTTATCCGGATTATGATAGGAGGAAAGGATATTCATGTTTATTTACGTAAATAATAAAAGTAATTCGTGTTCTTACACGTGCAATCCTCAGATCACCTCGCGCCCACCGTAGGGTTACCGGAGCTTCTGTAGTGGGTTGTGTATGATTCAGATGTTCATTTAATTTGATAAACCTGTCCGTTTTGTGCTAAGACACATCCGTCTAGCTAGCGATCAGTTTTGAACCTGTCACCCTTCGGCTAAAAGACAACGCACTAACCACCAAGCTAACCATTAAGACCTTAAGAGCATTCAAACATTAATTTTGTGGTTGAAATCCGATGGGGGTTGACTACGATTTGCATTAAGTGCTTTTGGTTCTATTTCGGTTAGAGAAAAAAAGGTTTTAAAACCAGTTTACCCTTTCTTGTTAAGGTTTCACTCGCTGGATGTATTACACCAATGATTTTGTTATAATTTAGATTGATGTGGTAACGGTCGTGCCTCCGAATTCTAAACAGAATTGTAAAATCAAAAGTTTTAAGACGATTTCGGTTTCAAGGTTTGAGACTAACGGTTCGGGACTGTTCTAAATGCGGGTGCAGTTGAGTAGATATGCGGGGTGCAGTTGAGTATAATGTTACAACGGCTCGATCAAACCACAATACACCGGGTTGTTCGTGAAATAGTTGCAATCAATTAACAAGAGGTAACAATGGTGGATACCTGTCGTCCCTATAAGATGTAACACTCTACTAACGACAAATTAAATATTTGCTGAGCGGACAAAAGGTGCAATTGGGCGTTTCGCAGGTTCAATTACGAAGAAGACATCGGAATTTTGGGAAAACACAAAGACATTTTTGGTCGAATTTCAGAGGCTGTAAAACGAATCGAGGGGACTGGGGCATGGGATTTAAAACACTCGTGTTTCCCGTAGTAAAATTGTCACTTGGCCCTATTTTCCCCAGTTAGGGCAAAACAGCCAAGCCTCTCGCCGAATAGTTCATAAATGCCCCCGACTGTATAATTTAACTTTAAACAAGCAATGACGGAGAAGACTCACCAATTTAGACATAATCTAGATTCCAAATTTGAGGTATTTTTTTTTAAAAACTCGTGTTGGACACGTTACGTTTTCTTATATAAAATTCTGCATAACGTTTCGTTCTGGTTATGATCGGTAGATGTAAAGCTACAGCGCATTTTTAACACACATACAGTAAAATAAATATCTTATCGTATCCTTGTACAACAGGAGACATTGATACGCAGTTTTTAATCAGTAAACACGACACCGACTCGAATCCAAGTTACAGCAAGATAGGATATAGGATATTAATATCTATCCTTGTGAATGGCAAAACCAAGGGGGTTAACACACGGACAATCGCCAGATCACCTCGCGCCCACCGCCGGGTTAAAGCAAAAATGAGTCATTCGTAAATTAATAGGAAAATATTTTCAATCAATTCACATGTGTTAAAAACAACAAATATATAAACATGGGGTACCGAATGTGCTTTTCTGTTGATTTTAGCCGCAAGATCATGAATCATTCTTAGGCACTAGAAATCTTGTATTAAATATCAGTCACCCGTAAAAAAAATAGTTTTAAAACTTGCTTGATTGATTTAGTTTTTTTTTCACTTGTCTTTATCCATGATCGTCTTTATTACAGTTATTGCTAAAAAGATTGCAAAATAAGGGACAAGGTAGTAGTTACAACATGTCAGTAAATAGGAAAAGTAAAACTGTAAAACATGTGATGTGGGGTTTAACATTTCTCTCATTTCCGGGGTCGTAAATAAGACGCAGATGAAACAGGGCTAATGAAAAAAGCAGAATTCCCTATCCGCGTTTTCGGGTTGATGGACGAATCGAACGAAGTTATAGTATACTAGTCTCAATTCACATCTTCAAAATATACATCACACTGAAATAGCTACAGTAAACCGACTCTATTATAGCAAAAGGTTATCTGATAACTGTCCTTGTTACAAAGCAACTATTTTTTCACTTTTCTACTAAAATCATTCTCCTATTCTAATAAAAGATACAAAGTGTTATAAAGTTACCATCCACGGGAATCGAACCCACAACTATCCGTTATGGCCATTGTGTTTAAACCTTTACACTTCGCAGAGGTAGAATAATAAATTATTTTTATTGTATAAGATATAATGACACACATGTTTCGAATAGTTAGAGGAACGCAATGTACAACTACTAATGTTTACAATTTTGAAGGATGTGAAAAAAAAGAAAAACAAAAAAGGCATGTTTTGTTATCGTAAATATAACAGCGGTTTAAAGAAAGTATACCCAAAAGTGTTATGTACATTTTTGAACTTTATATAAATCCCAATAGGCAACAAAGAAAAAAGAAAACAACATGGATATAATTTTCTGGAAGGTTAGTAATAGGTCGATAAAACATATTTTGCATTGTTTGAAGAAAATGGGGTTGTATTTTAATGTTGGGGCTATTTTAGAGACACAAGAACGTCAAAGTCAGTCTCTGGGGG
>CH001979.1:461678-496545 GCA_000149265.1 Ciona savignyi
GACGCGTTTTCAGTACGTCATCCGTCAAGCGTTCCGGTTTGAACGTATGCAGCTCTGCCATATCATTGGCGGTCAAATGACGCTTTATCGGCTGTTCATTGATGACGCGAAACGCAAGCGACCGCTACACGACCTGCGTAATCGTACGCTATATTTTGGCAAAATATCAGTTTTCGTGAAAATATGATTAAAATTAAAATAAAGCATAAATCATTTTGTAAAAGTGTCATTTTTGTTTAAAAAATAATTAAAATAGGAATAAAGCATAATTCATGGGTTTGAAACTTATTAAGGGAAAACTTGAAGTAAGGTCGAATTGAAGGACGTTTTAAAAGGAACTAATTTGTTTATGCTCCTTGTTGAATCAAGTTAAGCTTCAGTCAACTTAATTGTCAAAATTCAAGATAAATTTATAATGACTTTAAAGGTCTTTATTTCGGTTTTAAAAATAAGACGATTTGCATGAACAAATGAAAAAATGAAAAGTGGATATCTTTGAATAAAAATTTGAATTTTTTGATCAAAATCGCATATTTTGTAATCACAATTTGGGGATTTTTTAATAAAATTTCCGTATTTATAAATCAAAATTTTATATTTTTGAACAAAATCGACTGGAAAAAATATAAAAGCTATTCGCAGTATTTTCGGGCCAATACGTTAAGCCGTAGATTGAGTTTTTTACCGGAACATTTAAAGGCGACCACCCACAGATAGCCATGTTTACCTTTTCCTGGCCCAATGCAGACGGCGATAATAATAAAGAACTTAATACACAGTGACTAAAATTAGTCAATCACCACTATAAGTTATTTGATATCTCAATACGCTACTATACGGGTTTAACAATAGAAAAATAAGAGTAATATACCACTATTATCCAAAAATATAAGCTGGCGTACGAGTTTACACAATTGGATATAAGAGCCCACAAAGCCTTATATAACGAAAGAGAACCGATTGTTCTATTGGGAACCAAATAAAGAGCACTGACAAGTTGATTGTGGACAGTAGAGTATATAAACAACCAAGGGTTTAATATTATTTTATAATAATATTTCGTAATTAATGGGGGAGGAGTGTATCTTAACCACGCGCAAGGAGTGTTTCCACACGGGCTTGTACTAAGTTTCCACACGGGCTTGTACTTATTGGGCATCGTACTAAGTTACTGGTAGTCCATTTATATAAACACAAAATTTCAATCTAATCTTAAAATTCTTTACCTGATACTTACATTTTTAAGCTTTTTGTTTACTTTATTTTTTTCGCAGCACAGTACACATATGTTGTTCTTTTATTGCAAATGTAGTCATGTCTTGTTTTCCTGTAAAGATATTAGCCGCCAAACACAAGTGCAATAACAATAATAAGAAAACAAAATTGAAATAAGACCAAAACAATATAATATAATGCAAGAAGTATTAAAGTTTTATACTGTCCAACTGCGGTTTTGAGCTCTTTATTAAAAAAATTGCTTGAAATTAAATTAAGTATCAACCTATAACCGACAATAGTAAAATAATTTTTACTATAGTTTCATTAGTTCAATATATTATAAAAATGTAAAATAGCCAAGACAGTAGGGCATGAAAAAACGTACTGGGCAAAAATCTAGCCCACGACTTTGAAGTTACCCGACGCTCCGACCATTGAGCTGGCGAGGCTCGGAATTTTTCGCTCGTATGATTTTAATTGTTCTTTTCTGTTTTTTTTAACCAAAACATCTGTATATTATAAAGTACGCAGATTACCGTAAACCTAAAGGTGGTAGCCATGTAATACTAACGAAACCTAAGAACTGAGCTTTGATATTAGCTATAAAACAACTGGTAGTTTTACCGGAAACAGGGTCTATAGGTGAATTTAAACATGATATGTCGTATGTAGGCCTATATTAAAACGAAGTTGAAGATTTATATATTTTAAATTTCAGGAAATTTTATATTTTCAGTGTGCTAAGAAGGGTGTTATGCATTGTATTTTAGACAGCGTTGTAGGCCAGCGTTGTAATACGTAAAAGCTATCCGATAAACAAATACTTCGTGAGTAATTACAGGTACTTATATGGCTGCCTTCTGACTCAATCGCCACTTTAACCTTTTCGTTAAAAAGGGGGATATAGCTCAGTGGTAGAGCATTCGACTGCAGATCGAGAGGTCCCTGGTTCAAATCCGGGTGTCCCCTATACTATTTACGAATTGTTACACTTTTAACCCCTTTATTTACTTTTTTCGGGAACACTAAACAAATGCTAATTAAAGCTTTTATGACAAATGTCTTGTTTTATTGCCACTGTACTCATGTCTTGTTTTCTGTAACGATATTAGTTAATTACAATTTATTGTGTAAGAAATAAAAAAAAATACACTGAAAAATACTTCGAACCCATTTATATAAAAAGATCCTACACATGGTTTCGTCGGAGTAATTTTAATAAACGTTTCTATGGCCGAATGGTTATAACGCGGGAGATTCATATACGCAGCTTGTAATTTTAGAACGGACCTACTAACCAGTCCAAACTCGGTACTGTAAAGAATAACATAATAATGGTATAAGTGATCAATATATTTTGTAGTCCAAAGACCATGAGTCCTAGCGTCGTATTAGTTGTATGCTATGTATTTTGTTTAGTTTATTTGCTTTTCGATATTCGAAAAAAATCAATACTTAAAAGAACATGCACTTTAATATAGCAAATAGCAATTGAAAATTTACTAAAAATGGTACTATACCTATAGTTCTTCTTGCAAGTCATGAAAAACTAAAATTAAAACATTTTATAAAAATAAGCGGGACGCCGTCAAACCCAAAGAAATCCCCTGGGGTACCACATTAAACGCAGGTAAAGCCACTGAAAACAGTGTTCAGTGTTCAGTATAGCCCCGTACAGTGGTTTTAACTCCTATTAACCATTCGAGAGTATTTCTTGTGATTAGGCGTGTATATAGAATTGGTGTGCTTATCAAGGTTGGGTTACGCACATAAAACTATAAATGCTCGGATTTAGGTAATGCAGTTGGGCAGGTTGACAGGTGTCATGCTTTATCCTTGGTATTTATTGTGCAACTACGTCAGTTTCCAGAAAATGATACTGCGTGATAATACTGTTAAAGTGGGTGATTAGAATTAAAAAAATATATTAATGGTGAACTTGAATTTGTCCGACCAGTTAGTCTGACGGTTTAGTGCGACGCCTTTCAATCGAAAGGTTGCACATTCTAAACTGGTCGCTAGCTAGTCGGTTGTGACCTTGGACAAGGTACTTAACGGACATTACCTAAACCCAGCGTATCAATTAATGGGTACTGCCAAATTAAAGGAATGTGTTTAACACTCACAACACACTGCATTAGCTCCGGTAACCCGACGGGGGGCGCGAGGTAATCTTTCAATTGCCCGTGTGTTAACCCCCTTGGTTTTCACACTCACGGAGATAAACATGAAATATCCTATCCTAACATAATATCCTATCCTATGCTTTCGCGAGAAACTTTTTCTTTTATCCCATATATACACATTAAAACCTAAATAAACAAGCAACAATAGCTTCATTATTCGATGTATTGATTTTATAAAGCAATGCAATGACTTGGTTACAAACACCTGTATGCCAATGGCATAAGTGAGAACAGGGTTGAATAAGTTAGCTTGATTAATTCGTAACATTTGCAAATGAGAATTATTTTAATTGCTACACATATACATTTATGAAGGGAAACAAATTGAAGGTTGTATGATCTGGTTATGCATTTACGCACAAATAAAAATTATATACAAATGAGCATTCATTATGTATAAACATTTTGACTGAGTTATTTTTAGTCGTTTAAATAATATTACCTTTTGTGACAAGCAAAGGAATCTACAACAATTTAGCGTAGGCCGGCTCTATAAAACTAATTATTTCAACGCTCAGCCAGCATTAATTCACAACTTATAGGAATAAATTGCAAACAATTCACCCCTTCCAAAGACGGCAAGGGTTTGCCTGGGGGGGACTGTAAGCTCAAATTTCTGCAGGATTTTTGTTACAAATATAAAAATCTCCTGTTTTGCCAATTGCTCTCCTATACAATTTCGGTTTCCAACTGAAAACGGTATGACGTTGTTGGAAGAGATAAAGTTTCCAGCTTTATCTATGTGTCTGTATGGATCAAACTTGGATGGATTGGGCCAAACCACTGGATCGTTGTGTGCTCCCCAAATGTTGGAATAAACCTTTTAATAAAAAATGTTCGACGTTTAGTTTCTATACCACGCACACTGTATAAACTGGACCCTATAGTACTTACCAATAAGCCGAAAACAACCCATTTTTTTTCTATATTACTTTTAACAGAAGATCAAAATATTAAATATTTCTAATAACTTATTTACCAAAGTTCCTTTTGGTATAATGTAACCGTCTAACTCCACAGGTGACGTTACGCAATGTTGAATTCCGTACGGAGTAACAGTTCGATAACGCATCGTTTCTTGGATCACAGCACAGGTAAAGGGCATTTTTACTTTATGACGACTGTTTGGTTCTTTTGTTCCTGCAAATAATTTATTTAAACAAGTTTAATTTTACATCTTCACAAGAAAGCGTTTAAATCACTCGACCACACATCCCGAGACTTTTCTATTTCTGTATAATGTTTGTCTGGCAGTAAAGTTTTATATTAGACAGCACAACGACTTGCATTACCATATTTTGTATGTTAAGTGTCAATTAATAAGTTTTATTTATACATACTAGACTGATCAACAGAGAAAATTCTTCGGAAGAATAAAAATTTAAAAAATGAAGTATTTTTTTATTTATTGCGATCTTTTATTTTTTATCTGCTAAAAGAAAACTAAACTTGATATGTAATTTTATCACAGAAAGTTAAAAATGCATGAAAAATATTAAACAAGTTTTTTGGATTTGTCAAAATTTTAGGATAGTATTGTTAAATTGTCAGGATATACTAGTTTAAATTTACCCATAACTTGATCAATTTCCTTTACAACCTTTCTTAAATGGTCTTGATTATGCATGAGCGCTATTAATAACCACGCAATGGTGTTACTAGTGGTCTCAGAACCAGCAGAAACCAGATCACGTATTATGACCACCAATTCTTCTTTCTGCGTTTAAATACAAGAATGAATACTATACTTGTATAATAATATGTCCATAAAATATTTATTATTTTTCTGCCTGGTTTAATCCGAATTCGCACAAATTCAAAATTTATAAAAAAGGCTTTTAAAGGAAAAGAGTACTTATATATAAAATAGTTTAAAAATAACATATTTCTAACTATAATTAGTAAAATATCTAAAACAGAATTTTATTTTTTTGTAAATATAGCAATATCTGTAAAATAAAAAAAGCAATTTTAGATACACGACGCTTTTACACAAGACGATCATGTATACAGGTGTTATCTTAAAATACACAAACGTTTCTGGTGTTATTATGGAGCTATGATCTGGGTTAAAAGATATAAACAATATCCAAGATTCGTCTATTAAAAAAGGTATTTAGAATTTGGACTAACAGTGAACAGAGTTTTAATTTTATCAGATCCATTCTGTTGTTCAAATAAAAATTTGTCAATCAAATCTTGAAGAAAATTCTTATCAAATATTTCTTCGTGATCTTCAATGATTTTCTTCGCAAAATCTGTTAATTAAAAAAGGTAAAATTGTGGTGACAATTGGTTGTTTATGCAACACAACTTACCTAAAGCCATTTTCATTCTCGTGACCATCGTATTGTTAGCATGACGAAACCAAGGAAGATATTTAAGGCTTGGATGTAAATCAATGAGTAGATTCAGCGGCGCATCTGATGATTCGCCTAAACTGTTTGTTATACAAAGTTTTAACCGACTCAAGTTTCGAAACTATGATAGGAACGTTACTCGTACCGTTTTTGTATTGTAGTCGGTATATGTATCGGTCACGTTAACCCTTTGGCCACACGACAGTACTTCCTTATACAAAGTTAATCAATCAATCTCAAATAAAAAAAATGGTTTGTTTCGCTAGCTTGCGAAAAAGTACCCACATGTTAAAAACTGTTTCGATATGAACTTATTTGAAAACGTTGTAGTATTTCTACAACAGGTTGATTTAATTTACCAAAAGTGTTGCTCCCGCACTACAGGTTCGGACTAGATGTATAAATTTTACAGCAATATAATCATGATCTTTATTTTAATATTCCATAAATACCAGAAGACTAACTGTTAGTTTGGTGCTATTGTAACATAACTCATTTATCTTACACTTTCTGCAAATTCAACAGAAGCTCACGATATACTGAATCATCATAGTCAAAACGCCGACCGAGAACAACCCGACTGATGATGTTTGATGTTAAAACGTATAGATACAACTGAAATATATATTAGTTTAGTGATTTTTAAAACACATACTCATGGATGTCCATGTTAATAAATATAGTATATATACTTTTTAAAACAAGAAAACCAACATAACAAGCTAAAAACCCGAAATACTTATGTATATTTTATTTAATGGTGAAAGCATAGAAAATTTGTATGGTGTAATTAAAAAATGTAGTTTTTGTTATTAAATTAGTTTCCTGATGTGTGTATCTTTAAATGGGGGAATTACTTAAAAACCTTTTCCTTTTTACTTAATAATTTAGAGAAGTATTAAAATTGCCGTAACGCCTAAACAAAACTTAATCAGACTGACTTTTTTATATTGTTCGGCTTCTGCTCAAACTTCCAAACGTAAGCTGTCAACTAAAATTTGCCACTAACGAACATTACAGATAATTTAGCATCTTAAACTTGAATATGGAGTCGTGGTTCTAGAAATTTACAATACACAATTTTGTTGTTTTAATTTATATTGGAAATATGTTTTTTTGTCGCATTTTTTGTGTTTTTTTTGTCGCAGTAATATGATTTACCCACTAACCGAGTTAACCAATGATTTATAGGCTGCGATAACATAAACTTCCATATCTCACTATCTTCAACAGATGATTACTGCAAAACTATATGATCTAACATTATGCAGGCATTATACTATAGTTTGCCTTAAAATCAATCGGCTTGCTTGTATTGTTTTTTAAGTAATCCGCAAAAAGAGAAGCTTCTTCTTTGATTCTTTCTTCCAAAGATTGCGTTCCTGGTTGATGACTGAAATAGAAACAAAATCATTGGAATTTACTCGTAAAGTTGTGATAGAAGAAAGGGGCAAATAACTAAAACAAATAGACTACGGCCAAGTGTTCGCTGTGTTTGCTTGGTACTACCATGTGCCAGTAAGCTATAAAAAGTCTAATACACAAGGAAATACGCTTTTAAAAATTCTGGTACATGACACACAGGACAAAGTCAATATAAAAACGGACTGAATCCAATGAATTTTGTGCAAGCGAAGTATCAGTTTTTTTCAATGCTATCTAGAAATTTGTGTGACAAGCGTCCATTCACTGAATCGATCAAAAATATTAATTTAAAGCAATAGATTCTGCATGTTATTCCTGTGGAGTAACGCATATCTGTGTCTCTATTTGCGTATAAATAAAAGCTTTCCAGGAATAGTGTATAAATTTAGATAAAATTAAATTCTATACAATCTTATCATTGGGTTTAACGGAGAATTTAGTATTGGGTTTCAACGGATGAATATTCAGTATTGTGGAATACTTACAAAACGGAAATAGTTGTTGTTACGGATTGTATAAAATTAGATAAAATTGAAATGAATAATGCAAAAATAGGTAGGCCAATGCAAAATATTGGTATTTAATTATTTAATCACATAGATATGTTCTCTAACGAAAGATGTGAAAAGATGTTGCCTTACTGCATGGAAATTACTAAATTTGTCCGATTTTTCATTAAACCGCAGTTTGTAATTGAACGAAGTAATACTAAGGGTGTCTTACTTCCACTTAGGATAGGATAAAATAGGATATTCATATTTATCCCCGTGAATGGGAAAACCAAGGGGGTTAACACACGGTCAATCGTCAGATCACGCGCCCATCGTCGGGTTACCGGGGCTATTGCAGTGTGTTGTATATGATAGACACGTTCCTTTAATTTGGTAGAACCCATTAATCTGCTGGGTTCAGGCAATGTCCGTAAAGTGCCTTTCCCAAGGACACAACCGACTAGCTAGCGACCAGTTTCGCACCAGCAACCTTTCGATTGAAAGGCGACGCACTTAACTGTTAGACCAACGGGCACCTAGGATAAAAATATAGTCATTCACAAACCTATAAATTGCTCGCATTATAAAATTCCTCATTTTTTTGAAATCTTCCCCATATTGTTTCAATCCGATACCCTTTTCTCCGGTAACTTGTTTAAATATTGTATGTGCTGGTCGTCCACTTACATGGTTTCCGAGCCCTGTAAATGCCTGCATACATATATACACATTATTTTATCACCGCATTACCATCTTGAAACTGGTATAATCTGTGGACTATTGTGATTTTATAACTTAACTATTGTAACCACATGCCTTTATCAACAGAGTCGTTTTTGACTTTAATAATATGGGGGGCAATTGTACTTATGTAATTGATCAACTTGTTTTTATTTGAGGAAGGGATGCAACATGGTGTATACTGATCATTTAACATCGTATAAGGAAAAACGCAAGTGGCGTTACGTCACGACAGGGGTTAGATTTGCTTGGGATTATTGTCTGGTTAACGGAGGTATTGCATTTGTTAAGTGTGATAAAAACATTCCTTTAGTTAGAGAACAACACAAAGGACCTATGGCCATAAGACAGGTCGTCTCGGTGGATAGGCGACTGCCGAAAATTTGTGGTATCGAGACCAGGCGCTGGCGTGACGAAAGTGTCGTTGGTATTGGTTAATTTCGTTCGGTTAATTGGTTAATTTCTCCCGAGCGGAGTTGATTGATGTGTTCTACTATATTTGGATATGATAGGATGTTTATGTTTATTCCTGTGGTAAAACCAAGTGGTTTAGCACACCGAAAATCAAAATCAGACCAACTCGCCAAACTGAAAACCCCTGAATCATTAACAATATAATACATTAGATTTCTCGAACGTATATACAGTGATAAAACCTTGCCCAAAGATACAACCGTTCGTCTGAAAAGAGAGTTAGTAAAGTATACATTTTAATAATGTTTGCAAATCTTAAATATAGAAAATTCGAAGTCTAACCATACAAGTAAAATGTTGTTCTCATCGCTATGATTGGTTTTAAAATATAGTTTTATAAGCAATGTTACCTTTTTAATAACCTCTGCAGTGTTCAAGAACACACAATCTGCTGAACCCATCCTGGCACACATTATTGTGCCATATTTTTCTAAACTCCATTTCTTAATGGTCCTCTCAGGATACTTACCCATGAACGGAATTACGCCAAGAAATGGGATTCCTCTCGGACCGGGAGGGAATCCGTGCGGTCGTTTCCACCAATAAAATCCGACAGTGACAAGGACGACAAACAAAGTAATAAAGAATTGGCTGCATACAGATTTTGCTACCCATTGAAAAGCAAACGGGGCTAGCATAATAGCAGCTTGTTCAGAGATATTGCCCTGCAAAGTACTTTTTAATGAAATGCTTTAATAGCAGAACTAAGGTTTTTTTATATTGGTAAAGGCGTTTGGAAATATAACTTTATCATTTTTGCATATTTTTCTATGCCTAACTGAATTACCTGTCTTAATATTTAGCTGTGTCAATTAGCCTGTACGTATTATGATAAATTAGCACTGTATTAAATAAAACTACTTTACAAATCTTTGCCTATATCAAACTACCTTACAAATGTTTTCCTCGTGCTTCAAGCTGCAGCATTGATCTTCAGTTAAACTTTACCTAATACAGCAAACAAAACGCTGTCTAGAGTCAACTGCTTTGCGGTTTTGTAACTGATCAGGCGAGGCGGTTACGTTTGCCTTTGGGTGATACTCGCGAACTCATGCTGTCTATCCAGTGTGTTTGATTTCTCAATGTAACTTGTTACAATACCAAACTTTAAGTCTTTAGGCTTGAGTGCAAATCTAACAATTGATACCAAACGGGATATTTAATTTTTCAGGGGAAATATTTAAATTTGCAAATAAATATAACTTAACAAACATTGAGAATATCGTAGTCTGCTAAACGCGAAGGAATTGCATTACACTTGGTGTCACGTTTCTCCGGGGATTTCGTCTTGTGCTTTATATAGGTTGTGAAATTCTAATAGTGTATAGGTATGTAGGAAGTATTATCGTGGTGGCATCAAAAATACTAGTTTTATATTACATAATCCTGCAGTTTTAAGCTGTGCAATAAAAAACAATGTGTGCTCGAAATTAAACTAAAAATCATCCTATAACCGACAATAGTAATTTTTTACTATAGTTTCATAAGTTCAGTATATTAAAAAATTATAAAAAGGTCAAGACAGTTTAAGGCATAAAAAACTGTACTGGGCAAAAATCTGGCCCAGGACTTTGGTGTTACCCGACGCTTCGACCACTAAGCTGGCGAGGCTCGTATTTGTTCGCTCGCACGATTTTAATTATTCCTGTTGTTTATAACCAAAATATTTGTATATTTAAAAGTACAAAAATTACCGCAACGCAAACCTAAAGTGTTAGCCATGTAATGCTAACGAAACCCAAGAATTAAGCCTTCATATTAGCTATAGAACAAATGGCAGTTACACCGGAAACAGGGCTCCTAGGTGATTGTAAACATGATAAGTCGTATGTATATTAAAACGAAAGGTAAAGATGGATTTTAAATTTTAATGTTATATTTTTAGTGTGCTAAGAAGAGTGGCTTTGCATTGTATTTTAGACAGCGTTGTAGACCCGCAATACGTAAAAGCTCTCTGATATACAAATACTTCGTGAGTAATTACAGGTACTTATATAGCTGCCTTTTGACTCAACCGCCACTTTAACATTTACGATCATGAGGGGGATATAGCTCAGTGGTAGAGCATTCGACTGCAGATCGAGAGGTCCCTGGTTCAAATCCGGGTGTCCCCTATATATTTTATTAATAATTACAATTTTCACCCTTTTATTTACTTTTTTTCGCGAACAGTAAACAAATGTTAATTGAAGCTTTCTTTACAAATGTCCTCATTTTATTGCCACTGTACTTGTCTAAGAAATAAAAAACGAATAAACTAAGAAATACCTCGAACCCATTTATATAAAAAATCCTATTTCATTTCCGATCATGATTAAATTATTCCGGTGCCCGGAATCGTCATTCGTTATCCCCGTTGGCCAATTTTTTTTATTTATTATTACCAGTCGCATATTCTTCTTTATTTGTAATGCATGCTGACCATCAGTTAGTTGGTCGCGATAACCTTTCATCAACACAGGTTCCCGTCAGAGCAACTCCAATGAACGGTTCTGCTGCCGAATGCTTATAACGCGGGAGATTCATATACGCAGCTTGTAATTTTAGAACAGACCTACTAACCAGTCCAAACTCGGCACTGTAAAAAATAACATAATAATGGTATAAGTGATCAATATATTTTGTATTCCAAAGACCATGAGTCCTAGCTTCGTATTAGTTGTATGGGCTGCTATGTGTTTTGTTTAGTTTATTTGCTTTTCGATCTTTGAAAAAAATCAATACTTAAAAGCACATGCACTTCAATATAGCAAATAGCAATGGAAAAAATACTAAAAATGGTACTACACCTATAGTTCTTTTTGCAACTCATGGAAAACTAAAATTAAAACATTTTATAAAAAATAAGCGGGACGCCGTCAAACCCAAAGAAATCCCCTGGGGTACCACATTAAATGCAGGTAAAGCCATGGAAAATAGTGTTTAGTATGGCCCCGTACAGTGGTTTAGAGTACGACTAACCATTCTGACACACAACGCAGAATGTTATGAACCGAACTCGAATTTTTACATCGGTGTAATGTTTGTTCATTATTTGGCACGCTACGAAACAAAACCACAACTCTTTACTTGGCAGAAACGTATTCTAAATAGATAAAATTAGAACACCAGAATAACCTGTGTGCTGTGCAGCAGACCGCATTAAACTTAAAACAGAGAGTATTTCTTGTGATTAGGCGTATATATAGAATTAATGTGCTTATCAAGGTCGGTTTACGCATATAAAACTATAAATGGCATATAAAACGATTTAGGAAATGCAGTTTGGCAGGTTGACAGGTGTAATGCTTATTAAGCTTAGATTTATATATATAAATCCAATGTAATTAGTTTAGGAAGGGTTGTGTAGATGTAGAGTTCTTCGTATAAATAAATACCTATACAGTGCATACACTGTACATTACATTTTCAATAATAAAACCGATGTAGCTCGTGTGTGCCACATAAGAGACGGAAATCGCTGCGCCGCACTATTGTTTCGTACTAACGCTGTTTCCTGCATGATTCACCTATCGACGACGATGTAGCTATAGCGGCAAGAAGCTTGTAGGGATGTTTCGTGTAAGATTAGACAAGTCAGCAAGGTTATTGCAGATAAGATAAGCCGAAATGTGTTGTTTTGCGTAAAAGCAGTACGAATGGAGTTACTCGGCAAACACAGTAATAAAACGAAACCGATTTTGCTCTAAATTGCATTTCCTGTATATACCGTGTATGAACTCAGAAAGTACGTTCATAGTTGAGTTTAACGTCTATAAAACAATAACAAACAGGACAGGGTATATACTAGCTTAGCTAACATCGCATTAAAATATTTTATGTGGCATAACGTGTTTTCATTGTTATAATGAAACTATTTTATTTTGACGAATGAATGCTCTTTATATAGTGAAGATTGTTATTCGCCTACTGATAATAGGTTCAACTATCTAACGCTACATTTCCAGAGTATAATCGGCGCTCTAGACAAAGGGTTCTGACTTTAAAACCAGCCGCTGACTAATCGTTAGTGTCTTTGGAAAAACACACAGGTGACGTTGCATAAACGCAATAGATTATTGGGTTGAACCAGAACGAAAAAAATCCTGTACAACGCACGAACTGCAATAGCTCTGGTAACATAGTGTTGGGCATGAGTTAATCGGACGATTATCTGCTCATAACCGGGAGTTTTCCCATCCGCGAAATAACCCACATTGCTACTTTCAAATTTTCGCACAGGGTAGACTATATGTAAACCTTGTGTAATTTAAGCCGCCCAATACAGGTCATCTGAAGATAGGTTTTATAACCGAGACTGAAGATGAAAGGAAAGCTACCATGTTTGTTTTGGTTTCTTTTCCTATTTAGTATTGCCGAAGACGGTATTACTACTGCACAAGGTATAGTAATGCTGTAAAAGAGTAATCTTCGTTCGTACCGCTGGCCGTGTTTAAATTACATGTCGTATAACGGTATATGAATCGGTCGTACTAACCCACATATTGTTTTCTCTTACCCTCTATAGATATATTTTCGCGGGCTAACTTTCTTACCCTTCATAGACTCTTAACTAAGTCCGTTTTTATTAGGAAATTGGTATATGAATTGGTCGTGTTAATCATTCCGTTAAATTATTTCCTATGCCCGTTGACGTATTGTAATAGAAGCAGATGTAATTAATTTAACCATCCGTAAAATAAAAAGCTTTGGTAACTAAACTGTTGATACTAAGTGTGTTGCGATGCCGGTGAATGATTGAATCAACTGCACCCGAAAGACAACAGCTACGTCAGCAGTACTATGTACATGGAATTCTTACTATGTCCGTTGATAAAGCATATCTTCTTACGCACTTCGATTCAAATAACCAAACCATACGCAATGTGATATTCCCGACAACTTTACATGAGCGATATGCGATACAACACCATAAAAAAGATTATCTTGTGCTCTCTAATATACATTTTAAGCTAACCTTTATTTCAGTGACGTGTGCCGCTGGGAATGGTCAGTGTAGCGACCAGTGTCTGTATCGCGGCGGTACTGCTGATCGGACATGCGGATGTCCGTGTTTAAGTGAGCTTAATGCAGACAGTCGGACTTGCAATGCAACAATTGATTGCGGGACGGATATTTACATACTCGCCGATTCTTCTATCAATGTCGACCCAGTGGATTGCATCTTGTCATCAATTCCCGGCACAACTCAGACATGGACAAACTGGGCGGTTAGTGTTCGTCGTTATATATAAATGCTAAAAATTTAAATCACAACTGTAACTTACGCCACTGGAGAGGGTATGCGAGGCGCATGTGTCTTCTGTATTAGACCACATATCCGACTTCACCAGCGGACATGACAAAGACAATATAAAACATATTTTTTTATATTGCTTTAAACTAGTAAAACCCCGATCTTCTGGATATGAACGACTTTATGATAGCGGAGCTTATGCAGTGCACAATTTACATCTTCCTTTCATTAAATAGAGCCCATTAATCCGTTGAGTTCAGGCAATTTCGGTTAAATTCTGTGCCTAACCACACAATTGACTAACTAATGACCCGTTTAAAACCTGCACCCCTCTACTGAAAGCACTAACCCCACAGACTAATCTGTAGTACGATTTATATTATATGCAATATTGAATGTTCTTTTTTTACTAAGCCAAGTTTCGAACCCATGGTGGGCTCGTACTCGGAACATTTTTGTATATGAGTTGGTATATATATCGGTCGCGTTAGCCATTGGACCACACGACCGTACAATAAGATTGTTCTTTGGAAACCCAATTCCAACATGCGTGCTCGTGCACAAGGAAGTCCACACTACTGCGTACAGTTCAATAAAAAACGACCCCTTTATCTTCGACAAAAACGCTATGTATTGTGCCGTCAGGTTTTTAACGATGACATTTATTTCACTCAGTCATGGAAACAAATCTTGATCTCCATTTTGGAATTCTTTCGAGAAGAAGAAGCCACTCGGAATGTTAATGTTGGTGTTCAGCTGTACTCCTCCGCTTTTAACATTCCAATCCTTGCAAAGTAAGCAAATTCCTAATAAACAGTTATAGAAGTTGTTAAAAATTAATATGCGTCACCCAAATACCCACATTTACATGCCGTAAACGATTTTGTTTTGATACGTATGGTAAAATTCGGGAGAAAATATCGCTAAATGCCATGTTTACCAATATTGCGATAGCTTCACTTGCATATTCTTAAAATTGCCCACATTTGAATTAGTCACAAAATTAAAGGGTTGAGCAGCTACGAAACCGGTCGAAAGCCATATTAGGTTGTATTTTTATGTCACTTGTCATGAATTGTTTTCACCGACCTGATTAATTGGTTTAACAAAGTCTTAGTCAAGTAGCCTATAAATACACACGAATACCTGTGTTATAATTGGTGTAGTCGTACGCGCTAAAAAATATACATACCTGTTCTATCTGTAAATATGGCCTTGTCCTGGCTTACTTTGTTAAGTCGGAAGGCTATTAGATAAATAATTTCACCCACGTATTTCCCCAGTTACACTGGTATGCCAAACCTTCAAAACGGAATAGATACACTCAGAGGAATGTCGCAACCACTTTGTACTGGTATATCGTCCTATGTCCGTCATTTGGGTCAAGCAGTTGAGAACAACCCAGGATTTCAGTCTTGGATCTACAGAGGACCTTACCAGTTGCGACCGTATAATGCAACATCAAGAGTCGGTAGGTCTATAGGTCCATTTGAACTTACCTTCTAAAAACCTTGCACTAGTTTTCAATTCCTAATACTAGTTGTTTATCCGTGCTACGGATTAAAACTCAAAGTACAAGTTTTTACCCTTAAAATAAATTCGTACTTAAAATATTAGTTGCTTTTTTACCCTGGTGGGGATTTGAATCCGTTACCATTGGTTCTCCAACTATAAAAAGGGTTAAATCCGCCCTTCATATTTTTAAATAATGACCTGGTTTCGAATCTAAAGTCCAATAGTCTTTTAAATAGGGTCCCCACGCCTATTTGGCTTCAATCTCATGATATCTGATTTAATCTCAGAATCACTGGATCTTTAATTCAGACATTAATTCAAACTTCTCATTTGTCATATGTATTTAAGGATTATTTCAAATTGTGGGCTATAATATCGACTATTCGTATATAGATTTAAAAGAAATTTTAAAAATATACTAAATTCTACTTTCAGCGATTGCTGTAAACTACGCAAGCGACAACAGTTTAAGCGATGCCTCCATTCTTATTTGGAGAGGCCACATCATGAAACAATTCGATCGGGTCATTGTAATAACTCGGAGTGTTATTACAGATGCAACGTTGCGAGCTGCGAATATCCGCATTGCCAAGTAGGCCTATATTAGTCAAAGCGATTTGGTTTATTAACATTGAATACATCCAACTACGTTTTGGTTGCAGTCCAACTACGTTTTGGTTGCGTACAGACCGCAGAAACTACAATTCTTTATAACTACTCTATTGCAATAACATTGAATACATGAGGATTGCTGTGTCTTAAAATCCAATTATAACCAACATCGATTTATCTCCAACTCCAGGTTAATGGCATGCGGACATCCTACCAACCCGTGTCCATACGTTCTCTACGTGGATGGGCTTAACGATTTAGGGATTCCGCTTTCCAACGAAGTTTTAGCAATAATAACGAAGGCAACGAGTTGTATTGGACGGTCGAATGGTAAGCCAAATTACTGTTTATGTGACGTTATATTGTAATACAAAGAGCCTATTGATTGGATTTGTGTGATAATCTGCAAAAAACGTAAAAGCCAGTGAAATAAGTTATACTGGGATAGCACCACACCAGTAAATCGAAACAGCTAAATTTAAAAAGTATATATTTGCGTTATGCTTATTTGTTCACAATATTAAAAAGAAACACAAATTAATTCATAGTTTTTCTAGGATGTTTTAGTTTATCTATAAAAAAAAAGTTCAAAATTATTCTCATGTTTAAACCGGTGATGAGTAAATGTTGAGGCTGAAACACATCCGGGGCTTCGTTTAGTTTTTTTTTCAGGTGCAAGTGATAAATATTTATTTCCCGATTCGGTGTATACAATTATTCGATACAATCCTTGATTGTAGTTTAACCCATGCACTCTCCTAATTTTACCAATGTATACAACGGTATACTGTTCCTCAATTGCAATCTTTACATTTCAGGAGTCAAGGCAGTTTTGACAACCTGCGAGGGCAACATGACGGTGACCATACCGAAATGCCAACTCAGAGGAATGACTCCAAGCGATCTGATGCTAAACGACCCAGCGTGCAACGTACAAGACCATACGGTGGAAGTTGGGATGAATTACGTTGTGAATGTACCATTCGGTGGCTGTGGAATGATACAAACGGTAAGTTCCGTTACGCAACGCAATTTTCTTTTTATGTAGCCGTAGAAGGCTACTAACAACAGTCTAGATATACAGAAACGTTGTATTAATTCAATTAAGTGGGTCGTTTAAATTGCCAAAAGGCATTGTACATGGTTTAGAATCTCGACTGCGGCCATGTAATAGGTGCTGTAAGCCCCTTTAATAACTATACAATTTGTTAGCAGTTGTCGATTTACTTATTTTTGTCCCTGATTAAGTTTCGAGTACTCGATGGACCGCTCACTAGATCGATCATTTGTTTTGTATATAGTCGTGTGTTTTAACCGGTCCCGCTAACCATTCGGCCACACGACCTTTTAATCTTTAAATTATAGCCTACCTTTATCTCGTGATCAGGTCGATAACAGCACTGGCATTGCAAGGAGCATTTACAAGCAAACCATCCAAACACGAAACTACAACAGCTCACAATTCCTGCTGGACGTGAGATTTGACCTCGAGTGCGAAACCTCCACGTTTTTCAACGCGACTTATGGAGCGATAAAACCGGGAGCACATCTGGAACAAGGAAGTCTGGCACGGCAAGGAATCTTTCAACTCGAGTTGGCCGTATTTACATCGGATGCGTTTAGCACACCTATAACGGGAAACTTGGCAGTAAGCGATTTGATCATTGAGCGTACGGATAAAATCAATGTGTAGAGAGTATAGTTTCGAAAATATAAAAAAAAAGTTTAATATTAAATTCCTAAAATATAGGCAAAATAGCCATCCAAGTATGTGCGGTTTATGAGGTGGTATCACATCGGTTCGTTAACCGAAAGGCTGCGCAATAGAAACCAGACGCGTAAAATTCGGCTATTTAAATTTAGAAAGTTAATACACGATTTTCCACAGTATATTATAGACACACCGGTGTACGTGGAAGGCCGCAGTGAGCCTCTTTCAAATGCGCTCCAACTAAAATTGTGGTCATGCAAAGCGACTCCCACTTCCAATATCAACGACCAAACATCTTATTACTTAATCTCGAACGGTGGATGCCAAAAAGACCCGACTGTTGTATTCTATACAAGGGCATCAAATGGGAAAGTCCGTTTCAAGTTTAACATGTTTGAATTCGTGGCAAACAACAGTCTTCTGGTAAGAGATATTCTTGTTAAACCAATATCTTTGATTTCTTGGTTGTTGTTGCACGACGCACCATTAAGTCCCCATTGTGTAAAACATTTATCATACCCTGCCTTGTACGACCGATTTATCATACCCTCCCTGCTTTGTCCGACTTCAGTCGAAGGGTCGCAGATTCGAAACTAGTCAAATCGGGTTTGTTCTTAGGCAAGTTACTTAGCAGACATTGTCTGAACCCAGTAAGTTGATGACAACGCGCTAACGCATTGTAATAGCTTCGGTAACCCGACGGTGTGCGCGAGGTGTTCCGACAATTGCGCGTGTGTTAACCCCCTTGCATTTTCCATTTACTGGGATATACATGAATACTCTATCCTATACACAGGCAGTGCAGCGGGGCTCCGTCTACCTGCACTGCAGTTTCATAGTCTGCACGACCACGGACACAACTGGAAAATGTGGTTCAGCGTGCCACTCAAGACGAAGACGTTCTGATGACGTAGAAGAGCAAACTGTAACCAAAACCATTGGGCCGTTTACAGGTGCAACATTTTTTTAGTTTTAGTGTTTGTTTGTTAAAAAAAGTCTTAATTTAAAATATTCCTGACTATCTCCCTGATTACTGGTGCGGATAATCTATAGATTCCACTAAAAACGAAACTCGCATAGTTTAGCCTTATACTTACTTCATCGTTGAAGAAAGGACAAATCGAAACTTGGTAAAACCCAACTGATATACAAAGATATCAGCCCTTTATTTTAAATGTAATTTCCCATTTACATTAAAACATTACCACCTTGAGTTGGTTTGTAAGAGTTCGGGGTTGTTTCTTATCTACCGGGTATCTATCTAGCTATTTCGTTTGGCTTTGGTTACTGCTATAGCTTTCATAACCCGACGGTATGCCTGAGGTAATTAGACGACTGCTCGTGTTATAACGCATCCTCTATTTCCATACCCCACTGAATTAACATTTACCCATTCTTCAAGCGCCGTGCTAATTTATATAAGCATGTTGTTTATAAAAGTGCAACATCTGACGCAAAAGAATACTCCCTGGGATATTGCTATTGCTTTAAATCCCCTAGAGTTATTTTTTATGACGAGGCCCGTGGTCTCGCAATACTATAAATCGACATAAACTTACCTTTTAACGTCCATTACATTTACGCTATCTAGTTGAATCTAACGACGAAGACGAACCCATCCAAACTGTTGACGAAAGTATTAGCATCTCTCGAGGATTAGCCCGACTTAACGGGGGAAAATCACCTGAGCTCGATGATACTGCTAGCACGGAAGGGAGAAGAATTGAGTTTGTAGTCCAGGCTGGAAGTATTTCGTCCGAATCTGTTTCAGTGCTAATAAATGCAGCATCTATGTAAGTATAAACGATGGCAAGGTGTGTTGCGATTTTATATGCGCTGTACTCGAAATGTATTACTAACACTGTAACATGTGTTACTTTTTGCAATTTTAATGCGAGACATTTTGTAATACTGATTTACACACGTGACTCTGTGTTCGCATATATCAGGAGTTCTTAAACTGGGGGGCGCGACCCCCTTGGGGGGCGTGGAAGCTTCTCAAGGGGGGCGCGAGCATGACAGTGACATATTGCTGGGTTCGAATTAACGATTTTGAAACGATTCGCGAAATGCGTGGGATACGAGAAAATCGTTTTCGCGCTTTAGCTATGTTAAATTGCCTTAGAATGCGGTTTCAGTACCTCTCAAACTAATCTTTAAAGCCAGAAAGATTATTCATTAAGCAAACAGTACCGTTATTTAGTAGTAATGATAAACTACAATACACGTATCGTGCGTGAGTTAATGCGTGAAGGATAGGACGAATATCGACGAAACGAAGCCTTTGAAACGAGTAATCTTACTTGTTAAAGCACCATATAACCTTATTATAAAGAGGTGTGTCGCATCTCCGCCAATCATAAATAAAGGAATCGTGGTATATTAACGCATAATGACTATTGTTGCGTTGTGATAGAAATGCTTATTATGCGTCAATAATGCAAAGTAAAAGCAAGGTAAATAAATGTAATAGTAATTCCATTGTTAAATGTTATGTTAAAGGCAAAATATGTTATATTATATTGTGTTGATGATTTATTATTAAAAGTGCGCGAAATCAGTAACGGTAATTAATATTTTTGCGATTTTGTTAAATTTTGTAATTCGCGAACTTTAAAAAACGGTTCGCGAACCCTTGCGTCCTTTACACTAAGCAGCGTAATGGCAAATAAATTTCGTAAATTTGATTTTTGAGTAGGTGAGGCGTGAGCATGAATCACAAATCTCAAGGTGGGCGCGACTGAAAAAGTTTAAGAACCACTGGCATATATAATCGTAACACATCTTTCTGTAAATCGTTATATTTTGGGCGAATCACCTGGGTCATAAATACGTAGTTTTATCCGAAATGTTAAAATGAGATCCGATATCAGCAAGTTATCGAGTAAAGCGACACTATTTCAGTCTCCAGCCAAATTCTTAAATATGACAAAAAGAAAGTATTTCAGTGACAATAGCCCTGCCCAAACAAGACAGGATTACCAATTTTTGGGATTTCGGGCCAGCCAGTCGGTGTTAACTAATATGCGCTTTCTTTTCTTTTAGTAAAACCACAGCATGTCCCAGTTCGATTAATTCCAATTAATAGATTTTATGCAGAACTGAGTATACATATTAAAACCTGAAGCCTGTGTTTAATAGTAAGTTTGACTAGGTTGAATGGACGTCAATACCTCTATTAAAATAGAAGTAGTTTTAGAACGCAGTGTACAAACGGAAATATATCGGTGATTCAAATTCTTCTATTTTGTTGTCGCCTATTATCACACGTATTGAGAGCTTAGTAAGCGATTGTAAGCGCAGCTGCGCTTCATTAAAATGAGAATATAAAAGAATAGTAGTTTCTTTCAGTTGCTGCAAAATAAACTGTAAATGAACTACCTTCAATAACATAGAGCTTTGTGTTTGAAATGTATTCAACGTTAATGGTGAATATGCATATACATAAAATAGTGACTGTTTAGCTTATACCCCATTACGTAGTTTGTCGTTTAGATAAAAAAGAGTTTATTTAACTGGGGCCAATATGACCAAATGTATACTTGATTGAATAACTTTTGTTGTGGTAGAAGTTAAATAGTTTTGTGCTGTTCCTAAACTGGGCAAAAATATATTACGATAAAAATGTTTACAATGGAGTATATGCTAAAACAGAAAGAAATAGTTTAACCTTGATAATAATTAACGCAACAAATTATGACAAAAATAGTATATTAAGATTAAATTAAAATAAGCATCGGAGAAAAGTATTCAGTAAAAGCTTTTTGAACCGCTTTTCAAAAATGAAATTAAAAGATATTTCTTTGCAGCTTTTTCTTTGTGTTCGGAGTTTATTTCGTTTTGCGATACGTGCGTAGCCAAAGTGTGAGCAGGGACGCCGCTGGAAAGTGCATCAAGCATACTGTATACCATGGTAAGCATTTTTCTTATAGGTTATAAGCCAGCCCGACCGTATGCAAAATTTAGAATGCATCCACCACCTAGGCTTTTCGTTGAGATATACGTATTAATACATATTGTTTATATAATAAAACTAGAAAATCCATAGTGTAATTCCATTGCAACCATAGGATAGGATATTCATGTTTATCCCCGTTGATGAAAAAAACCAGGGGGGTTAACATACGGGCAATCGTCAGAACACATCGCGCCCACCGACGGGTTACCGGAGCTATTGCAGTATGTTGTATATGACACACACCTTCCTATTTAATTGGTAGAACCCATTATTCCGATGGGTTCAGGCAATGTCCGTTAAGTACCTTGCTCAAGGACACAACCTACTAGCTATTAACCAGTTTCGAGCTCGCCACCTTTCAGTTTTGAGCTCGCTTGCAAGCACCACACAGCTGACGCCTCTTACTCGAGACTTACGGACACTCAACCTAAATGAAACAGTTTTCGATTTCTAGATTCCAATCCACGTGAGCCGGAATGGTGTAAACAATGTTGCCATGATCCGGTTCCAACCGGTAATATCCAGTCCAATTTGAACCTCAACCAACCACCTCCCCAATATGAAGAATGAACAAGATGTGTATGGGACAGACAATAATCGAAGAAATCACTCCAGGAATTTGTCTAGAAATTCTAAATTAAAAGTGTTTTGATTCGCTACGTGTTCCCCTATATTTGTACATTTTGTTCCAATAGTGGCTGTGTAAAAATATTTGAATTGATATATCTTAGTCGGAAAGAGAATAAACTATTACTGCATGAAGAGAACGTTGCGTTTTGAAAAGTCCCCCGGCAGTTTATGCACGGGTAGATTTCGATGTTGTATTACCCAAGAGCTTACGTGGTTTCTAAATCGCAGTGGGTTTAGGTGGCGATTCCACCCAGCTCACTTATATGGAATATACATTATACGTGGCTCATAAAGGCGTTCTCAAACACATGAAGATGTTGTTGCAATATTCAATTTAAATCTCTATTGAAGAAAGTGACCTGCGATAGACTGCTTGTCAACACATTTAAAAAAGTATTTTGATTATTTAAAATCCCGTTTTTAACCACAATTAGTTTATCTCCATATTATTCCAGTCGGCTCCCTGCGCTAGAACATCATCGCCCAGCCAAAACATAATATACCGGTAACAATACCCGTGCGTTGTATATGCTAGAGAAAATCTTTTTACATCGGTCTTTAGGTCAACCTATTCAATTAAAGCGTTGTCCGTCGATTTCCCTGTCTACGAAAATAGGCGACCAGGAACGCACCGGTTCCTGCTGCAGGTAAAACTTGCGACCGCTTGCTATATCATCCGGGAAATTACCACTTGAAAGTTAATAATCCCAAACAGTGGTAGGGTCGTGTGACCGCAAGGTTCACGCGGCCAATACATTTACTGACTCCTATACAAAAAAACGGTTCTGGTGACGAAAAAATAAATAATATTGCCGAACAGTGAACGTGACCGATTCAAATTCAGCATCCATTCAAAAGCGGACAAATCCTCCTAGTATTCGAAACTAAACCCGTTAAAATCAGTGGACTGATGCAAAGACTATTAAACTGCTCACAGCCTTATTTAGCTGCCGCACGATAATAATTATTGCTCACCACACAATATTCGTTTTTGCTGAACTAAGTTTCAAGATCTTGCCTTTATCTATATTTGTATAATTACAAAATTTTGTATATATGAATCGCTCGCGCTATCCATTTGACAATACGACCGTTGCAATAATTAGATTTAAGCAGGACTTTTATTTATCGTGACAATTTATCATGTTTATAAATTGACCAACGGTCTTGCATAAATATACTTTTATTTTGCGGTATTTTGTGGTACTACCCTGCCTTAAATTTAACGGTAACGTTGCGAAAATCAAATAAAAGATATAGTACGGAGGTTGGGTATAACCACATAAAAAGACATTCTCATTATGAATGCTTTATCTGTACCGCACGTGCAGTATGGTGTATTAAACACACATATCGTATAAATCCTACACGAAGCGCTTTAAATCATTGATCACGTAGAAACGATAGCTTTGATTGTTAGAAAATAGTCGTTTTATTGACAACGATTGTCCAATTCAGCTGTCACTTCCTTATGCATTGTTTATAACGTCATAATAGAGATTATTAATCGCGGATAATCTGCTTCAGACACATTTGGCGATGATAGCTTCCTAATACGCGTTTTTCCTTAAAATAAATTTCGCGTATATAAAAGATAAAAATTTGTGACTGCACTCATATATTTATCGCAATCAAGAACTCTTTCAAATATGGACATGACTCATGTTGCCGCTTCACCGGAAATGACATCGCAATGGGAAGATTGTGGAAATGACGACGATATTTCGCTCAAAATGACAAAAGATTCTGAATATTCTGACTTAATATACCAGAACTGTGATTTAATTGTTGGTGACGTCATCGATGACGTCACAGTTGGAAATTCTTCCCAAACCCTAGGATCTATATTTCTCAACTCCGCTTCGAAAATTCTACCAATCAAATCAGAGGACTCTAACGAAGGGATTTTGACGTCAGAAAAGGTCTTTTATGAGGTAACTACGGATAATTGTTTTCAGTTTAAAGAGGAATAAAAAAACAATGTCTAATCGTCCCCATCAATACACAACATAGTCCAATAAAGTTGTTTTGTCCGAAAGAAAACCTATAAAAATAGAAGAAATCGGCCAATTTAAACCAATGTTTAACGGAAAGGGAGAAAACGGTAACGACTGTATAGTATGCTAGCATGTTTTCTCTTTAAAGTAATATGTCTTGTATTTATCTTGTACGAATGCATAATTAGCTAGCATTGCGGTTCAAAGCAATTAGATACGATTCATAAATAATGTTTGCAGTTGGATAACTACAAGCCGACTTTGAATTATGAACATGATGACGACTTGTGCGGAAAGTTGGATATGATTGGTATGTTTTTGCTATTTTTTTAACTGAGCAATGTTTTGAACCCTAGGTGGGCTTGGGACTAGGACCGTTTTTGTATAGGAGTCGGTATATGTATTGGTCGCGTTTTTTGCTATTCGTATTCACGCAGTGAAATTGCAGCCCTGTGGCTACTGGTGGTAATGATTTTTACTTCTTGTCCTAGGATTAACAGTGCTTGGTGTAAGTGCGGGTGTCTGAGAAACCTCATACCCATAGTTGGTTTTACAGAACCATTGCTCCTTCTGAAAAGATCAAATATAGCATTATAGCTATAAGCGGTTGCTGTGGTACTGGGCATTTACTCTAATAACACTTCATTGATCCAAGCCGTTTGGTAAAAATATATATTCGCGTTTTGCAGACAAAGAACCCGAAACGCAGTCCTTTCTACAATCCATATCAACCGAAACTTACCTCAGCAGTTTAGCTGGCAATTTAGCAACGCTTTGTGACGATCCTATGGACATTATGGGATGTGAAAACGTATCACGTGACCAGAATTTTAACTTTGAAAATGAAAATGACCATTTAATAGAAGTAAGTTATTTTGGCCAACTATTTATAATCTTGAAAATTTTAAAATGATGGTTTTAAACTTTAAATTATTCATAAATTAACCATTTACTTCTTTGGTATTAAATGTCCAATGTGGAATACAGGGCGATGAGTTTCATGATTTGTCTTTCACTGAGCAAGACTCCAGTACTGGTAGCCGCAAACGTCGGTCAACCCGGTAAGTTAGTTTAGTTTATTTTTTGTTTCAACGATGAAAACATAAAGCAGGTGTATTAAAAAAATTGAAAACGGAAAAAAAACGGCAAAACGACAGTCGTTAGAACACGTTTAAAACGCAATAAATTTTTTAAATTCGGTTTTAGACGTGGCCGCTAAACCCAAAAGTTAACTTGTGCCCATAGCCGAGTAATTACGGCTGTTACAATGTGTGATTAATATTTCCGTATGCTAATGACTAACCAGCAAATAAGCTTTATATTGGTAAATATATGCACCGATTGGGTGCTCTTTACGCCAGGGTGCCTTTTGTACACAGTTAATCTAAATTCTAAATAAAGTGTGCAAAATTCTATGTTATAGAACAGTCGTGTAGCCGAATGTTAACCGAATCATATGCTTTTTTTATATATAAAAAACGGTTTTAATGACGATAGACTAATCATTGGTTCAAAACTTAGCCCGGTAAAGAAATACAAAATATACTTCAGTTATAGTTAGTTAAGTTTACAAAAATATAGATTAAATTAGATCGCTTTATATCCAATATACCCCTCGCGCTTGTATAAAAAAAGTCGTTATAGCTAAGATATTACATGTGCCTTATCTTCATAGGAAATGTCGAGCGGGCAAACGTGGACGTCGAAATAAAAAAATCTATGAGATGGAACCAAAACGAGCCTCCGCTAGTGTTCGTGAACGACGTCGCATGCTTAACATTAACACTGCGTTCGAATCCTTACGATGCAAAGTTCCTACCTTTCCGTACGAGAAGCGGTTGTCCAAGGTGGCTTGCTAACTATTCTATGTTTTAGCTTGGTATTCTCTGTTTTAGGATAGGATATTTATGTTTATCCCCGTAAATGGTAAAACCAAGGAGGTTAATATACAGGCAATCGTCAGATCACCTCGCGCCCACCGGAGCTATAGCAGAGTATTGTGTGCGATTCACACTTTCCTTTAATTTGGTAGAACACAACCGACTAGCTAGCTTTTAGTCCAAGGTAGCTTGCTAACTAATCTTTACATCAAAAAATAAAGACCAACAAGCTTGTGGAATCTAAACCAGCCGATGTCTAGACGAACGTGAACTTGGGGATTTATTGAATCCAGCAATTAATATTTTGCAAAGTATATATAGAGTGACAATACCTCCTGTAACCTGGCTGCGTGCACGGGATAATCTAAAGATTAACGCCTCTTAATGTGTCTCCCGCAGAGATAAACATAATTATCTTATATCTGTATGTGCTAATGTCCGGTTGTAAAAGACATTTCCTGCCGCATTCTTTTGTAAGATTTTATTAGTGTGCTTTGCCATTGACAAATCACATTATTTTCATATTCCGATTCTTTCTCATATATTGTATGCCTACGTTCACAAATACTTTTGCTTTAGTTGACTACTAATTACGTAAAACTAGACGTCATGTATTACGCAGATCGACACGTTGCGATTGGCAATCGCTTACATCGCACTGCTTCGAGAAGTTCTCTCGTCTGGGGAAAACCCTAGAGAATTTGTTGCGTCATGTTTGGAAGGACGTCGTGAAATGACAGGAGCTTGGAATACGAGTGGTAAGTGTGACGTAGTAAGATATCTCTGTACGATATTATCCTGGTGTAATCAGGACTTGAATCATCACATTTAGTCTGGCCGTTTAGCTCACACGGACAACGCGTTGGACCGTTTCCCGAATCGAAAACTGTCGCTAACTAGTAAGCGTATTCTTAACATGGTCGGTACCCAGTGGATTAATGTAGTGGACAAAATAAGCATCAGTCTCTTTATCGAATTTGACACAATATAATAGCTTCAGCAACTGAAGCATTAGTTATTTTTGTGAGACAGGTTTTCTCAGTCTGTAAGAGCATATGTGATATGCAGACAGCCAAAGGGTTTTTAAAACACATGCAGATAAAAACTATTCGGTTGTATGACATTTTTAGGGGGGAGATTTTAAGCCGTCGTCGCGAACTAAAACAGTGTCAATCATAGCTCTGACAACCTAATTTGTGGTTAAAACACATCTATATAAAAATCTTTGGTTGTATGACTTTTTTAGGGGAAAGATTTTAATCGGTCGTCGCGAAAAAAAAACAGTATCAATCATAGCTCTGGCAACCTAATTGGTGGGCCCGAGGTAATCTGATGTTTGTCCTTGTGATAATGCGACGTAAGTGTTATTATTTATTATAGAACGAGAATAAAGTACATCCTATCCTATACGACAACAATTAAATATTCTTGCGGGGGAAGATAATACAAAGCATTTGCGGGGGATTTGCTTAAGAGTGCTTTGTGTAGATCTCTCGATAATTTTATCCAAACTAAAATGCCTTAATTTAGAAGAAATTATGATGTTTAAAATAAAAGACGTACGAATTGGCTTTTAACACTATAATCACTAAGGTGTTGAACGGAGGTATAAACACACAGTAGGCGTTTGCAGTCAATTTTTCTGTGTTTAATGTTTTTTTTTTTCAATTACAGACCTAGTGACGAGGCTGTGCTGGATAAAATGGGACTAAAATATAAATGGCAACACTGGCTGAGTCGGGCTAATTACGAGGTCGCGTCCACCATGGGCGGGATGTACTTGCTTCGCGTGTTAACCGGGGAATCCCCTTTCGACATACTCTTTTCGGCGGCGGATGAAGCCCGGGTCAACGGGTACTGCTCGTACGCCATCCCACCACGTGACGCCTCGCTCATAATAGCGGTATTGTGACGTAACTGAGCGGTGATTTTCTCGGAAGTGTTGCTGGTGGCAGATTCCTTCCAGACTTCAAGATAGTCGTCGAAGTTGAGAGCAGTGGTCCACTGCAGTAGTTCATCAACCTGAGAGCAAATTTAAAGATTAAACGCAGTAGAATGGTTGTGGGGAATTTGACAGACGTTGCCGTGCTTCACCACGTTTAAAAATAAGACAAATTGTTGTATTTAACACAGCAAAACACAACAATGCATCGGACGAAACATCTCCGATTTTCCCACGTATTCAAGTTTTGACCCCAAAATTATTTACCGGTTACTGACTTGTTTTAATATCGTGAAATAAAATCGCATATTTTGGTCCAATGCTAGAGTAAACTGTGTGTTAAAGACTGCCCGTATGACGTCTCTTGTAGCAGTGTCTCGATCTTGTACAATACACTACAATAGCTGCGATAACCTGAAAATGGCCACAAGGTAATCTGACAATTGTCAGTATTATAACCACTTGTTTTTTTTTCATTCCTGGGAAAATCAGGAGTAACTTATCCTATACAGACGAATAACAAACATTTTAACGCTGCAAATAATGGAGGTTCAGATAAAATGTAACGTCACCTATTTCCAATGCAACTACAAACGAACCATTCAATTCGTCTAAGACAGGGGTTCTTAAGCTTTTTTATCTCGTTTACCCCTTTCCGAATAAAAAAAGTATCTTGGTGGCCCTTTGTCAAGAAAAGTAAAGCAAATCTTTTCGTTTTTTTTACCAGGGCACATATCAAAATAGTTTTTTTTAGTTATGAAAAACTACAGTAAACACACAAGAATGTAAAAATTTTCTTTTAATACTAACTGACACACAATTTCAACAGTCAATCAGTGAGACCTTTGTGCTTGTGTTGCACGAAATTTACCCCTTCAATCGGTAAAATTTACCCCCAAGGGGTAAATTTACCCCTGGTTAAGAACCCCTGGTCTAAGACAAAGTCGTTTATTATCCGACCTGTTAGTCTGGCGATTAAGTGCCTTTTAATCAAAAGGTTGCGGGTGCGAAAATGGTCGCTTGCTAGACAGTTGTGTCCTCAGGCAAAGCACTCTACAGATATTACTTGAACCCAGCGAATTAATGGGTTTTACCAAATTAAAGGAACGTGTCTAACATACACAACACATTGCAATAGCTCGGGTAAACAGACGGTGGGCGCGAGGTGATCTGACGATTGTACGTGTGTTAACCCCCTTGGTCTTCCCATTCACGGGAAAAAGTATCCTATCCTATACTTTTCTATTTTATATAAATAAAGAGTAAACAACGGGTGAATCCAACCTCCCACTCCATAACTGCATCTGGACCTTTAGCATCAACAGTGCTGACCAATCCTTTTGCTGCCCGATCAACCAAATCACTTGTGTCCTGGTCGGTTTCCCGTGCGTGCAACATTCCTTCTCTGAAAGAACATTGGAGATTGAATCACAGTTTGCCCACAGATAGATTGCGTTAGAACACAACCGCAACGTTGCTTTATTGGTCCGACAGATTTGTCTAGTGGTTTAGTGCGACACCTTTCAACCGAAAGGTTGCAGGTTCAAAACTGGTCGCTAGCTATTCGGTCGTGTCCTTGGCCAAGGCACTTTACGGACATTACCCATCTACCACACCACACACTTGAACACCTATCTACCACACCACTCACTTATACATCTTTTTCATCCATTCCACCTTTCTCTGCCGCCTTTTATAGTCAACATCGGCTTGACGTTTTAGCTTAACATGATGGAAATCGACCGTTTTCTTAGACGTCTCCCATGTAACCGGATCCTTATAAGAGGAAGTTCAGTAGGTTAGTGCGTAAAGCCTTTTAGAAAGGGTTGATATTGCCTGAACTCAGTGAAATAATGGGTTTTATCAAATTGAACAAATGTCTAAATCATGCACATCACACTGTAATAGATCCCGTAACTTGACAGTGAGCGCAAGGTAATCTAAAGATTGGCCCTGTGTTAACCCACTTGGTTTTCCCATGCATGGAGATAAACATTATTATCCTATCCTATCCTATATCCTAAACAAAGACATCGTAAAACCAATAAAAATAAAACTGTAGGCTATAATACAATGCAGTTTAATGGCACATTATTGGTGTATTTAAAAGTCAATTTTCCTTATGATGTTGCTTTAACTTTGGCCCGATTGGTTAGTCTGGTGGTTTAGTCTGACGCGTTTTGAGAGGTTGCAGGTTCAAAACTTGTCATGAATATTCTATCCTACATCCTAAACAATGACATTGTAATGTTAAACGAACTGACTTACCATAGAAGAATAGATCAACCTGTCAGACACAAGTCTCCAGCCATTATTCTCATGCCGGATGTACCAACCATCTTTACTGCTGGTATCGTTGAGTGGCAAGTCTCTGGAATATATACGACTATTGATGGAATTCAAGAGGTTCACATGGGTTCGGTCGAACCCGTTCTTTGAACGTCGGAATAACACCGATCCGATTCTTGCTTTTTTTTTACATTATACCTATTAGTGAACCTGCTGTTAGTAAGCAAGATACAAAAGTTAAGCTGTTATTCAAATTTTGAATTCCATCACTATATATAACCATTGTATTCAGAGACATTTAAAAACACTCCTGTAATGAATGGTAGAGTGACCAATTTCTGTACTGGGATATTCAATTTTGCCTTGGTTATGATAGGTCTTCTTCTTTATCTATGCAGGTTGATACATAATAGTCATTTATGGGTATTTGCCAAGAAGACTGCGGACATGTGACACTCTGATAAATGGCCAATTAAGGTATCATAGACTTAAATACATTTGAAGTTAATGGTGTGAATTTTTTACATTAATAGATAATAAGGCTAAAACGATTTGGATCTAGTCCACTATTATAAAAGCTTGTGGGCTACAGACATATATATCTATGTGACTAAATTTAATATACTCTTGTTTCAATAATATTTCTCATCACATAGACATAAATTAGTTGCAATGATTTCTTTACTTGTTATGGATTTGCTTTCCAACAGGAATCTTTGAGTTAGCTTTCGTATAATCCTTGGGACTATTGGCGCAAAGGTCAACAACAGGGCGGTGGGTGAAAATCTTGTAGTAAATATTAGGGGGGAATTTCTCCTGCAAATTAATGGGCTGATTAGTTTTGGCACATCATACGTTACAGCTTAAATAAAATTTATGTAAAATATGCATGTTTGTATCAGTTTCTCATTTTATTTCGGAGAATTGGTAAAGGAAGGAACAGGAAGTGTCATCACAAAGACAATCGTTATTTTACCTTATTCTAACCATTGCATTAATAGAGGAAGAATAATATACTACCTTATGCTCACATTAAGTTAAAGGAGCAATTAAGTGCTTAAAGTGCTGTATCATTAGTCTGGTGGTTAAGTGCGACGCCTTTCAACCGTAAGGCTGAAGATTTGAAATTGGTCAATGGCTAGTCGTTTGTGTCCTTGGGCAAGGCGCTTAACTGACACTGCATGAACCCAGCGGATTAAAGGGTTCTACTAAATTGAAGGAACATTTAAATCATACATAACACACTGCAATAGCTTCGGTAACCCAACAGTGGACGCGAGGTTATCTGACGATTGCGTTAACCCCCTTTGCCCCATTTACAAGGATAAACATGAATATCCAATCCCATCATAAAATACAAAGAATTTCACTCACCCCAGCCAATCTGAACCTTATATGAACTCCTGCTGCTGAGTCCAGCAATTTTGCCTCGTTTGGATTGATGCATTTGAGCATTAGAGCTGGATCCCCGTGACCCCGGAAATTGATAAGATCTCGGTAGTATCGGAACACTTGCATGTCCTTGCGTGCATACAAAAGAAGTTAGGGTTACAAACATTGTGTTTTAATTCACACAGCTAATTTAAATTAAACTTATGCTTAATATGACTTTAAACTAAAATCTAACAATCGGATAGGACTTTCATGTTTATTAAACGTGCTCTAGAAAACGCAAAAAGCATTAACACACAGGCAATTTGCAAATAACATTGTGTTTACAGTCGGGTTAAAAGACTATTGAATTATGCTGTACAGCATTAATTAAAAACAATAATCTAATCAGTTCGGCCGGATCCAATAAGTGTCTTGGCCAAGGACAAAACCGACAAAGTAAGTGATTGATTTCGACTTAATAACCATTTAAGTGAAAGACAGGACTATAACTTCCCAAGATAAGAATCAATGGTAAATGGAGTATTATTTATTAATGTGTAAAACCACGACAAAGTCTTTTGTGACCAACATAAAAACTTGCTGACTCACAATGTGTCTTCTCCATGCCCGCTGAATCACACTTGCCGCGTCATATTTACTTGATATGACTCTACATTTTGGTCGCACAACTTTTGCCGGTGTCGGAGCTATAAACATTGAAATAATATGAATAGAATAGTATATTCCTCTTTTATTCCAAGTAAATAAAAGGGGCAATGCAACTACCACAATTAAACATCTTATTCCCACTGCCAGATACTGAGGCTATATAGAAAAGCATAGGATATTTAGTTTATTTCCGTGAATGGGAAAACCAAGGAAGTTAACACACGGGCAATCGTCAGATCAACTCGCGCCCACCGTCGGGTTACCGGAGGCGCCACACTAAACCATCACACTAACTGGAATATATAGTGCAATGTATATAATTAAGACTTTCTCCTTATTAATTCACTTGACATAGAGATGTTTACTAAGTTCCTTGCACAGGGACACAGCCGATTATCCAGCACTTGGTTTTGACCCAACATTCTTTAGATAAAGTCAATGCTCCAACCAACTGAGCTATGAGGCCGAAAATAACTTAAAAAGTTAAACCATATATTTGTCTTACCAGGCAATTCCTGGACACTTCCAGGCTCTTGAGGCAATGACATCACCTGGTGTAAAATATGGATTGGATAAACAAATAAACAGTGTTTATGTATGATCTCTGTGAATGGGAAAACGCAGGAATCATCATAACATGGGTGATCACCAGATTTTACCTGTGCTCACCATTGGGTTACCTGAGACATCATAGTATGTGGTATGATTGAGACGTTTCTACTGTTTAATTGTGACCAAATAATACAATGTTATATGATAAGATAGGATATTCATGTTTATCCTCTTGAATAGGAAAACCAAGGGGGTTAACACACGTGCAATTGTCAGATTACCTTGCTCCCACCGTCGGGTTACCAGAGCTATTGCAGTGTGTTCCTTCAATTTGGTAGTACCCATTATTTCACTGGGTTTAGGCAATTTCCGTTAAGTGCCTTGCCCAAGGACACAACCAACTAACCAGCGACCAGTTCAGAACCTGCAACCTTTCGGCTGAAAGGCTTCGCACTAAACCTCCATAATAACCGGTCGGACTTGTTCCGAGTGACAAGAGTCACATGCTTCGTAGGTGGCACAATAATGCAATTGAATAGGTATCAGATGGATTCTCTCAAAGAATTTTTCAGTTTTAGAATGAATATAATCAAATATGCTAATTGGTAGGACATAACATCACTTCACTCACAGATTCAGCCATGTTAAATAAACTTTGTTCCGAGCTTTCAACAGGATGAATGCTTAACATAACGGAAGAAGGGTTTGTTTCTGATTTGACTGCATGAATTTGTTTTTCTTGAATCCTTCCATCGTGGCCCAAAAACAAATCATGCAACACTTTCCTGGAATAAATATGTCGATAACAGTTTATGTTGTGGGAGGATTCAGAAAAATGTGCTAAAAATGATCTATAGTTATTGCTGCATTACATACTGTCGACAATTAAAGTGTTAAGAAGTTAAAACTTCTAACTGCTAAACCTAAAGGGTAGTGAATCGAAATGATGGCTGCTGTTATAATGGGTTTGGCCTATCTAAGAGCTAGAAATTTAAAGTTTACCAATAGCTATTTACAAGTGTTAGGCAATATACTAAATAAATGTAATTCTAAAGCGTTAAAGTCCAATTTCTAGATATTTACAGTAAATAATAGTTAGCCAAAGATTGTTTAAACTAGCCTCTGACAAGTCTTGGGCAATGCTCTCAGCAGACAACCTTAAAACCAGTAAAAAAACACAATAGTTCTGAAAGTTACATCATTCTGTCATAGAGAGAAACTTAATGTAGTTTGATTAGTTGATTCTTTGGATCTTTTGCTGCATGTAGTGCAAATGTATAGTATAGGTATTTTAATCATGGCATTTGGTCGGATTTAATTATTGTTGGTTTTGTTTGTTTGTTAATTAATTATCGCCGGATGTAGGTTATTATTTTTTTTTAAATTGGAATTGAGAAAATAGAGATCATGCAAATTAAGTATTGGTATTCCAAATTCGATTATTTACCTGCATGAATATCCTCTCCATGTCCTCGATATCTCCAACGCCGCACTTATTAGTTGCTCTGGAGTTCCTACTGAGCTTCGAATATGTTTCCTTCTCTCACTTTTACCAGCCCGAGCCAAAGTCAGTGAAAGAGAGGTTTATCAGTCTTACCGCCACGGTC
>CH001979.1:503105-516067 GCA_000149265.1 Ciona savignyi
CTGTCGATCATAAGCAGTAAACAATAAGAAATTACTGTCGAAAGTTACAATAAAAAAGATAGGGATAGTTACACCAAAACTAGTTAGTTAACCAATGTACCTTTGCACAGTGAACATCGTTCATTGCTCCTTTTTTTTACCGAACCAAGTTTTGAACCCATGATGCGTCCGACGCAAAGACTGTTTGTGCACCGAATTTGGTATGTGTGTAAGGTCGCGGTAATCTTTCGGTAACACGCTTAGATTTAGTGAGCTTAAATCAGCCAAGCGTGAAAAACGTTACGTAACATAAAAATGGAAATGGCGAGCAGGTTCAAGCACGTCGATAAGCTGTAGTATAAACGGCTTGCGTTACCTTTCTTTAGTGATTAAGTGCCTGTTTTGTGCATTGCAAAACCATACAAAAATAAAAATACGGAAGGTATATACAAATAATTAATTTATTCAATAAACACATACATAATGCGCAAGAACATGACTATACAAATAATACAGATGTTCACTTAGTATTTATCGCAATTGGCAGACGAGTATTGTGTGCAGGTGTCGTCATCCGCTAGCTCTGAAAACCCTGCCGTGCTATTCAGTCCGCTTCCTGTTATAAGGTTATGCAAATTGCAATAGTTAGTGCCGTAATCAAAAATGGCGTACCAGAGCTCCGATTTAGAATACCCTTCGACTTTGCACCACATTTTATTTTTGTAACGTAGCTTGTTGTCTTCGGCTGGTAGGCGTACAGGGTAGAACTTGAATGTCAAGTCGTCCACGTATTTCTTTACCGGGGTAGTGTGTGTGGCTGTCACTTGAGTATCGGTGGAACTAGTAAGATGGTAAAGGCATTTCTCGTTGTTAGAATCACATGGTCCTGACCATGTGGATATTTGATTTACGATCTTTGACTTTACAACGTCACAAGTTAAAGACGGGATTTTCCACTCTATGTTGCACATCGCATGAAACGGCATAGCTGTTGTTGTTTCAACCCAGAAAACTGCTAGTACCACTACCATAACAGTAATCCGATACATATTCGCCCTAATATATAAAAATCACTTGCTGCAAATCCCTAAAGTAAAGTTTGTGGTATATTTAATAAATCAGAACTTACACAAGTCACGGCAAGATTACAAAAAAAGTTATGCACAGGCTAAAAAGGTTTTATATACTAAGCTAACAGTGTCTATTCACGCTATTTTCACAGAATTCTGCTTTGCGATATTATGTGTCGTCGCATATTTAGCCATGCCTGATTTTCTAAAAAAAAAAGCTTTGTTATACTTGTCTGACGGGTAAGCTGCAACAAACATTCAGCCAGACAAGAAATATGCTAACTGACTAGGAGCGTTTGTTATCTAATTACCTACTGAGCACGTGACGTCTGGGCTATGCATGAGTGATCATGACATCATACAATAAACATTGGAATGTTGGTCTTGTAGGAGCTTCCCTGGCGGTATACCACCATTGATTTAAATACTAGACGAAATTTTTTAGTTTCAAAATGACCTTCAATTTTACCCATTTTTTAGGTCAATCTGGTGATGTGCTATATTTAATAGGGAATAAATAAATTATACAAAATGTTTGTTTTTAGATCGTACCTATCAACATTTTTATTAAAATTTTTGTGTTGAAATGTGGACAGTGGACACGACGTAATCTGAAGGTTGTCCGTGTTTTAACGCTCCAGGTATTTTCTCATTTACGAAGATAAACATGATTATCCTACCATATTTCAAGTTGGCCCTATAGTCCTTTACACGTACAGTGTGTATTGCTTTCACTTAAACAACAGTAGAATCTGTCAAAATGTAAATAAATTTGTCTCCATGAGATTTGTAGATTCCTGAACATGTTGATATTTTAACAACAATCTTTAACGTGATATTTTAGCAGGTTTAGCAAGCGAAGTGATTTGACGACTACCCGTGTGTTAACCCCTTTGGTTTTCCCATTCACGGGGATAAACATGAATAATATCCTATCCTATCCTATAATAGGTTAAAGACGGAAATTTTAACTCAACGGTGCACCCGCTAATTGGCGGAGAAGTAGTTTAAAAACAAAAACCCCATAGCAAGGTAACAGGAAGCCATGACAGATTGCCTTAGGATGTATTAATTAATCGCTGCTTATTTCTGAATAATGTTTTGCCAACCGGCAGCATTAGCAAACTATAAATCAGGCTGAAATTACAACAACAACTAGAAGGAAATTTTTATTATAGTAGGCGTAGTTTAGTTTAGCTTATTTATTTTTTGCCCCAGTAATAAAAATGCCCAACAAATCAAATCACGAAACAGGATCGGGAAACGACGGCAAAACAAACAGTCGTTATAACACGTCATTTAAAATAGAATATGATAAAATGAATACAGCGGACGCGTCCGCCTAACTTAAGCGAAAAAACATTTGTGTGACCGAACGATGTAGAGGCCTGAAGAAGGGTATGCGGTAAAGCACGACCAGTACTGTTGTAGAAAATGACTGGTCGCGGTTGGTTAAACGGATCACACAACTAGGTACGTCAGAGGTCATAATGGGATCTAAACAACCAAAAAATAACAGTATAGAGCACTTTTATATATACTAAATCATTCTTTAAATTCAAATGTAATTTCTGCAACTAAATTGAAAATCTAAATTAACGTTTTGTCCTTTACATGCTAGTGATATTAATATGTGATAATGACGTTATAGGCTGATTACAAAATGAAGTGAGGTGGCGTGGTTACCTCAAATGCTGTTCGTTTGAAATACGGTATCAAAGTTGTACGGTCGTTTGGCCGAATGGTTACACCGAACGATACATATACCGACTTTTAAATAAAAATGGTCTTAGTGACGAAACCTCAATGGGTCGAAACTAAGCTCGGTTTAAAAAAAGTAATAAAAACACGGTATTAAAGTTACTAAACGTACCAACAGTTGGAAGCGCAATCAGCAAGTTGTCGGTTTCGAACTTACATTATTTCGACTGTAAGACTTTCAAACTAAAAGTGTTCTTTTTCAAACACTCTATCGATGACCTGTTGGTTTATTGTTTGTATAATAAAGTGTAAACGTTTATCACTTTCGATAAATAGATAAAAAAACGACGCTGTATTTAAGATACGCCTTACTTTCGCTTTCAAGGAATTATGTCAGACAGCTGAAGGCCATCATTGGAAGTGTTAGTGGGTACTAGGGACCCTGCTTGCATAAACATACAGCATACAAAATTTGTTTTACAAAGACAAGTGGTTAATCATTATGATTCGCAAATGCGTTAAACGAAGAAACCCAAATAGATAAAAAACGACGCTGAATTTTAAATATATCATGACTTTCGCTTTTAAGCACTTAGGCCAGACACCTAAAGGCTAATAATGGAAGATATTCGAAATAATAAATCTTTATTTAATTTTAAATATATATAAAATGGATTGTTTTTCTACATCGCATTTTTGCCTCTGTTTTATTACAGAATGAAAAAGCATTTCACGCTCTAGTCTAGTGTAAGAACAGTTACAGTTAATATTGCGTAATTACTGTTTTTGATTGTACGTATAGTCAAGAAATATACAAAAAAATTTGTTTCCGTATTTAGGAAAAGTTGTTTCATCTCACCAAATGATTTACTAAATCTAATTTAAGAAATGTTAATATTTATAACATAAACATAACTAGTGTTATGCAATTAAACAGCGGTCGTTTACTAATCAAAATCCGTAGGGTCTTTATTTGACTTCTAATATAGTATGTAAGTCTTTTTGGCGAGATATTATAATAGGATTTGTTTTAATTGTTGTAAAATAAAACTTCGGTTTTATGTTGTATTAGAACGAAAATGAGAAATTGTCAATTTCTAAATACATCTTGTTCTTGTTTGGTCGTTACGCAGTTTACGGAGCTTCGGACCAAGGAAAGGTTTTGATATTTTTAATGACTCGTCTAGGCGGCCACGATTAGCATAGGTTGGAAAGCGAGTCATTCTGCTTATTGCGAAGATCATGGGCGACAAAAAAGATTTCCCTCGCATGCAGGAATTTATTTTTGTTGATCAACATTATTCAGTTGTGTTATGTTACGATTTTTGTCTGCTTGTCGTTAAAATATATTTGATATAATCTTTCATATGCTGTTGTAACAATTCAATTTTAAAACATTTCTACAAGATTAGTTTGTTTTATGATTTTGTTATCATCTGTGAGACATTTGTTATTTGTAGATTTATGTAAATCTGGGGATCGGTCTTCCCCGCATAAACTCACCGAGAATTAATTACATTCATGTCCCCTGAGTAACAGAGGAAGTAGCTACGCTTGAATTTGTTATTTTCAACTCGTCCGCATAACCGCGCAAATCGCAATAGGGCCGAGAACAACAAAAATGATTCGAATCATATACCAGGACGGTGCTATTTTAATGTGTTTTACACTTTAGATATACAAATCAGTGAATAATAAAGAATAGAAAAATATAGATTCAAGTCGCGTTTTTGAACATGTCCCGTTAGACAAGCGTAGCGCACTATTTACATGTCCAACGCATTAATACACCTGTCCAGGACAACCGGGCTAACGTTAATGACAATACCGGTAGGTCCACGAGTGGTATCAACATGGAAAACGGCAGGGGGTCACACTGTTCGACCGGACAGTAAATATTTTTAAAGGATCGTAAGCGTTTTTTAAATTAAAAATACTACGGAGTTAAACGTCTAGGAGGTATCTATAAACATGGCCAATTTGGTTGACTAATTTTGATATATTTGAATGATATTCAAGTTTGTATTAAAATGACAAAACATAAAAGGGCCAGTACTAACCAATGTTGTTTTAAATACAAAACAGTAAAAAATTCCCAGGAAAATATCTTGAAATAAAGACTTGTCCCTGAATGTTGATTGTGGCCTGCATGCAATGTCACACTCACAGTTTTTCTACAAAGTTTTAAATAATTGAAACACCATGAATTGTTAAATAACAAGGAGTTTTTGTTAAATAAATAGTTGAGGCATTAAAAAAGATGTAGGTGCCTCGTCATACCCATTTTTAACTCTTTCCGGGAAGTCTTCTGACATTTGACATTACTCTCACTAAATTTAGTGCTAGTTTAGTTTAGTTTATTTTTTGTTTCCACGATGAAAACATAAATCAGGATTTTTGAAAAAAATAAAAAATAAAAAAATTGGAAAACAGGAAAAAACGGCAAAACGACAGTCGTTAGAACACGTCTAAAAAACAAGCAATAAATTATTAATGTGCTTAGTCACATTTCCCCTCTATATCAAAAGGAAGAAAATGTTTAATCAAGTTGAATCTTCTGAAGGATTTAGCCTATATGCTTTAGATATGCACCAGAAAAATTATGAGCAAATGTCGCCCGAAAAATTTCGTACTTAGCCTATAATGTAGGTAGGATGGACGTTTTGTGAATTTTCGGGACAGATTACAGTCGATTTCAGGACTGGAGAATTTATTAACTTTAAAATTTAAAAAAAGTTGTAAATGAATAAGACAACCGAGAAAAATAGCAGACGGAATTTATACATATAATTTAAGTATATTTATTCCTTATAACCATTACTACTTTGGCATCATCAGGTAAACACTTCACCCAACACCCCTAACATTAATTCCCACAAAAACAGTCGGATTTAACGCCTACAAGAACGAACAAATGAGTAGAACTTTTTGTAGAAGCCAGTATACACTCTAATTAATGTATAATGCATTTTTTTGTTTTTAGAGACATTATACAAGGAAAACTATGAAAATATTGTTTTGTTTGAGTGTCTTCATTTTCGTGAAATTTGAAATTGGGGCAAGGACACAAAATTTGCCAGGTAAGCCCAGCATTTATAAAATTAAGCTGTAGCGCGATTAAACAAAGTAATATTTAGACCTGTTGGTTTATTGTTTGTAAAATAAAGTGTAAAAGTTTATCACTTTCGATTTAAACAGCGTTTTTTTACGCACAAGACGCTGGAAAACGTCAATTATTTTAACTTGGTGAAGCGTTATACCTTTAGGTTGGATCACGAATCCATTGTCTAGTTGGATTTGCAAAGCAAGTGACTAATCCACTGCATGCCATATACCTACCAGTACGTGGTGCGATTACAATACATTGCGAATGACAGAGCTTCCTGTTTATAATACGAGGATTTAAGTTACTGCGAGTCATAACTATCTATAGATCACTTGTGTTTATCTTTTACCAAAATCTCTGTACCTGCTGAATAAATGAGCTGAACTGAAATGCATTAAAGCTCAAACAGTAGCAACGACTTAATCATATAATCTAACCTAGAAAGCCGACAATGAGCACGAGGCGTGAAGATGGTTTATGTGTTGGCCCACATAAATATTAATATTATTAACTTTTATAGTGACCATTTTCATTCACCAAATTATAGTCACCAAGCTTCTTTCCGAATAGAAAGTTGGGTTAGTGCGTCTCCTTACAGCCGAAGGTTTGCAAGTTTAAAACCGATCGCTAGCTAGTCGGGTGTGTCATAGGACCAGTCACTTAGCGGACATTGCCTGAACCCAGTGGAATAATAAGTTCAAATTGAAGAACGTCTCAATCCTACACAGCACAATGCAATAGCTCCGTTAACCCATAAATGGTCACAGGGCAATCCGACGATTTGCCGCCCCTTCGCATTTTCCCATTTACAGGAAGAAACATGAATATACTATCGCATGTCCAATTTAAGGCCTACTGTGAATTAAGAGTATATGTACCCACAATAATTTGATTTCTTATAGGGAAAAAATCATTTAGGCAATTTAATTAATATTTCTATTACCAATTCCATCCCTATATTTTGACTATTTCTGTTATCAACCAAAACTTTTCTGTTTCCAACAAAAAATATTTCACTATGGCCGTATAGCCAACTGTTAACGCGACCAATATTTTTATCGATACAAAAATGAGCCTAGTTACGAAACATCTTTTTATAAAACACAAAATTTCTTTGCACCCGGAAAGGAATAACGGTTTAGTTTAATTAATATTGTTTATTCACGTTGAAATCACGCAGCGGTAATTTCCTTTTAATATTAGAAACGGGAAATAAACGACACAAAGACAGTCATAAAACGCGTTTATTATCTAATCAATTGTCTATAGCCAGACGTGACCTTCAAACCTAACATGTAAAACATTAACCGGAAAAATGTTAAAATGTGAGCTAATGTCTGCCCTACCCTGCAGTCACGTTTTTCCAAGCCAAACCAGGATGGACTCATCACCGTTTTTGTATAGGTAGGTATATGAATCGTGTGGCCGAATGATCACTTTTTTATTAAATTATTTTTTACCGGGTTACGGTTCGAACCCATGATGGGGTCATCCCTTTTGTTTATATAGTTGGTATAAGTATCGGTCGCGTTAACCATTAGGCCACACGACCTTGCCCCCGTGGTGGGGAAAACTAAAAGGAGGGAAAGCGGGAAGAAGAGAAACTGCACACTAAAATGAAGATTATGGCATTAGAGTTGGTTTTAAACATGGGGTTGAAGTTAGGGTTATTTCTGGGGTTGGAATTAGTGTTTAGGGAAAAGTTAAAATGCATTTCCATAGTTCTAGTGAGCAGTTTCCCTCCTTACCACTTTCCCTCTCTTTAGCGTTGACCCCTGCGGTCACTTGCGAGCTGTGCAGTTGGAAGAAGTTTGCTTGTCCACAAAACAATGAGTTTTATTTTCGCTTCAACAGAAACATTGGTAGCGCGAGCACACCTTTGTTTCACAAAGATCTGCTCCACTGTAAAACAACTTCGCTAAAACACCTGCGCGCAACCTACACATGCTGCTCAGAACCAAACGAAACATTAGGAAATCACCACCATTGCTACTTAGAAAATCACCCATTCAAATACCATGGCAAACATTTTGGCCGCGCTTAGATGTCCAGTTATTGGTTATACTCCATCTTAAACAATTTATTTTACACCTTCTGTACAAATTACGAAAACAATACTGTTTCGCCAAGATCTTGCAACCGCCTCCGCTGTATTAATTTAGTTGTATCAGTTTTCTTTCAAGTGACATGTTTTAACGACTTTTTGTTTTGCCGTTTTGTTCTGGTTCTGTGTCGTTTTTTTTTGCTTTATTTGCTAGTTTTATGCGGGCATTCACCGAACCCTTCGTTGAAATTCAAAATAATTCTGCGTCTATATCTGCAAAATATATCTGTGTTTGTATACTTTTCCTAATCTCCACTAAAACCCTGATACTGACTCATCGAACCCAGTTTAAGAACTACTGCATTAGAGTCTGGTGCAGTTTAAAGGTCGCGGAAAATCAAAAAAATAAAGACGTGTGTTAACAACTGTCGTCGTTTTGCCGTCTTCATCGTTATCTAATTTTTCCTGTTGTGTGTTTTCATAATGGAAATAACTAAATTAAAAAAATCGTTTTGGGGAATTACCAAGTGGTGATTTCCCTGCTTAACAGCTGTTGTTAATAGGGATAGGATATTCATGTTTATCCTAAAGGTTGAAGGCTATTCGATATCGCCTTTGGGCAAGGCACTTAACAGACATTGCCCGTATTCAGGGGAATATATTTGGGTTCCATCAAATTGAAGAAATGTGTGATTCATACACAACACACTGCAATAGTTCTGGTGGACGCGAAGTGATCTGACAATTTACCGTCTGGTAACGCCCCTTTTAGTTTCCCATTTACAGAAATAAACACAAATATTCTATCCTATTTCAACCTAATACTGTTCCTTTTTTCGAAAAAAATATGGAAAAGGCTGGACAAAAAAACATTCTAATTATAAAATTGCTGGTTTTCCAAATTGTATTGTTAAAATAATAAATTAATTTAGATAAAATGAGCGTTTGTGTCTTTTAATGCCCACAATTGCAATATTACAGGATTCCCAAGATCAGTAAACTACAACGGTTACCAGTTCACCTTCTACCATAAGCAAAGAAACAGCACATTACCTTATAATAAGGCATCAAAAGTATGTACTGATCAAGGACAAACTCTGGCTATAATAAAAGATGCTGGGACTCAAGACTTTATTGTGGGCCAATTAAGAAGTATGGGTTTAGTCGAACCCAATCAACCATGGAGCCAGGGTTATTGGATAGGTGGTGTTTGTGGAGGGGGAAAGGCTAATTGGAAATGGGAGGATGGCACAACCATAGGGGTTCCCGGGTTCACCGCCGGTTATGAGGCTTGGCTCAAAGGGACTTGCACCGAGCCAAACAAAAACCATGCAAATTTTAGCGTGTACTATTATCCATATAATGCAACAAGATCCTGCACTAATATGTTTGGTACTTGGGGAGACGACGAAAACACAGCTATAAAGAACTGGATATGTATGAAAGGTAAGTTTTGCCCTAACTATTACTCATGAGCCATAATCACATGGCAGGAGAATAACACACAACATAAATATCCCATCCTATGTTCACATGACTGATTAACCACCATGGTATATTAGAATATTTTTAATCTGCTTCTTGTGCGGTCAAACATAAACCTTATATAGTAATTTTGCATGCTTTTTACTTTAATTTATGTGTTTTTTACATTATTCTTAATTAAAATCTCAAAATTCTATCGCGCAATATTTAAATTGGTATTATATCTGGTAAGCTAGAACGTTTTATAACATTTGTTCTAGGATATTTTCGCTTTAAAAGTCTGATCGATTCATTTAATTAGTATAAGAGGCCGTGGTAACAAACGACAAAAAGTTGTAAAATTTAAATAAAGTATTTGGTATACTGTTATGTCCTTGATTGTGCCCTTTTATTGGACATCGCTTGTACACAGTTAATCTGAAGAAAGGCAATAAATACAAAAGACTGGAATTCCTCTGGTGACAATGAGTGCAAAGTAATCTGACCATTTTCTTATTGTATCCCTAGTTACTTATCCTGGTTTAGGTGATGAGATAGCAAAGAGCTTTACGTTGAACTGGAATTCGTCAATATGCCCATCGTCTAACTTCTCATTTGATTTCATTAGGTGATTTTGGGTCAAACAAACTGTCATTGAAAAGTTTAGTTTAATTTATTCATTTTTTGCCCCAGTTGTTAAAAATGGCAAACGAATATAATCATGACACAAGAACAGGAGAAGATGGCAAAACGAACAGTCGTTAAAACACGTCATTTAAAAAAAAGTAGCAATCGAACATAAAAGTAGTTAGGTCTGGGATCGAACCAAAGATTGCCTTCCAACTGTTCTACATCGTCACAAACATAACATACACAAATATGTTGTCACATAAACAAATATAATGTCACATAGACAAATATGATGTCACATAGACAAATATGATGTCACATAGACAAATATGACAATGTAAATGCTTTGTTTCAGACCTCTGCTTACCGAACCCATGCGCAAACGGTCGAATATGTAGTCCAGAACCAGATGGTTTTAGCTGCGAGCGTAAGCAGAATATTTTTTATCCTAAAACTGTATATCGATAAATGATGTTAAGTGTTTAACAGTTATCAGTTAACACTTAAATTGAAAGTGTATAACCAGTTAGGTTGTATGCCAATTGCCAATCATATGACATTTTAAAACACACTCTAACATATTTTAAAATTGTGTATAATCAGTTAGGGTGTATGCCAATCATATGACATTTTAATAAAACTTTGAATAACTTAATCATATTTTTAAACTCAAATTCCACCCGACTTTTTCAAGTTATTTATTTTATTATCATGTTTATTCACTGGGCTCAGGCAACATCAAGTAAGGGCCTTGGCCAAGTGCACAACCAACTAGCTCACAGTTGATTTTAATTTCCCCACATTTAAGCTGACTGTGCCGTATGCTACAGTCAGGCAACTTGTCAGATATTTAAGAATTTTTAGAAAATTGCTTTAAATTTCTTCATCCCAACACAAACACATTTTTTATAAAATAATCTTCAGGAGAAATTTATACTTTTCACCAATCATTTTTATACAGTTTGTCCTTCTGAATGCGATGGTTGTATTATCGGTTCTTGTTCTTTAAATCAGTTTGGAGGTTGTAACTGTTCCTGCATCGCTGGCTACTTTCCCTCTAAATTTAGTTGTCAACCAGGTAAGATAGGATCCTTATTATATAACTGTATGTGGGACAAGGCTGTTAAAACACTTTAAGCCAGGTTTCTGGATATCATGGCTAATCAGACATAGCTTGGTGGGTTAGTGTGTCAGGTTGCAAGTTTAAAATTTAAGTGTTTCTCAAAATTTAAGAATCGAATAAGTGATGATAACCTTGTGATTTTTTATTTACAGAGATAAGCTCGAATGTACTATCAGGTCCTTTACTATTGATTAGAACTTACTGGTACGAGACCTTTTTTCCGCTGGGTACTTGATTAGACACAATCGAGTAAAATGTGATGAGAATAAAGATTAAACCAACCACTGTTTTGGTCCTTTCCTCTGTTATTATACAATCAACCGTATGACAGCGTGTCTTGTGACCCCGATGTCAAAAATCAAACAATTAATTTTATTTAAAGTGTTTTGCGAGGAAGAAACATTGCTTCATCCAATTCTGATGGTCAACGTCACATTTCCGAAGGTCCAAGCTGGTTTCAAAGTGTCCAGTCTGAACAGATGTGGAATTTCAACAATTAATGGTGCGAACACAACCCCAGTTGTACAGCTGGTATTGGTAACCCGGTGGACTGTAGGCCAGCGGGAAGTGGGTGAAACCAGCCCTGAGAAACTTGTTTTATGGTTTGACAAAGTAATTAAGGGGCTAGTCTTAACCTAGTTTATTTTAATTTTATTGATTTTTGCCCTAGTATTAGATAACCGCAAATGAAACAAATCACATACACAGATACAGGAAGAAAAATGAACATTCGTTAAAATGCGTCATTAAAAGGAATATAAATATAGTAGTGGCTGCTGCCAACCAAAGTGAAATTACAAAATTAAAATAAAACGATATAAAGCAACTTAAAAAGGTGTGCAGTGAAGCTAATACGTGTCGAAACTAATTCAAGAAAGGGTGTTGATCGAAAGCGTGGTACAGAGTCGAAGAAGTAAAACCACCTAAAATAAATTGAACTAATGTCATTTGACACTATCAGTTGTAGCATATTTGTGTAAAGCTGATAGCTATCTTAACCAAGTTAATTAGTAGGTTAAAAAAAAACTATGGAATGTCTATATCTTTTTAAAGATGCTTATCTTCATTAAACAAAGTGGTAAAGTAGAAAGTTGATTTCTTTTGTATTCTAATCCTCAATGCTTTTTTCATACTTGGAGATAAATATATTTTTAATAAAGTGCTAATATACCACTTGATTCAACAGATGGTAAACCTTATGGTGTAAGAAGCTGTTTATTAAATGGGACTTGGAAATCTCCAATCTGGTTGTCATCATGTAATGAAGGATTCCAAGTAAGATTCTTTGATTTTCCGACTGATTAGCTTAGTGGGTTGGTGCGTCTTCTCTCAGCTGAAGTTCTGCAGGTTTGAAACTAAACGCTAGCTAGTCGGTTGTGTCCTTCGGCAAGGCACTTAGCGACAGGGCCGGTTTTAGGCCGATTTGACCGATTAGATCAAATTGGGCCCCGCACCTTGAAGGGGCCCCGCGCTAGCGGGGGTCTTTCTGTATTACGAGGTTTAAAATACTACTGAAACGTAAAATAAAAAGTGAAATAATATTCTTTCTCATAATATCAATTTGGTATGCATCGTAACTAAGTCAAATTTATATTTCTGTGTCTGCCTGTTACGTCATAATGAATATGGTTGCTAAACAAAATATATGGAAGTAAAACAATATATCATAAATAAGCATCCACCTTTAATTTGTTTTATAGCAAGTATTAAATGTCTATTTTTGTAGTTTGCTATGAAGAGTAGGGGCCCCGCCATCACATTTCTTGAAGTTTGCTATGAAGAGTAGGGGCCCCGCCATCACATTTCTAATTGGGCCCCGCGGTTCCTAGCACCGGGCCTGCTTAG
>CH001979.1:517183-530955 GCA_000149265.1 Ciona savignyi
TCATTGTGCATCAAGTGTAATATCGCATCAGCTAGAGGGTAATAATAACTATAATTATATTAATACATTCATTGTTCAACCTCTTAAACCACTGGGTTCAGACAACATCTGCTAACTGCCTTGCCCCAGGACATTAGTCACTGGTTAGTTTTGATGCTTCTATTAATACTAATCAGCTTATCATGTCTAAGGGATGCCTAAATATAACTACCCAATAATATATTGTGGGCAATAATCTTTTATATCCTCGTTAAGGCAGCTTCTTCATTTCTGATATCATCAAGCAACTTGTTGAGAGTGCCTACGGATGTGTTTATCGCCAGCAATGAGGCCCAAAGGTATGAGCATTTCGTTTCAATATTGCAGCATTCAATGTGTAGTTTAGTTTATTTTTTGTTTCCACGATGAAAACACGAAGCGGGAATATTGATAAAAATTTGAAAAACGGGAAAAAACGGCAAAGCGACAGTCATTAGAACACGTCCAAAAAAGAAATAAATTATTAAATTTCGCTATAATTAGACGTGGCCGCTAAAAAAAAAATTACTTAATTGTTTATACAAAAAAATTTCACTATCTTACACTAAGTCTTAAAGAAGAGTGTGCGGTAAAGTGACCCGTGCAATGGGGGAGTCGGTTTTAGGAGAAGGGGTGGCCTGGAAAGTGTGGGACTTATTTTGTTTGTGGTCGTCAAAATGGCTTGACCTTTGGTTAAATCAACCAAGGCAATTGGCTTTTGGTGATTTTTGGTTCACAAAAGAAATCACTAACAAATGTTATCTTAACTGATCAGACTTTTAAATTTCAAAAGGTCTGACTTGAGATGAATTTAATTGTTTTATACTTGAATTGACTCAACCCAAAATTAAATGACTTAACTTGTCCAAAATTTCAACTGACTTGACTTGGACTTGATATATGACATGTTCAAATTGGCTTGATTGACTACTCATATTTTATCAACTGCTATTGTACTACAAACTGGGATACAACATTAATTTTCTCCTATTTCGATCAGTTTGTTGGAAACATTGCAATCTCTCGGGGATAAAGTTCAACTTTATAAGTCAGGAGTTTATGAGGATACAAGTTCCAATATTGGGATGGCTGTTACTCTTTCTTCCGTTGGTAAGTCTGTGACTTGGATATATTGATTTTTATACAATTATGGTCTTAGGGGTAAGCCCATCATGGGTTTGAAACAAAGCCAAAACCGAGATTCTTCTTGTTTCATTCACAGATAACAGAAGTTCCTTTGGTGTGGATAATCTCCCGATAAGTCAAGAAATGGGATTTCGATTAAACCAAGTCCATCTTTTTCGAAACGAAAAAATACCCGAAAATGTGACTGCTTCCATATCTCTTCCAATCAGTACAGGTTGTCAGCATATATTCAGTATTTATGATGCTTATGTGACAGGTGGTGAATTTGTAGTGGTTGTGTTTTAATGCGTATCTACAGCAATTGTATACAATTTTTATCTTTCCCCGTAGATGGGGAAATGAAGGGGTCATTATCACAAAGGTAATCATCAGATTACCTTAAGAATATGTGAGGGAGCATTCTTACACAGGCAATCTCCAAAATATCCCGCCAACACTCAAGCAAATCTTACCACAAACGAAAATGGTCCAGCCAAAAATAGTTTCAATTGAACAACTGATTTGTCTAATAATGTCCCAGTGGATAAAACACGATATCCTAATCTAACGCTAGGCCACAGGATAGGCTAGAATAATTATGTTCTTTCTCCTGGATGAAAAATGCATGAGGGGTTACCCACCATCAGGTTACCCGAACTATTGCAGAAAATTTTGTTTGATTAAGATGTAACTTCAATTTTATCACCCAATAATCAACCAGGTTGCATTGCCTAAGGACACAACTAATTTGCAATAAACCATTTTTAAACCTGTCACCCTTGGGGTAAAAGGCTACCGCTAATCCACAGATCTATTTAATCGGTTGTTTTTATGAACTATATAACGGTTACACATTGCAGAATTTGATGAACTTGTAACTTCAAAACGAATCAGTTTTCTGGCCTATTCAAATGACAAGTTGTTTTTGTCCACAAACAAAGCGTATTATGATGTCAATTCCTTAGTAATCCTCTCCGCTACAGTTGAAAGAACTCCGGTCAAAAATTTAAAAAATCCCGTTGTTGTTCAATTCATGACAAATAAGGCAAGATTAGTTTTTATAAAAAAAATAACAATCACTTTTTGTGTAAAGGTTGAGTTTGTGGTCATTATAAGTACCTCAATTGTCAAATTCTATTATCCAATAACTTTAACGGCCACATCCATATTTTTTATTATTGACTTTTTTTATGACGTGCTATAATGACTGTCGATTTTTTTCTTAGTTGCCTTCGGTATATTTTATGTATGTTTTTCTTAAAAAATTGAGTTTTAAATGACACAAATAATTAGATTAGTGGGTGTGCGTCGCCTTTCAGCTGAAGGGTAGCTAGTACAAAACTTGTCGCTTACTAGCGACTATGTCCTTGGGAAACTGATATGAGGTCCAAATCATACATAACAAACTGTAATAGCTGGGTTTACCCAACGTTAATTAGACGATTGCCCGTATGATTCACAAGGCTGGTTGGTCTAGCGGTTAAGTGCGTCCCTTGCATTTTCCATTCACATGAATAAAAATAAATACTTTATCCTATTATAGCTATAATCCACCTCACTCATATAACTCAAGTATCCTATGTTTTATTTAGACTATGAGCAATGTCACTGATGTTTTATCCATTTGTGTTTACTGGGATGAAGTAAACAGAATATGGAGCTGCGACGGTTCAATTAAAGTTAAGGAAACTGACGATTGGGTTGTTTGTCAATTTTACCATTTGACCAACTTTGCGACACTAATGGTTTGTAGACCTTAAATGGACCAAAAAACATGATATTGTATTTAGTCCGGTCGGTTAGTCTGGCGGTTTAGTGCGGCGCCTTTCAAACGGAAGGCTGCAGGTTCAAAACTGGTGGTTAAACAGTTTTGAAACTACTTTTACCAGTATAAATTTTGAATTTGCAACAGGGCCATCAGTAATACCATTTTTATAGAGAATTCTAAATTTTAATAACCCCGAAAACTCTGGAGTGTGAAATGTAGAGTATCCCGTCGGTTAACTTACTAATATGCCATCGATGTGTTTTTAAAACGTTGGAATATCAAAACCACCCTACAACTCGGCTCTATCCTCAAATCTTGTCTCACATTGCCTTAACCCGGTGGAATAATGAGTTAAATTTAAAAAATGCAGTATATGTTCAACACATTGCAATAGCATCGCGAAATTGGCTGTGCGAGATAAATAATGATAGGAGTGGAATAATATACCATGCAACACACGATTTTACGAGTAATCCGATATTAAACGTGTATAAATTATTTTATTGAACCCACTATGATAGAAATTATTCATCAATCCATTACAAAAGATTTAGAAAATCTAAAAAAAAACATTATTTTTCAGGGAGATTCTTGTGGAAGTGTTAAAAACAATGTGCTAGCCACAGTATCATTAGTTGGTGGATCAGTGTCAAGTTTTTGTCTTGTTCTTACAATACTAAGCTTTCTGTGTGTTCCGTAAGTTAAATACACATTGCAATACCTTCAGCAACCCTTGTGTTTCTTAGATGTAATGTTCTTTTACTAAGAGTTAATATCAGATCGTAGGAATTGTCGTTTAGCCGAATGGTTAACATACTCGATTTATATATACTGTTTCTTATATAAAAACAGTTTTAGTAACGGGTGTTCGAAATTTGTTCCGGTTCAAAAAGGACAAAATATTCATTATAACATAGGTATTGTCAAATTACCAGATGCCCATAGTTGATACAAGTCATTCATTTGAATGCACTGGGCTAAGGAACTAACTCTTTAATGTCTTACCCAAGAAAACAACAATTTAATTTCGCATTGGATGATTCAGCGAATAAAAATCAACTCATCAATCAATTTTTCTCTAGAAACCTTCGAAACGGTTCGAGACTTCGAGGTGCAGTTCTCCTCGTAAACCTCTCGATGGCGCTGTTGCTTCTTAATGTTCTACTTATATTAAGTGAGCAGAAATTTGTGAAAACATCCCAGGATTCATGTTTGGTAGTCGGTGTTTTGCTGCATTTCGCGTTGCTGGCCTCGTTTGGTTGGATGATGGTAGAAGCTGTGAACTTGTGCCTCATCATAGTTACGGTATTGAACATCTTTTACCTTTCTGGTTGTAATAAACACTTTTAATCTAATACCGGTCTTTTTAATCTAATACCGGAAACTCCATGTCCATAGAAGTAAAAACATATTATAGTTTGGTTGTATTTTAAAGGAAAACTTTTATTAACGTTTGGTTGGTTAAGGGGTGACTTTAGACCAGCGCGTCAGACCAGAAGCAAGTTGACGGTAATATCTGACGTGAGATTATATGATATGTTATTTGTGCAAGATATTCAAAAGGTATTGCCTAAACCCAGTGGTTTCATGGTATGAATATAAAATATAATATAATCGGCAGCATATTGATGGCAAAGTAATACCTACAATAACCCAACTGTGGGCACAAAATAATGTGGGAGAATTGCCTATGTTATAACCCAGCCTTAGTGTATGTATCAACATGGGTATACATAATATCATAATTCTTTGAGAACAATGTAATTATTTATTTATAATTATTGTATTACCAAATTTTATATAAGATATTAATAACATGGTGTAACTGCAGCCAATATACAACCGTGTCCATGTCAATGATAAAACCGTGTTTATCTTGGCACATGGTTGGGGTTGGTTTGTACCAAGCTTGTTTGTAGCCATTATCTGCGGCGTGGACCTCACTGTTTATCGAAGATGCGGTGATAACGAGTGAGTATATTGTTTAATACTTGTCCGATCGCTTATAGCTTGGTGTACGAGTGCGCCGCATTTCAGCCGAAGGGTTGCAGATTTGGAACTGGTTGCTATCTGGTCGGACCTATCCTTGGATAAGGCATTTAGACGTTATTGCCTGATGTCAGTGAAATGATGAGTTCTACCGAATTAAAGGAACGTCTCAATCATACACAACACATTGCAATATCTCCGGTAACCCGACGGTGGGTGCGAGGTCATCTGCCGATTGCCCGTGTGTTAACCATTGGTTTTCCCATTCACTGGGATAAAATGAATAAATATCATATTCCTGCCCCCTGTTTGAAACAAGTCACCATGCTCTGGTATTTGCTAGTAGCTTCAGCAACCGTACTGTTGGCGGAAGGCAATATGACGATCATCAGTATGATGATCCTTCCGCGTTGTCCTCTTTTCACCGATTAACTTGAATATCCCGTATTATCCGAAACGTAACATTGACGTTGTCGTCAGATGCTGGATGAAACCAAACATGATTCTATATCTCGTCATTATCCCGATGGCAGTTGTGTTCATCTTCAATATTACTGCGTACATCGCTGTGGTAGTTGCGCTGTTGCGGCCACAACAGATTCTCAATGTTAGTAACTCTGGACTCTACTTCATGAAATCATGTAGAGTAAGCCCGTGTTGGCAGTTAAAAGAGACGAATCGGATGTCTTATCCGAAAACATAAGACTGCTAGAGCGTCGACTCTCAGCAGAAAGATTGGTTGACAAAACAAGCGTTTGTCTTTTTCAAGGCATATATAGCGGACATCGCCTGGACTCAATGGTATAATAACTGTTTGAATTTAGCTCATTTTTACCACATATTAATATTAACCCACTGTTTCCGGCAACCATAGTGTAGAGCTCTATAATCTGAGGATATCTCGTGTGACTTCGTCCCTCTAGTTTTCCCATTTACAGGGGTAAAACATGATTTTGTTAAAGTAGTCGCTAGAACAGCAGTCGATGTTTGTACCGATACCACTCCCAGCAGGTTGGTCATGCTGATTAGAAAAAAACACAGCGAATATCGCTTAAGTAGATTAATGATATTTTGATAGTGGTTTAATAAATTATTGAATTCTACTAAAAGATACGATCATTTGGCAGTTGCCCCTTATGACAATGATACTAAGGAAAAATAAACATTTTATCTTGCAGAGTAGCAGTAATACGGCAAAACGAAATGCAGCAATGTCAGTAACCACGTTTGTACTGCTTGGACTGACATGGGTGTTCGGGTTTGGAATCTCGGGAAGATGCGATGATCTAGTTCGATACGTATTTGTTGTTCTTAATTCATTGCAAGGTATGTATATTTCTCGTTCAGTATTTTGTGCTCACGTTGAATATTAGAAAAAAAATAAAAACACACACTTAAAATATATAAGAATTTTAACAGGAAAAAAAGGCCAACGACGATCGTTATAACACGTGATTAAAAAATAAAATTTAAGACATCAATTTAACATGAAATATCAACAATACCGCTTTCTTTATTTTTTCAGGTTTCTTCATCTTTTGTTTGTTTATTGTCCGCAACAAAAGTGTGAGAATAGAAATCAGAAAGCAAGCTGAGAGATCTAGGGCGTCAGATTTGGATGGATAGTTTACTTGATTTATAAAACGTTACGCATATAATCGATAAAAATCCCGCATCGTCTGTGTTTCTTGTTTAGCTGTTTAATTCCGTGAAAGTTGTGTGGAGCTTTGTGAAATAAATATGCTGATTGTGCATTTTCTTGCTGTTTTCTTCAAAAAAAGATCCCGATGTATTCGAAAGGGGCCGAAAAATCTGTAAGAATCATTTTAAGAGGTTTAGGTTGCAGATCCAAGCTTCAATTTTAAATTGTAAAACAATCTTAAGGCCGGGGTTTTTAACCTTTTGTTGCTCATGGCCTACTAAATTAGTAAAAAATGGCGTTGGCCCATTAACGTTTAATGAAAACCACAAAATGAATTACATCAAGTTTCAACAACACAATAAATTAATCAGCTGAACATTCACCCCACTTAATGAGAAGGTTGTTGCTGTAGTTTGTCCACAAGACGTTTTATTCTGTAACAATCGCTGTGGGAAAACCTTCTCGATAAAGCGCAATGCTTGATCCGGCCGGTTGGTCTAACGGTTAAGTGCGTCGCCTTTCAATCGAAAGTGCCTTGCCCAAGGACACAACCGACCAACTAGCGACCAGTTTCGTACCTCCTTGGTCAATATCCAAAAAAATTCACAAATTAAATACCAGTATTATATCAATACCGGTGCAATGCACAATGACCCCATGGTTTACTGATTGGGTTAGGATTGGTTTTGTTTTCAGGTAAAGATTAGGGTTAGGGTTTAAGCTTAGAATCAGTTTTTACGCAAATAGTGTGTGCAGTTTCATAGACTAAATAGTGTGTGCTGTTTCATAAGACTAAATAGTGTGTGCAGTGCATAGACTCAGCACACCACTAAATAGCCAGTATTTGGTTTAGGACCCATCGCATTTCGAAAAGTTTTAAAATCTTCATACAGAAGCGCGCTGGATATATAGATATAATTTATGGAGATTTAACTTGTCGTTCCGCATAAACAATTCTCTCTTAGAAAAATTACCCACAGGACACCAGGAGTTCCCACAAGCTACTCAATGACGTCACAAATGTCGATCAGCTGTAGCCTCAGTTATATGTACATTAACTGTTATATATATATTTTTAATTTTTAAAATAGCGGGTTTTTAGCGTGTGTGACTAGGGAGGGCGTGCCACCCTGTAGTCCAGTGGATGAATACCTGTAAAACAACACGCGGAGGCCGGAAGTTACCGCACTTGAAGTGCTGGCGAATTTTATCGCATCGTTTTATACCGCTGTGGTGTTGCGTGGTTGATGCGAATAAAAGTACTTTTACCTTACCCAAAAACTTCAATGACAATTGACAGTGCAAAAGTAAACAGACAGTATCAGATCGGGGTCTTATTTACCAACGGCCGTACTAACATAACACATTGAATACTAAACGAGTAAGACGTAAAATAATGATTGTGTTACCGGAAAATAATTGTTGTGTTACCGGAAAATAATGGTTGTGTTACCGGAAAATGTGGTTGGGTAATATGAACTCAATTCATCACACACAATTTGACATAATTAATTAATATTGCTTAGGCTACTTGTAACAGTATATATACAGCAAAAACTATGTATATATAGATATATTGTATTAGATGGCTCCAATGCCCACGAAATAAACCACGAATGTGTATACAATGTAAGCTCGTGTGGCCGAATGCTTTACGCGACCTATACATATAGGCTACAAATTATGCAAAACGGTCTTAAAAACGGGCCAACCAAAGTGTCGAACCTTATTCCGATAATTATGTGTAAAAATAGGCATACAAGGCGTTCAACCAATTATACCAAAGTCCCACCGGTTATTAGGGTGGTTTAGTGCGACGCCTTTTAACGGAAGGTTGCAGTTTCGAAACTGGTCGCTAACTAGACGGTTGTGTGGGGAAATCACTTAACCTGAACCCAGCGGATTAATGGTTTCTACTAATTTAAAGAAACGTATGCATCATGTACAACATACTGCAATAGCTCCGGTAACCCGACGGTGGGCGCGAGGTGATCTGACGATTGCCCGTGTGTTAACACCCTTGGATTTACCATTCACGGCGATAAACATGAATATATTCTATCCTATATTCCATATCTCTTTAATGTAAAACTGACCTTACAAAACAAGGTGTCAAATCTTCCTGTTGAATGATTTTGATTAACAGTCTGATTAACATCTCAAAACCCTCTAAAATTTGCCTAAGAAATACCGTGGATTAGGAATTTTTGTTAACAAAACAACTAGCACAATCAACACATTCCACAATGCACTGCTCCACTATTACATTATTTTTTACAAGGTCTATAAATTACGCAATAGTACCGCGATTTTTATTGGTCAAATGAATTTAGTGTTTAGTCTTTTACTCTGAATAAGAGAAGCCGTCTAAGCATATACTGCACCTTCTCACAAAGACTAGGTTCTAGGAGCCCGCATCTATTCCTAGTACTTAGTTGGGAAGTAACAAGAGCTTTATTGTCTAAGTTTGAAACCGAATATGTTCTGATTGAATTATTACGAAAACACGGCATTATATAAGCACGGAGTACACACAAGGAATGACCCTGTGTAGGCACGTTGTAAATGTAGGGATGAAAAATAACGCATTTTAATAATACAAAACTAATTTGCACAAACATGATCTACGACGTTATCGGCTTTGTAGCTTATATGACCTTACGGTAAGAAATTAAACTAAATTTACAGTTGCATAAATTATGCTACAGCCCAATTACAATAATCTTTCGTTTTTGTATTTAATAATAATTTCTGCTCGCTTGGACTATTTGGATCCTTGGCAGCAAGATTCATGTAAAGTCATCATTTGACCAGTAAATTGAGTAAAACAGTAGGAATACCACACTTATACACAATACACTGCAAGAGCGCCGGTAATTAACCTGATAAAGGTGGGCGTGAAGTAATCTGTCGATTTTTTTTGACAACGCCCCTTTTACAGGAGTTCTAAAGAAGTGTGTTCAATTGTACAGGCTGTGGTGGTTACTTCTGTGTGGTTACTTGTACTTTTTATTTCACGAGTTGTTGTATGCTGTAGAATTGCAATAAAACTGCCAAACTTGCAATTTGTAATCTATAAATGGCGGATTTACATTGTTAAAACGTCCCGAGACTTAATTACATGTCATTACGTGTAAGACCGTATACACACGCAAATCTTGCGTGTGTAAATACACTTGGAGTTATAATTAATGCATGTAGCAATTTGGCTAATAGTAGGCCTAATGCACTTCCATCACAGCTTGCATACGTGGTCAAAATGAAAGATATATATGTGTATATACGGAACGCTTGCATTTCACTGTTCATTTTTACCACAATACCTCTGTTGATGTGCAAGAGACTATATAAGTAAATCGTATGGGAAAATGCAGTTGTTAATTTCCTACATCATCATCACGCGTAAAATAATTTTAAGAGAATTTAAACGTTAGTTTTTTCATATTATATAGACCTGAGAGTTAGGGACGGTAATTTTACGACTCCTTGATTAAAACATATAACTTATATTTAATTTTTAGTCAAAGATCGATATGCTTATTTTAGTCGACAATATTATATGATTTCTCCCAATTTCTTGTTCGGATAAATCTCAGCCTTCGGGGGATAAAGACTTCTACTTTAAATAAAACCATATCTAACTAAACTTTGGTATACTTATTCAGGTCAATGAAAGGAGTTATTATGATTATAAAAGCTTGTTTGTTGATTTTGGTATCGATCGGACAGCTCATAGCCCAAAGTACTGGTAAGTTTCTACGAAGTTTATTTTTTAATTCACACAAATTATTGTTTTGTATTTCTTGCACTTTAACGCTTAAGATAGTCAACCGTGTTTTAATCTTTGATTTAACGGTTGTCAATATATACCCATAGACTCGTGTTCAATACCATCTTCTGAGAAAGTGGATTGCGGATGGCGAGGAATCTCAGGACCAACTTGCGTTCAGATTGGTTGTTGTTTTCGACCATCAAGCTTACGAGGAGTGCCATGGTGTTATTATAAGCCAGGTATGAAATAGCCCTAAAAATAATCTTGAAATTTCGGATTTTTTTATATACAATAAAAAGTATCTTGTAGGAGAAACCATGTCTCATGAAAACAATTACTGTTTTTGCCTCTCTATATTAAGTATATACTAAAAGACTGGACTTTTTTAAAATAGTTGCCTTTGTTTCGGAAAATGTTATTTCACTCGTCGAACTTATATTATTCTATATTACACGCCAGTAGTTGGTTGGATGTAAAATAAATGGTTGTGAAGTTAGGTAAGCAAATCCAAAACTTCTAAACCCTACCGGTTGTTAATTGTTTAATAGTAAAAATACCCCTACATAAAGCTTTCTCTCAAATTTCAACCACAAGATAAATAAATTAAGAACGGTTTTATGACCGAATGGTTAACGCAACCGGTTTAATTTCTGCTTTAAAACGGTATTAGTAACGAGCTCATCGTCGGTTCGAAATTTATCTCGGGGAAAAATAGACTTAATACCAATATTATCAACTCGACTGTGGATACAAGGTGTATATATTACAATTACTTTCTTCAGAACCGACACCCAAGCCACGAGGATACCTACATGAATCAACCACCCTCGCACGTAATAGCTATAATCCCGCAGTAAAAAATGAATAATAATCCATAATAATAAAATAACATACTGATGCCAATAGTATTGTTTCAATCCGCCCGGTTTACTGGGTGGATGAGAGCGTCGCCTTTCAGCCGAAGTATTGCAGATTCAAAACTGGTCGCTAGCTAGTCGGCAATCCTATCCTAACAATATACATTCAATGCATCACAGGTACCCCAGCTTCGAGCCTTACACCAAAGACAAGTCCTCTTGACGCTAACCTTATGACGGAAGGTAAAAGTTGATTCTATACAACATATCATTCTTCGCTTTACAAACTCTTTAAAATTAATGATGTAATATAGGCAAATACTAATAACAGTATAGCAGAACCGTTTGGTCGTTTTTCATAAAAAGTAGATTTATATTATTAAACTCGTGTACAAACGTTAAAGTTTCACAAACCAGAATATTCATGTTTATGAGAGTGAAAAAACACAAGCGACGTTAACACACGGGCAATCGTTAGATCACCTCGCGCCTGCCATCGGCTGACCGAAACTATTGTAGCGTGTTGTGTAGAAATTAGAAGTTCCTTTATTTTGCAAGAACCCATCCTGTTACTGAGTTCAGCCAATGATGGTTAAATGCCTAGACCAAGGACACAACCGAATAGCCAGCCAGTTTCGAACCATAAGCCTTCGGCTTAAAGGCGACGAAATAACCCACAAAGTTAATCGGTCGGACCTTTAAAAATGTATTACAAATAATATCTTTCCATCAGGTACTTACCGATGCCGTGTGGTTGAATATAAGAAGCGGGACAAATGTGGATTTCCTGGCCAATCGGGATTCGATTGCGAGTCACGTGGCTGCTGCTATGACATGTCACAGATGAACTATTATTGGTGCTTCTATCCGACCGATTATTTTAATACGTCGGGTAAAGGTAAGGTGAAGTAAATTTTAAAGATTTCGTCTATAAAATATCTCCCTACCGTTTAATATTATTCAGTCTAATTTTTCTTAACGATCCAAGTTTCGAACCCATGATGGATTGGGCATAAGGACCTTTTTTGTATAAGACTGAGTATATGTATCGGTTGCGTTAACCATTTGGCAACACGACCGTACTATTAAGTCTAACTGTTTTACTATATAAAATAAGTGGACTAGGGCGCCATAAATAGCACAGAACGTGGGTAAGGTTGAAGACCGAACACTATATTCCTTTATTGTTTTGTCTTCCGATTCATCTCCTATGCTTCTCAGATTTGCTTAGACTATATCCTGATAGATTGTACTATAAACAGCGTATATTTTTTGCAGACGTCAAAACATATTTCGGGTCTTCGCCGCTCTCATTGGTGTGGGTCGACTCGACTTTCACAACGGTTCAATCTCTAATTGCGTCACAGATGTGGTGGGGACGAATTGGGTTTGAATTGCGAAAAGGATTACGATACTTGGTGCCTTATGTGGACACTGTAAAAGGTGAGTGCAAAATCAAGACCAGTAGATTCATTTGTATATTTAAACACATGAGTTAAACCAGACCCGTCCAAAGAAAGGCATATTACTTAGATGAATAGAAGCCCCAGGATTTTTTAACCGTTACAACATTCACCTTTTAATTAAAGTATACAATGGTAAACATTCCGTCGTTATAACTTTATTCACATGAGGGTGGGTAAGATGGTATAAATTTTCGCAGTTTTATATTTATAGCAATGTCATATGCTATTGCAAAGGTTTTAACTGATAGGAGCAAATGCTGTGTAACATTTCAAAACTCGACTCATTTTAACCCTTTTTAGTAACTGACATCAATAAAGACACGTTAGTGGTGTCATACAACATCACCGTAGTGACGCCAAGACAAGTAAATGTGACGTCATCAACATTGATTGACAGTTTCCAAGCTGCTCTGAGAAGAAAAAATGTTCGCTTGGTTGATTATACGATGTTTATGGACACCCCTCCTCTCATTACAGGTAGCTAAAACGTTCGAAATTTTGTCTTGCGTTAAAACACAGTTCTCCTGTTATCGGAGTTATTGTACTGTGTTGTATTTAAGTTAGATTGTTACGTCTTCAATGTTTTGGTTTATTTTATATGGTCCTGGCAACGATTGCTAAGTGTCCGACCAAGGGCACAGTTGACTACAGCAATAACATACATTTAATTAGTAGTTTTTTAATTGGTTTATAAATGCATTGTTTTCAGGTACCGTTGAATGTGGCAAATGCCACTCTTCAGCGACGTGTAGTATAAATAACGGGATAGCGTCTTGCGCTTGTACCCCAGGCCACACAGGCGACGGTGTGCTTACATGTGATGATATCAATGAATGCACGGCAATAGGCCAGCCACCGTGTCTTCCATCACAAGTATGCACGAATAATAATGGTAAGTTAAAAGAATGGGACATTCATATTTATTCTCGTAAATAGAGAAACGCAAAGGTTACCTCTCGCCTACCGTCGGTTTCTGAGCTATTGCAGACTGTTGTAAATGTTTAAAACGTTCCTTCAGTTTTAGTAGAACGCATTAATCCACTATATTAGACGATGCCAGCTTAGTCTCTTGCCCAACTACCCAATTGACCAGTTTAAATCTGCAATCCTTTGATGGAATATAAAATGTTAATTT
>CH001979.1:539673-558060 GCA_000149265.1 Ciona savignyi
GATGGGCCAGGCCAAGTAGTGGGCCATGACGCTGTGAGTGGGCCACAGAGTTTGGCATACAGGGATATCAGAAATCATGTCATTATGAACATGACTGTTCCTTACCACTCTCGGCTCTCGATAAAGGATACGCTAAGGGTTAAAGTAGTATTTATTTATGACTAGCGCAACGGTTCGGTAAGGAAACACGAACAGGCGTAAGATTTGCCATCTCAGGACAAATAGCTTCAGTGCCAACGGTGGTTAATTAAGTTCAAGGATAACCTATGCAATGGTAGTCATTTTTGAAAACAACTATTGATAAGTCCCAAGTGGACTGATGTACGAGGCAGTGGTAGTCAGTTATAAAAAGAACTATTGGTGAGTCCCAAGTGGACTGATGAACGAGGCAGTGGTAGACAGTTATGAAAAGAACTATTGGTGAGTCCCAAGAGGACTGATGAACGAGGCAGTGGTAGTCAGTTATAAAAAGAACTATTGGTGAGTCCCAAGTGGACTGATGAACGAGGCAGTGGTAGTCAGTTCTGTAAACAACTATTGATAAGTCCCAAGTGGACTGATGTACGAGGCAGTGGTAGACAGTTATGAAAAGAACTATTGGTGAGTCCCAAGAGGACTGATGAACGAGGCAGTGGTAGTCAGTTATAAAAAGAACTATTGGTGAGTCCCAAGTGGACTGATGAACGAGGCAGTGGTAGACAGTTATGAAAAGAACTATTGGTGAGTCCCAAGTGGACTGATGAACGAGGCAGTGGTAGTCAGTTCTGTAAAGAACTATTGGAGAGTCCCAAGTGGACTGATGTGCAAAAAACAAAACACGGCAATTTATACTGAAAGTGACAATGGGCGCAAATGCAATAAAACAGGGCGTCCACGTTTTATGACGTTTGTCGTGACGATCAATGTCTTGGACAAACTACAGAAACAACCTTCTCATTAAATTGTGTGAATGTTCAGCTGATTAATTTATTGTGTTGTTGAAACTTGATGTAATTCATTTTGTGTTTTTCATTAAACGTTAATGGGACAGCGCCAATTTTGTACTAATTGAGTGGGCCATGAACAAAAAAAGGTTGAAAACCCCTGCCTTAGATTGTTTCACAATTTGAAAATAAAGCTTGGATCTGCAACCTAAATCTTTCTAAATAATTCTTACAATATTTTCGGCCCCTTTAGAACTTTTTTCGAAAAAAAAACAGCAAGAATATGTACAATCATCTTTATTTCACGAAGCTCCACACAACTGTCACAAAATTAAACAGCTAAACAAGAAACACAGGCGATGCGGGATTTTTATCGATTATATGCGCTACGTTTTATAAATCAAGTAAACTATCCATCCAATTCTGACGCCATAGATTTCTCAGCTTGTTTTCTGATTTCCATTCTTACACTTTTGTTACGGACAATAAACAAACAAAAGATGAAGAAACCTAAAAAAGTAAAGAAACCGCTATTGTTGATACTTTATGTTAGATTGATGTCTTAAAGATTATTTTTTAATCCCGGGCTACAACGATTTTCGTTTGCCTTTTTTTCCCTGTAAAAATTATATTTTATTTTAAGTGTGTGTTTTTTAATTTTTATTTTTTTCAAATATTCAACGTAAGCACAAAATACTGATCGAAAAATAAACATGCCTTGCAATGAATTAAGAACAACAAATACGTAACGAACTAGATCATCGCATCTTCCCGAGATTCCAAACCCGAACACCCATGTCAGTCCAAGCAGTACAAACGTGGTTACTGACATTGCTGCATTTCGTTTTGCCGTATTACTGCTGCTCTACAAGAACAAATTCTTTATTTTAACTAAGTATCATAGTCATAAGGAGCAATTGCCAAAATGATCGTATCTTTTAGTATAATCCAATAATGTGTTAACCAACTATCAACATTTTATTAATCTACTACAAGCTATATTCGCTCTGTTTTTTTTCTAATCAGCACGACCGACCTGCTAGGAGTGGTATCGGTACAAAAATCGACTGCTGTCCTAGCGACTACCTTAACAAAATCATGTTTTACCGCTGTAAATGGGAAAACTAGAGGGACTAGACCACACGAGGAATCGTCAGATTACAGGGCTCTACACTATGGTTACCGGAAACAGTGGGTTAATGTGTGGTAAAAATGAGCTAAATTTAAACAGTTATTATACCATTGAGTCCAGGCGATGTCCGCTATATATGCCTTGAAAAAGACAAACGCTTGTTTTGTCAACCAATCTTTCTGCTGAAAGTCGACGCTCTAGCAGTCTTATGTATTCGGATAAGACATCCGATTCGTCTCTTTTAACTGTCAACACGGGCTTACTCTACATGATTTTATGAAGTAGAGACCAGAGTTACTAACATTGCGAATCTGTTTTGGCCGCAACAGCGCAACTACCACAGCGATGTACGCAGTTATATTGAAGATGAACACAACTGACATCGGGATAATGACGAGATATAGAATCATGTTTGGTTTCATCCAGCATCTGACGACAACATCAATGTTACGTTTCGAATAATACGGAATAATCAAGTTAATCGGCGTTAATAGGACAACGCGGAAGGATCATCATACTGATGATCGTCATATTGCCTTTCGCCAACAGTACGGTTGCGGTAGCTACTAGTAAATCCAAAGCATGGTAACTTGTTCCAAACAAACATGGGCAGGAATATAATATTCATTCAAGTTTATCCCAGTGAATGGGAAAACCAAGGGTTAACACACGGGTAATCGTAATGGTCAGATCACTTTGCGCCCACCGTCGTGTTAGCGGAGCAATGTGTTGTGTATTATTGAGACGTTTTTTTAATTCGGTAGTACTCATCATTCCACTGAAATCAGTCTATAACGACTGAATGACTTATCCAAAGACAGGTCCGACTAGATAGCGACCAGTTCCAAATCTGCAACCCTTCGGCTGAAATGCGGCGCACTCGTACACCAAGCTATAAGCGATCGGACAAGTATTAAACAATATACTCACTCGTTATCATCGCATCTTCGATAAACATTGAGGTCCACGCCGCAAATGATGGCTACAAACAAGCTTGGTACAAACCAACCCCAACCATGTGACAAGATAAACACGGCTTTGTCATTAACATGGACACGGTTGTATATTGGCTGCAGTTATACCATGTTATTAAAATCTTATAAAAAAATCGGTAAGACAATAATTATAAATAAATGGTTACATTATTTTCTAAGAATTAGGATATTGTGTATACCCATGTTGATATACAGAATTTAAAACACAAAGGATGGGTTATAACAGGCATGGGCAACCCCTGGTACGCGTGCCCAACTTGGCACGCGAGCTCGTATTTCTGGCACGCTAGTTCAAGGAAATTAGATTCCTTTCTCTTACAGATGATAACTTAAAGATTGTATTATTTGAGCTTTCGCCACGTGCATAAAATGTTTATTACCTTAAGTTGTGAAGATTTGATTATTTATTACCCTGTTATTGTTACTCAACAAACACCAAAGAGTACAACAATCCGCTTGCAAATTTCTCAACCTGCTGCCACAGACGAATCGGACGTGAGAGAAATTTGTACGTTTGTTCAGACAGCCAGATGTAGTTAATATCAGTTACTCTAAGCATCCTAATTTACTTTTGTTAGCAATTTGAGACAAAAAGTGTTATAAGGCTAAACATGATGTACGATGTACCGGTAAGGTCATTCGGTATCGGTAAAGGTCATAAATGCATATTTCGGCAAGTAAAAAAATACCGGTAACTTATTTCACATAAGCTCATCGTTACGTTCAAATTGCGTTAATGAGAGTAAAAATTCATCATTGAACACACTTTTTCTACCTGCCTAAGGTTTGCTATATCAGTAATAGTACAGCGCTTGCTTATTTTGCAGCAAAGTTAAAAATTAAAAGTCATTACTGTAAAACAGCGGTTCTCAAACTGCGGTCCACGGTCTTTTGGGGACCGCGGGACAATTTTCTGGGGCCGATAAGTAGCACCTTCCAAAAAATTTAAACGACGCTTCTGAAAACAAAACTGTGTAAAATTAGGTTTTTACGCAACTTTTCTTCCAATCAACTTAACAAACAATTTGTCATGAAAGCTTACAGGCTATAGGCATTTATGACATCACAAGAAAGCTATTTGATGTCACATTAGTGCAATTTAAAAGTACAGAACTCCTACTATAGTAGGAAATAGTACAACTCCTATTATAGTAGGAGTAAACATCCCAAATCAGAAATATATTCTCACGAATTGTTAGTTGGCACGCGGAAGCATTTTTCCATTAATTTTAGCCGATTTTGGCACCCAGGCCGAGAAAGGTTGCCCACCCCTGGGTTATAACATAAGCAATTTTCCCACATTATTTTGTGCCCACAGTTGGGTTGCTGCAGGTAATACTTTACCTTTAATATGCTGCCGATTATATTATATTTTATATTCATACCATGAAACCACTGGGTTTAGGCAATACCTTCTGAATATCTTGCACAAATAACATATTATATAATCTCACGACAAATATTACCGTCAAATTGCTTCTGGTCTGACGCGCTGGTCTAAAGTAACCCTTAACAACCAACCAAACGATAATTAAAAGAGTCCTTTAAAATACAACCAAACTAGAATATGTTTTTACAACCACAGGAATTTGTCCAGCCGGTTAGTCTGGCGGTTAAGTGCGTCGCCTGTCAATGGAAAGGTTTCAGGCGCGAAACTGGTTGTTAGCTAGTCGGTCTTTGGGCAAGGCACTTTACGGACTTTGCTTGAACCCAACGAATTAATGGGTTCCACCGAATTGAAGAAACGTGTCCATCATACACAACACATTGCAATAGCTCCGGTAAACCGATATTGGGCGTGGGATGATCTAACGTTTGCTCGTGTGTAAACTCCTTTGTATTTCCAATTCACGGGGTTAAACATGACTATACTATCCTATCAAAACCCGAATTAAGGTAAAAGATGTTTAATACCGTAACTACGATGAGGCACAAGTTCACAGCTTCTACCATCATCCAACCAAACGAGGCCAGCAACGCGAAATGCAGCAAAACTCCGACCGCCAAACATGAATCCCGGGATGTTTTCACAAATTTCTGCTCGCTCAATATAAGTAGAACATTAATAAGCAACAGCGCCATCGAGAGGTTAACGAGAAGAACTGCACCTCGAAGTCTCGAACCGTTTCGAAGGTTTCTGGAGAAAAATTGATTGATCAGTTGATTTTTAATCGCTGAATCATCCAATGCAAAATTAAATTATTATTTCCTTGGGCAAGACATTAAATAGTTAGTGCCTTAGCCCAGTGCATTCAAATGAATGACTTGTATCAACTATGGGCATCTGGTAATTTGACAATACCTATGTTATAATGACTATTTTGTCCTTTTTTAACCGGAACAAATTTTGAACACCCGTTACTAAAACTGTTTTTATATAAGAAACAGTATATATAACTCGATAATGTTAACCAATCGGATGAACGGCAATTCCTACGACCTGATTTTAACTCTTACTAAAAGAACATTACATTTAAGAAACACAAGGGTTGCTAAAGGTATTGCAATGTGTGTTTAACTTACGGAACACACAGAAAGCTCAGTATTGTTAGAACAAGACAGAAACTTCACCAACTAATGATACTGTGGCTAGCACATTGTTTTTTACACTTCCACAAGAATCTCCCTGAAAAATAATGTTTTTTTTTTAGATTTTCTAAATCTTTTGTAATGGATTGATGAATAATTTCTATCATAGTGGGTTCAATGAAATAATTTATACACGTTTAATATCGGATTACTCTACTCGTAAAATCTTGTGTTGATTGGAATATCATTCCACTCCTATCATTTTATAACTCGCACAGCCAAATTTCGCGATGCATTGCAATGCGTTAAATTTGATAGATATATTGCAAGCTTTAATTTAACTATTCCACATCCCCGTGCATGGGAAAACTAAGACGATTTACAAACGGGCAATCGTCAGATTACTTCGTGCCTATCGTCGGGTTACCGGAGCTATTGCAGTGTGTTGTTTATGATAAACACGTTCCTTCAATTTGGTAGAAACCATTGATCCGATGGGTTCAGGCAATCCGTAAAGTGCCTTGCCCAAGGACACAACCGACTAGCTAGTGACCAGTTTCGCAACTGCAACCTTTCGATTGATAGGCGACGCACTTAACCACTAGACCAACGGGCCGGACAAAGAATATTTATTTTCGGAGAATATATTTATTTCGGAGTATGGAAAATGCATTGGGGATTAGAATACAAAAGAAATCCGCTTTCTTCTTTTTTGTGTTACCTATTAATTAACTTAGTTAAGATGGCTGTCAGCTTTAAACAAATATGCTACAACTGATTGTGTCAAATGACATTAGTTCAATTTATTTTAGGTGGTTTTACTTCTTCCACTCTGTACCACGCTTTCGATCAACATCCTTTCTTGAATTAGTTTCGACACGTATTAGCTTCACTGCACACCTTTTTAAGTTGCTTTATATCGTTTTATTTTAATTTTGTAATTTCACTTTGGTTGGCAGCAGCCACTACTATATTTATATTCCTTTTAATGATGCGTCTTAACGACTGTTCGTTTTTCTTCCTGTATATGTGTATGTGATTTGTTTCATTTGCGGTTATCAAATACTAGGGCAAAAAATCAATAAAATCAAAATAAACTAGGTTAAGACGAGCCCCTTGATTCCTTTGTCAATCCATAAAACAAGTTTCTTAGGGCTGGTTTCACCCACTTCCCGCTGGCCTACAGTCCACCGGGTTACCAATACCAGCTGTACAACTGGGATTGTGTTCGTACCATTAATTGTGGAAAAGCCACATCTGTTCAGACTGGACACTGTGAAACCAGCTTGGACCTTCGGAAATGTGACGTTGACCATCAGAATTGGATGAAGCAATGTTTCTTCATCGCAAAACACTTTAAATATAATTAATTGTTTGATTTTGGATCTGGTGGTCATAAGACATGCTGTCATACTGTTAATTGTACAATAATGGAGGAAAGAACCAAAATAGTGGTTGGTTAATCTGTATTCTCACCACTTTTTACTCGATTATGTCTATAATCAAAGTACCTAAAAATGTCTCATTCCAGTAGGTTCTAATCAATAGTAAAGGACCTGATAGTAAATTTATGCTTATCTTTGTGAATTAAAAATCACAAGGTAATTATCACTTATTCGATTCTTAAATTTTGTGAAACATTTAAATTTTAAACTTGCAACCTGACACACTAACCCACCAAGCTATGTCTGATTAGCCATGATACCCAGAAACCTGGCTTGAAGACTTAAAATTGTTCTAACAGCCTTGTCCCACATCAAGTTATATAATACGGATAGAATCTTACCTGGTTGACAACTAAATTTAGAGGGAAAGTAGCCAGTGATGCAGGAACAGTTACAACCTCCAAATTGATTTAACGAACAAGAACCGATAATACAACCATCGCATTCAGAAGGACAAGCTGTATAAAAATGATTGGTGAAAAGTATAAATTTCCCTTGAAGGTTATTTTATGAAAAATACGTTTGTGTTGGGATAAAGAAATTTAAAGCATTTTTCTAAATAAATTCTAAAATATCTGACAAGTTGCCCAACTATATCATACGGAACAGTCAGCGTAAAGGTGGGGAATTTAAAATCAACTGCGATCTAGTTGGTTGTGCACTTGGCCAAGCCCTTACTTGATGTTGTCTGAGCCCAGTGAATTAACATGATGATAAAATAAATAACTTGAAAAAGTTGGGCGGGATTTGAGTTTAAAAATATGATTAATTTATTCAAAGTATTATTAAATGTCATATGATTGGCATACACCCTAACGGATTATACATTTTCAAATTTAAAATATGTTGTAGTGTGTTTTAAAATGTCATATGATTGGCAATTGGCATACATCCTAATTGATTATACATTTTCAATGTAAGTATTAACTGATAATGGTTAAACACTTAACATCGTTCATCCACACACATTTCTAGGATAAAAAAGATTCTGCTTACACTCGCAGCTAAAACCATCTGGTTCTGGACGACATATTCGACCATTTGCGCATGGGTTTGGTAAGCAGAGGTCTGAAACAAAGCATTCACGTTGTCATATTTGTCTATGTGAGATCATATTTATCTATCTGACATTATATTTGTCTATGTTATGTTTGTGATGATGTAGAACAGTTGGAAGGCAATCTTTGGTTCGATCCCAGACCTAACTACTTTTATTTTTGAATGCTACTTTTTTTTTCATGACGTGCTGTAACGACTGTTCGTTTTGCCATCTTCTCCTGTTGTTGTGTCATGATTATATTCGTTTGCCATTTTTAACAACTGGGGTAAAAAAATAAATAAACTAAACTAAACTTCTTAATGACAGTTGGTTTGGCCCAAAATCACCTAATGAAATCAAATGAGAAGTGAGACGATGGGCATATTGACGAATTCTAGTTCAATGTAAAGCTCTTTGTTATCTCATCACCTAAACCAGGATAAGTAACAAGGGATACATTAAGAAAATGGTCAAATTACTTTGCATTCATTGTCACCAGAGTTATTTCAGTGTTTTGTATTTATTGCCTTATCTCAGTTTTACTGTCGACAAGCGATGTCCAATAAAAGGGCACAATCCAGGACACAACAGTATACCAAATACTCTTTTTAAATTTTACAACGTTTTGTCGTTTGTAACAACAGCCGCTTATACCGATTAAATTAATCGATCAGACTTTAAAGCAAAAATGTCCTATAACAAATGTTATAAAACGTTTTAGCTTACCAGATATAATACCAATTTAAATATTGCGCAATAGAATTTTGAGATTTTAATTAAGAATAATGTTAAAGAGCACATAAATTAAAGTAAAAAACATGCAAAATTACTGTATAAGATTTATGTTTGACAGCACAAGAAGCAGATTAGAAATATTCTAATCTACAATGATGCTTAATCAGTCATGTGAACATAGGATGGGATATTTATGTTGTGTGTTTATTCTTCTTACATGTGAATATGGCTCATGAGTAATAGTTAAAGCCCAACTAACCTTTCATACATATCCAGTTCTTCATTGCTGTCTTTTCGTTGTCTCCCCAAGTACCAAACATATTAGTGCAGGATTTTGTTGCATTATATGGATAGTAGTACACTCTACTATGTGCAGGGTTTGTGTCTGGCTCGGTGCAAGTCCCTTTGAGCCAAGCCTCATAACCAGCGGTGAACCCGGGAACCCCTATGGTTGTGCCATCCTCCCATTTCCAATTATTCTTTCCCCCTCCACAAACACCACCTATCCAATAACCCTGGCTCCATGGTTCAAACGGTTCGATTAATCCCCAAATTTTTAAATGGCTTACAATAAAGCCTTGAGTCCCAGCATCTTTTATCATAGCCAGAGTTTGTCCTTGATCAGTACAGACTTTTGATGCCTCATCATAAGGTAATGTGCTGAATCTTTGCTTATGGTAGACTGTGAACTGGTAACCGTTGTAGTTTACTGATCTTGGGAATCCTGTAATATTGCAATAGTAGGCATTAAAAGACACAAACGCTGATTTTATCTAAATTAATTTATTATTTTAATAAGACAATTTGGAAAACCAGCAATTTTATAATTAGAATGTTTTCTGTCCAGCCAATTCCATATTTTTTTGCGAAGAAGGAATAGTATTAGGTTGAAATAGGATAGCATATTTATGTTTATTTCTGTGAATAAGAAACCGAAAGGGGCGTTACCAGACGGTAAATTGTCAGATTACTCCCCGCCCACCAGAACTATTGCAGTGTGTTGTGTATGAATCACACATTCCTTCAATTTGATGGAACCCAAATATATTTCCCTGGGTACGGTCAATGTCTGTTAAGTGCCTTTCCCAAAGGGGAGATCGACTAGCTAGCGATCAGTTCGTACCTTCAACCTTCAGGCTAAAAGGCAACGCACTAAACCGCAAAACTTACCAGTCAGACGAAATGTTTGAAACAAGCAGGCTTTAGAGACATATGATCAAAAGTATTAAAAAATAAACTGTTAGAAATTTGTCTTAACGTCAAAAACGCAACAGATTTCACTGTAAGTGCCTTAAACACTCCCAACTGGTTTCTTCTGGTTAGCCGACAGATTAGTCTGGTGGTTTAGTGCGCCGCCTTTCACCCATAGGGTTGCAGATACGAACTGGTCGCTAGCTAGTTGGTTGTGTCCTTGGGCAAAGCATTTAACGGACATTGCCTGAACCAAGCGGACTATTGGGTTCTACCAAATTGAAGGAACGTGTTAATTATACATAACAAACTGCAATAGCTCTGGTAACCTGACAGTGGGCGCGAGGTAATCTGACGGTGGACTGTGTGTTAACCTCCTTGGTTTTCCCATTCACCAGGATAAACATGAATATCCTAATTATCCTATCCTTATTAACAACAAATGTTAAGCAGGGAAATCACCACTTGGTAATTCCCCAACACGATTTTTTTAATTTAGTTATTTCTATTATGAAAACACACAACAGGACCTCATATAATAATAATTAGGTAACGAGAAAGACGGCAAACGACGACAGTTATTAACATACGTATTTATTTTTCTATTTATTTAGTGTGGTTGTACACAGACATAGCCGCCAAACCTAAGATGAAGAAAAATGTAAAATGTGTTTAAATCAAAGTTATTAAACTTAGCCCCGCGGAAAAGTATAAAACGACTGTACGGTCGTCTGGGCGAATGGCTAAAGCTGCCGATTTTAACATAAATAACAGATTTGGTGGTGAGACCATCAAATTCGCGGATCATTAAGGCTTTGTTGTGTGTTTTTTCTGTTTTTTTTGGAGGGGGGGCTGTCGTTGTCCCTGATTTCCCGCGGCCTTTAAACTGCACCAGACTCTGATGGTTTCTAAATAATTGCCCCTTTACACAAGACTGTTGTAGAAATGCGTTAGTTTCTATCCTTGTTGGTTGCCAGGCAGTTATTTTGTGCACTGTAATCTTTCTAGTCCTGTAATCATCTGTAATCATGTCCGCATGTGTGTAATAATCATTTACTTTGGTATGTAATATTCTTTGCGTGCATTTCGTGCTATATAACCGGACGTGTTTTGCCTTAAACTCATTCACTACCAAGTACATCCAATACAAGAATAACGAAACCAGAGGCAAAATTGAACTCGAAAAACTGTGTGTCGCATATAATCAAGAATAAAAAACCTTCCGTGAAGTTAGTTTAGTTTTTAGTTTATTTATTTTTTGGCTCAGTATTAACTAATGGCAAATAAAGCAAAAAAAACGGCACAGAAGCAGAACAAAACGGCAAAACAAACAGTCGTTAAAAAACATGGTATTTGAATAAGTGTTTTTCTAAGTAACATTGGTGGTGATTTCCTGATGTTTGTTTGGTTCTGAGCTGCATGTGTAGGTTGCGCGCAGGTGTTTTAGCGAAGTTGTGTAATAGTGGAGCAGACACAAAAGATCTGCTAGCGCTACGGCGCTACGACTGACGCTTGTTTTGTTGAAGCGAAAATAAAGCTTCTCGTTTGGTGGACTAGCGAACTTCTTCCACTGCACAGCTCGCAAGTGACCGCAGGGTCCAAGTGATGAGCCCATCCTGGGTTCGAAACTTGGCTTGAAAAAAAGTGACTGCACGGTAGGGCAGACATTAGCTCACATATTAACATTTTCCGGTTATTTTTTTACATGTAAGGTTCGGAGGGCACGTCTGGCTATAGACAATTGATTAGATAACAAACGCGTTTTATGACTGAAGTTTTATATCATTAAGTCGTTGCTACCATGTTTTATTTTTAATGCATTTTAGTTCAGCTCATTTATTCAGCAGGTAAAGAGATTTGGTAAAAAAGATAAACACAAAAGATCTGTAGATAGTTCTGACTCGCAGTAACTTAATTATTCGTGTTATAAACAGGAAACTCTGTCATTCGCAATGTATTGTGATCGCACCACGTATTGGTAGGTATGGCATGCAGTGTATTAGTCACTTGCTTTCAAATCCAACTAGACAATGGATTCGTGATCTAACCAAAGGATATAACGCTTACCAAGTTAAAATGATTGACGTTTTCCAGCGTCTTGTGCGTAAAAAATGCTGTTTAAATCGAAAGCGATAAACGTTTACACTTTATTTTACAAACAATAAACCAACAGGTCAAAATATTACTTTGTTTAACCCTTTAACTGCCGGCTGTTTTTCAGTTCATTTTTCGGCTAAGTTACCTTAGGTTAGAAGCTTCTGTACACAAAACTATTGATGTAAGCATGATATGATCAACAGAAAAGTTGTTCAGTAATAAATTTCCTTTTTATTTGCATTAATAAAATTTCGATGACGTCATACATTCTGCAATGACGTCATGTGTTACTATTTAGATCAACAAAAACTATCTTTTTTTCTCATTTACAAACAAAACAGTATGTAGCAAAGTTATTTATGATTATCTTTGGAACATTTTTGTACTACTCTTTTTGTGATGACGTCACAACTTGACAGATGACGTCGTAATACGCAAATCAAAAAAAAAAATTTTTTTTTTTTTTTACACTTGCCCAATAAAACACAAACGCATAGCCACAGCAAAACAAAACTGATGCAAAACATCTTCAAAAAGGTTCTTCATCGCTAGAACTACTCAAAAATGAAGCACAACTGCTTTCAGAATCATTATCAGCTAACAAAAGGACAGATTCTTTTGTTTTTACCCTCCATAAGCTCAAAAAAATAGCCTAATTCAAAATGTACAAGCCAAAAACGAATGGATTGTTTTCAAACTAACCAAGCGAACCATGACGACAATAGTTGAAAACTAATCGGGGACTAAAACCAAAATTAAAACTAATTAAAACAACCAAAACGACACATATATATATCATTTTTTAAAACGCAAATAACTAAAAAATTTCAAATGCAAACCTATGTGGGCTCGCGCTTTTTACAAGCTTATTGCTTGAGCGTTGGCTGAGCTTGTTTAGCCGGCTGCCTAACGGTCTTTCGCGAGCTGCGCAGCGGAAAGTCTATTCTCCACAGATCGCACACTAATAATTATAGTGACCACGATTTGTACTGTCTTAATCTCAAACTCGAAGTCTATAACTCTTGATTCACTGTAGTTGTATTTTGCGTCTCATTAAATATGCGGTTTATTCGCGAAGCGAGTTACTAAGTACGTTACACAGCATAACGCAAGTTATCTTGTCTGAATTACGTCATTGTAGGTTATTGTAGGTTAATTAAATTTCCAAAATATATAGGGAATTTACAAGGTGCGAAAAGTTTACGTGCGAGACGTTTCACATCTGCACGTTTGACTAACTGTGGGAATTGGGTGAAAAAACTATGTTAATGATTTAAACGGCAAAAATACAAAAGGCCTGTGCAAGGTGATAATTACGTACAAAGTAATAAAACGTGAGAGTCGGTAAACTTGAAACGCAAAAAAACGACGCTAAAACACATATTATTTTAGACATAAATTAAAACAAATATATACTATACGAAATGCTACAACATCTCATTTTTTCCACATTTTGTTAAGTGTGAGAAAATAAAATCACGGTCTCGTTGAGCATTTCGGATGTTCAGTCGAAATAACAATCGAAGTCATGTGGTGAACGATCTCACGAAGTTTCGAGCATTTCACACGATTATCCTGCAAAAAACTAGAATACCCTGGTTGGGAGAATTAAGTACAAAGCTAGAATTGTGCAATCGTGCATTAAAATCTGGTGTCGTGTATGTTAATGCGTGATAAATGTTATGTGGAATTTATGTAGTAAAAGTGACATCTCATATTCAAGGTAGCAACGCCACAATTTGCATCACATGAGCCATATTTTTTATACTTTGCCAGCTAATAAACCAAGGCGTGTACGCCTGGTTACTCACTACCGAGTGAGCATGAAATAAATGCAGCGATGATCTCGCTATATGCGACGAAAGCGCAATTAATAAAAACGCAAAAACAAAAACCGAGCGACCTGTCATATGTAGGTTTTACGACTCGTAACGAATAAGGGAAAATAAACTCGTTCGGATGTATTTCCATCAGCGAACAAAAGCATAATATCAATATGCAAAACATAAGCCGTGTCTCGTCATTACTGTGCGGTGTTTGTAAAAGCCTGTTTTACACACGAAATATATTCGGTTCGGAACATCCGACACATTGACCGAGAGGCGATTAGACAATTAGACATCGCATTTACATGCGGCGCAATTACCATAGCTATACGGAAGTACGCTGGTATCGTTTAATAAACTGTGGCGTTGTGAAGCGGGTACGCTCACTTATTTACACAGCAAGAGCGCAAATGCGCGGGGCAGGGGCTATCTGACTTCGCAGAATAAGAAACAAAACTCGAGTCGCTGCTAAAACGAGTGTGTAATCGCTTGAATGAGACGCATAATTTGCGTGAGGTGATTAAAAGAAAACTAACGCCTTGTCGGCGGTAACATCGAAAATCTGGCGCGAACGAACAAAACAAACGCCGTTCGACATGTAAATGCGCCTAATATACCGGATGGGTTGGCGCAGCATGGCATCATTGACTCAAGCTCATGATAGCATAATCGTAAAAGCGTTACTGACCTTGTTTAAGATGGAGTGCATGTGTAGCAGTTGTTGAAGGCGCGTTTGCTCTTCGTGTTTGTAAGAAGTCTGTAGAGTAAAACACCGATATTATGCATTCTTGCAATAGCCTATAGTACCATCCAACCAAACCGGGAACACTAGTTTTTGCAATCGTTGCAGACTAATAATTACATATAGTATAAAAAATAATAATAAAACTTACAAAAAATAAGGTAGAAGCTACAAAAATAATAATACAACCCTTTCATATTTCGTAAAGGGAACGTCGTCTTGCGTATTTTCTTCTTTCGTCGGCGGAAACGATGCTTATGAACTTGATTTAAATACAGTGCGTTGTCTTGTTAGTCACCAACTTCGTCCAGCGAAAAGGGGCGTTTCTTACTTGATGCTTGAAATTGCTTCTTAAATAACTTGCGTTGGGCCACTCGTCGTTGCCAATGTACTTGAAACTTCTAGTTGAAGTTGACGTCGGAAATTGTTCGTTTCGGGAAGGTGCGTGTCCATTATCACGTCGGGCTCAACAATGTGGGCTCGCGCTTTTTACACTTCTGCTCGTCGCTTTTCGATAGAGATCTTTATTCTGGTTACTTTGAACTTGGCATAGCTTGCTCTGTCTATACAGAATGCCTACAGTAGCCACGACTTGTAATGTCTAGATCTCAAACTCGAAGTCTATAACTCTTGATTCACTGTAGTTGTATTTTGCGTCTCATTAAATATGCGGTTTATTCGCGAAGCGAGTTACTAAGTACGTTACACAGCATAACGCAAGTTATCTTGTCTGAATTACGTCATTGTAGGTTATTGTAGGTTAATTAAATTTCCAAAATATATAGGGAATTTACAAGGTGCGAAAAGTTTACGTGCGAGACGTTTCACATCTGCACGTTTGACTAACTGTGGGAATTGGGTGAAAAAACTATGTTAATGATTTAAACGGCAAAAATACAAAAGGCCTGTGCAAGGTGATAATTACGTACAAAGTAATAAAACGTGAGAGTCGGTAAACTTGAAACGCAAAAAAACGACGCTAAAACACAAATTATTTTAGACATAAATTAAAACAAATATATACTATACGAAATGCTACACCTATATATCATCTTATATTGGCAAACGCAGAAATTATTCAGCTCTCCAGCGCCATCTCACTGATCAAAATCGGCCGTATACTTTTCTACTTATGTAATTTTCGGCGCTGTCGACTTGAGTCGACAGCGGCAGTTAAAGGGTTAATTGCCCTACAGCTTAATTTTATAAATGCTGGGTGTTGCGGGTGTAGCAACGTTCCGCCGGATCCTTATGATCTGACGGCTGTCGATAAGTGATCACGTTCTCTAATGCACCTGATCTCAGTTTGCAGCCAGTAAACTTCCCTCGGTTAACACACACCTCTTTTATTTACAATTTCACAGATTTAGGTTTCAGGTGATTAAAAGTGTTTCGTTTGATCACTATAAAATAAATATTAACCGGTTATTGCAGAGGATTACATACACGAATTACACAACATCTATACACCAAGAATAAGCGACTAATTACAACAAATAGTACGTAAGCAATACAATGCACGACAATAAGGACACCGGGTTTATATACCCTACATAGAGCGAAGAAATATGGGCGATACGGTCGTCGATCATGCAGGGTTAATGGACGCAAAATGATCACGCAGCGTGTAATCAGTTCAGTCCTATAGCATTATCAATGAAAAGAGTTTAAACGAGTTTCGCTGCTTCATTCTAACTTAATGATTACGCAGCGTGTGAACGGGTCAGTTCTATAACATTTTAAATCGAAGAAGTTCAAACGAGTTCGCTGCCACATTCTACACTGGGCTTACCTGGAAAATGTTGTGTCCTTGCCCCAATTTCAAAATTCACGAAAATGAAGGCACTCAAACAAAACAACACTTTCATAGTTTTTCTTGTATAATGTCTCCAAAAACACATTAAAATACATTATACATTATTTGGAGAGTATACTTGCGTCCACAAAAACTTCTACTCATTTGTACGTTCTTGTTGGGCGTTAAATCCGACTTTTTTGTGGGAATCAATGTTAGGGGTGTTGGTTGAAGTGTTTACCTGTTAATGTGTAAGTGGTACTGGTTATATACATGGTAGTGGTGGATTAAATATACTTATATTATATGTAAAGAATCCGTCTGCTATTTTTCTGGGTTATTTTATTCATTTACAACTTTCTTTAAATTTTAGTTAATAATCCCTCTAGTCCTGAAATCGACTGTAATCTGTTCTAAAATTTCGCAAAAAAATCCTATCTATATTATCGAGTAAGTACGATTTTTCGCAATTTGCTCATAATTTTGCTAGTTCATATCTAAAGCATATAAGCTAAATCCTTTAGAAGATTCAACCTAATTGAACATTTTCTTCCTTTTGACATATAAGAGCGGAAATGTGACTAATCACTAAATTTAGTGAGAGTAATGTCATATGTCAGAAGACTTCCCGGAAAGAGTTAAAAATGGGTATGAGGTACCTACATCCTTTTTAATGCCTCGAATGTTTATTTAACAAAAACTTGTTCTGCATTTCAATATCGTGTTATTTAACAAATTATGCTGTTTCAATCTTTTAAAACTTTGTAGAAAAACTATGATTGTGACATTGCATGCCGGCCACAATCAACATTCAGGGACAAATCTTTTTTATGATATTTTCCTGTGTATTTTCTACTTTTTTTGTATTTAAAACAACACTGGTTAGTAATAACCCTTTCATGTTATGTCATTATAATACAAACTTGCCTATCATTCATATATATATCAAAATTGGGTAACCAAATGAGCTATGTTCATAGATACCTCCTAGACGTTTAATTCCGTCGTATTTGTGATTTAAAAACTGCTTACGATCCTTTAAAAATATTTACTGCCCGGTTGAACACTGTGACCCCCTTCCGTTTCCCCTGTTGATACCGCTCGTGGACCGACGGGAAAGGTGAATTAATGCGTTGGACACGTAAATATTTGCGCTTGTCTACCGGGAGAGGTTCAAAAATGCGACCTGAAACTATTTTCCTATTCTTCACTAATTAGTTTATCTAAAGTGTAAAACACATTAAAATAGCACCGTCCTGGTATATGATTCGAATTTTTATTGTTCTCGGCTCTATTGCGTGGTTATACGGACGAGTTGAAAATAACAAATTTAAGCGTAGCTACTTCCCCCGTTACTCAGGGAACCATAGGGAAATCCAAGGGTGTTAACACACTGGCAATTGTCAGATCACCTCGCGCCCACCGACGGGTTACCGGAGCTGTTGCAGTATGTTATATATAATGCACACGTTCCTTTAAATTAGTACAACCCATTAATCCGCTGGGTTCAGGTTAAGTGACTTCTCCACACAACCGTCTAGCTAGCGACCAGTTTCGAACCTGCTTTCGTTGAAAGGCGTCGCACTAAACCAGCAGACTAACCGGTGGGACTTTGATATAGTTGGTTGAACGCCTTCTATACCTACTTTTTACACATAATTATCGGAATAAGGTTCGAAACTTTGGTTGGCTCGTTTTTAAGACCGTTTTGCATATTTGGTATATGTTTAGGTCGCGTAAAGCATTCGGCCACACGAGCTTACATTTTATACACATTCGTGGTTTATTTCGTGGGCATTGGAGCCATATTAAACATTATATTCGTAGTTTTTGCTGTATATATACTGTTACAAGTAGCCTAAGCAATATTAATTAATTATGTCAAATTGTTTGTGATGAATTGAGTTCATATTACCCAACCACATTTTCCGCTAACAC
>CH001979.1:561618-575175 GCA_000149265.1 Ciona savignyi
GCCCTTTTTACACTTCCTTCACTGTTCTTATTTATACTTTTTACTATTTTAGTTCTACAAAACTAAAAACTTCAATGCGTTTTGGTTCAATTTTTCATAATATAGTTAGAATAAAGGAAAATTTCAATTAGGAATAGTAAAAAAACTACTAAAGATACAAATACAGTTCAAATTTTCCTGAGTACAAAAACTATTAGACAATCTACATTCCAATTTTCATATCATTTGGGCATACCAATAATTAGTGAGTATTTCGTTTGTCAGTGCACCTCAAAATTTTCAAAGTCGAGCATAATTTTCTTTACATAAAAAGTGGTGTTCATTAAAGTTTACATAATATATTCTTTATTGGAGGTAGATTCTAGGTGTGCGGTTTGTTTAAAAGAGGGATAAATTATCTTTCCAACCATACTACATATTAATCATAGCATAAATTTGAGAAAAACTGTGCTAATTTGAAAATGACCAAAAATTGTAAAAAACACTGCGGGACAGCATGTTTAAATTAATACATTTGGCCGGGAGTGAAAGAGTTAAGTGTTCATAGAGTCTAATCTTGCACTGAAATAGGAATAAATTAAACTACTGCATCGGTATATTCTTTTTAGATTGCGGATGCTTTATTTTAAACAAGGTTTACTGTTATTCCTTTTAAGTTGTCTACTTGCGTGCCTTCTACTAGTGCTACCAGAGTCTGGAATGGCTGGGAAAGAGAAACCAGTTGATATTCATGGATTCACTGTCACGGACATTGACGGCAATGAAGTTTCATTGTCAAAGTATAAAGGACATGTCTGTATCATAGTTAATGTAGCCTCTGAATGAGGTTACACCAAAATCAACTATGAACAGTTGCAAGAATTGCATGGGTTGTACTCACAAAAAGGCCTCAAAATCCTTGCTTTTCCCTGCAATCAATTTGGCAAACAAGAACCAAAAACAGATCCAGAAATAAAGGTTTTTGCAAGGGAAAAATACAAGGCCGAATTCGATCTTTTTTCCAAAATCAACGTCAATGGAAATGATGCTATTCTTCTTTACAAGTTCCTTAAAACCCATAAGAACACAACTGGTACCTTGGTCAATGCAATCAAATGGAATTTTACGAAATTTCTGATCACAAAAGATGGTATCCCTCACAAAAGATACGCACCCTCCACCAATCCAATGCAAATGGTCAAAGACATAGAGATTCTGCTGAAACAAGATTCTCATTCTGCCGAACTTTAAATTTACTATATTTCCATAACCGCTGTGACATTAAAAAATAACAAACACCTCTTCCGCCATATTTTCAGTATAAAAGCAATATTTAATCATTATCTTAAAAGTTGTCTTGTTCCTTAAAAACTGTAATTTGTAAGGCCAGATATAGCACTGTTAAAATTGTATTGTCAACAGCATTTCTTATTTAAACTACCGGTAGTTTGTTCAGTATCATGATTAATAATTATTTTGCAAATTTATCACATCGCAAATCGCCTGAATTTAATAGCTAAATAATATTTACTTTTGGTTAAAATTTTGTTAATAAATAACCGATAAAATTGCAACGTTGTAACATAAAATATGGATTTTAACAACCTTTCATTTATGCTCTTGTCTTACAAGATAAAAGGTTTACCCATTAACGTGCTTGTTAATATTCATAAAATTAAGGTAAAGTATGTTGTTTTGGGTGCTTGTTGTTTTGTTTTTTTCCCGAATAATTATTCAGTGGCAATTTTGATTCTTCACTGCTCCAGTTTCCTTACTCATGCTTTACTAATGAAGACTTAGCCTGTAACTCTTTGAGAAGGTTAATTCTGATTGATCACGTTGTCCTATATTTCCATTGTTTGGTTTGTGAGTACGCCGACCTTTGGATTTATATTTCATTGTGGTTAAAGTATAGAGTACGTCTTAATAATTTCATAATAATTAAGGTCTTGGTAGGCTTGATAATGGACAACAGTAAGATTGATATTGTGGATAAAGATAAGCTGGATGAAGCCCGATTGGGATTTCAAACAGCACTTAAAGGTGAGCATAAATTAGTTCAAAGACACAAAGTAGAGAGGTGTGCTGGGTGGGATTACACTTTTGTTTTCAATATCCCCGTTAATTTTAAAGCAGGGTCACTAGCTGGTCAGCTGTGTCCTTGGGCAAGGCACTTAACGGACATTGCCTGAACCCAGCGGATTAATGGGTTCTATCAAATTGAAGCAACGTCTGAATCATACACAACACACGGCAATAGCTCAGTTAACCAGACGGTGATCTGATGATTGCCCGTGTGTTAGCCCCCTTGGTTTTCCCATTCACGGGGATAACCTGAATATCCATAGCCTAAATATCATTTTTAACACAAAAACCGTAATTTTATCATATAAAATATGTAAAAAAATCCAGTTAATAGATATAAAAGCAATGGAGTCATAATCATGTGATGTTCCCCCTATAATGTCACAACTAGAAACTTTTTTGTCACCCTACAAGTTTAAACGAGTAATTAAAAAATGGTATATTTTTTTACTCACACATCTGCTAACAATATCTTCATAAGCCGTTAAAGCTAAAATTCTATTTTGAAATATAAATTTAAATTTGCATTTTCTCAGAATTAAGTAGCGCAGACTATGACCAGCGAGATGTGGATAGTTTCATGAACGACGATATGTTCACGTCATATTACTGTCTTTGGGCCAAGACCATCCCTGCTGAAGCCGTAAAACTTGCTGTCAAATCATTTAAACTTAGAAAGGTCAATGGAATTCATGGTAAATATTTCAACTGAATTGTCTTATTATATGTCCGACCGGTTAGTCTGGTGGTTAAGTGCGACGCCTTTCAACCAAAGGGTTGCAGGTTCGAAACTAGTAAATAGCTAGTCGGTTGGGTCATTGGCAAGACACTTAACGGACATTGCCTGAACCCAGTGGATTAATAGAGTTCTACCAAATTGAAGGGACATGTGAATAATACACAACACGGTACTGCAATAGCTTTGATAACCTGACAGTGGGAGCGAGGTGATCTGACGATTGCCCGTGTGTTAACCCCCTTGGTTTTCCCATTTACGGGGATAAACAGGAATATCCTATCCTGTATCTTTTGGCAACATTGACTTACTAAGACAAATTTTTAATGATGTTGGTTAGTTGTGTAGTTCATTAATCCACATATTGTTGTTTAGCAACGCTGTTATTGCTTTACCTACGTGTAATCGGAGCGTTTCCCGCATAGTTGTGGAAATGACGAAGGCAGCGCCTGTCATGATTCCCTATGGACAATGGAATCAATTTATCACATCTATATAGCGTTGGGTGTCATAACAAATGAATTTCTCCCAGATCTAACACCAGAGTCTGTTGGAACGGATACTATGAAGAAAGGATATGTTTTTTTACTCGGTCGTGATCTTAATGGCTCCAGAGTTTGTAAGTCAATTGCTAATTAGGTTAATTTTTGTATATAAAAACTACACTGTGACAGTCTTATGCTACACAGTTTAATCTATAGCTGTGGAAAAATACAAAGAAAAAAACTTTACTGTGGGCACAAAACCTTCAATACGGAGTCCTGATCCCAAATGATTACTAGTTATTAAATTTCGATTTTCCCATTTGAATAAACTAGATACCGCCAACTGTTTACTTGCCTTGCCCAAGCGAGTGTTACTGTTGGTGCATTTAGCTTCCTATTACCGTGATGCAAAAACATCTACCCAATCAATTCACAGTGCATATGAGAACTGGTTCTATGCAGAAGAAGGACAAAGAGGTGAACCAAAAGCTTCTGTTGTACTGGCTTGCCCGCATACACAAAGCAGAGCCGGGCAAGAGAATCACATTCATCATGGACACCACTGGAACTGGTTTGATGAACAGCGATATGAGCTTCGTCACCTTCATCATCGACTGCTTTGCAACATACTTCCCTGGCTTGTTAGGTAACATGGTCTGTATTTTTATTATGAATCGCCCAAATTAAATTGGAAAATCCATTATTGGGTTGTTAGGTAACATGATCCACATTTATAATTATAAATCGCCCAAATTAAATTAAAAAATATGTTAATTTTCTTGTTAGGTAACTTGATCTACATTTATTATTATGAATCTCCCAAATTAAATTGGAAAGTACATTATTAGCTTGTTAGGTAACATGATCTGCATTTATTATTATGAATCGCCCAAACTAAATAGAAAAACAAAATAAAATAAAAATAAAATATTAAAGGTAACAAGTTCCACACCTGTAATTATGAATCGGCCTATTTGAATTGGAAAATAAAGTATTGGTTTGTAAGGTAACACGTTATGCGTTTATAATTTTGAATCGCCCAAAACAAATTAGAAAATACAGTATTCAGGTAACATGTCCAACAGTTATTATGGTGAATGTCCAAATTAAATCGAAAAATAAAGTATTTGGTTGTTAGGTATAATGTTACACATTTATAATTATAAATCGGCCAAATTAAGTCGTAAAATAAAGTATTGGGTTGTTAAGTAACATGCTGAACCGTTAATCTGCAGAAAGGTTAATGGTTAACCAAAAACCTTATCAGAAATTTAACAAATCGGCGAATCATATCACATTATCACAGCAATCATTTACTTTGTATGCGTACATAGCAATTGCAGCAATTCGCTGTATCCTGTACATTTTCACCATATGTTGTGTGCTAAACAATGCCTGCTGAAAGCAACATAACTTTTCAATTTGACTAAACTGTATACCAGGATAATGCATCCCAAACTCAAAATGATTTTGAATTATTTTTAAATTATGGAATATTTAGAAAATTTTAATAAAAAAACTAGCAAAAATAATACAATTAATATCATTTTAAAAAATAATGGTTCCATTAAATATTAAAATAAAATAAAAATCAACAATTTAGTCTAAAGCTGTAAAATGAAAAAACAAAAAATAAGATAACAAAGCTAACCCAGTTTGCCCTACAGCACATGAGAAACTAACCCCACCCCCCAATTTGCCCACAGCCCGTAATATCGTCTACAATCTCCCTGGAGTGTTAAACGCAATGTGGAAGCTTGTGAGCAAGATGCTTTCCCCTGAACAGCGTGAAGTCACCATTCTATGTGGGAAATCCGAAATCACCAAGTATATTGACCTCGACAACTTGCCTGAGGAGATGGGGGGAAAGGTAGGTTCGGATAGGGTATTTCTGGTTTCTCCCAATGCATGTGATTGAAATTACACAGCGAATCAATTTTTTTTTTGCTGGGTATAGGCATCGCTAAAGTTAGGAAAAGCGGGAAGGAGGGAAGAAGAAAAACTGCTCACCAAAACTATTTGAAATTAATTTTAACCCTTTCCCAAACACTAATCTCAACCCCAGAACTAACCCTAACTCTAACCCCATGTTTAAAACTAACTCTAATACCCTATTCATTTTAGTGTGCAGTTTCCCTCCTTCCCGCTTTCTTTCCTTTTAGTTTTCCCCTGCAAATATAGTTCAGCTATTGCAGTGTGTTGTTTATGATTCAAACGTTTCTTTAATTCAGTTTAACCCATTAATCCGCTAGGTTAAGGCAATGTCTGTTAAGTGCCTTGCCCAAGGACACAACCGTCTAGCTAGTTTCAATCCCACAACTATTCGACTGTCTGCAGATAACAAGCGCTTTTACCAATTAAGCTATCTTGTTTACCAAGTCCAATCTTAAACAATTATATGTGCTTCTGCAAGGAGCATATCAGTAGTTTCGTTGGCCCGTAAGAATTCAAAAGGGTTGCACAACTAAATTGATCTGATACAAACACATGGTAATAGCTTTAGCAACCATATGCATGAATTATAACCACTGTCATTTTGTTGGAGGGAATACAGATTAGTCTGGTGGTTTAGTGCGTCGCCTTTCAGCCGAAGGGTTGTAGGTTCGAAAGTGGTCTCTAGCTAGTCGGTTGTGTCCTTGGGCAAGGCACTTAACAGTCATTGCCTAAACCGAGCGGTTTAATGGGTTCTACTAAATTGAGGAACATGTAAATCAAACACAACACACTGTAATATGCTCCGGTAACCCGACGGTGGGCGCGAGGTGATCTGACAACTTCCTGTGTGTTAACCCCCTTGGTTTTCCATTCACGAGGATAAACATGAATATGCAATAGTATCTTATCGTTGTAAAAACTTAATTTGCTGAACAATATTCAACAGCAACACACTGCAATAACTTTGGAAAGCTACTGTGGCCAAGAAATAATAACACGATTTCTCGTGTTATTACGACTATCGTTGGCCCACACACGAGCTATAAATTTGAGCCGATACGCTCAGACGGGGGCCTGTCCATATTTGACTTAATCTGTTTCTTTGCTTTCCAGAAAACATTCCAATATTCTTACCCGCCGTTTCCCGACGATATAGCCTCTTAAGCCACTTGGCAAGTGCTTTTAAAACACCAATCTGTGTTATCCATCATAATCAGCATATTTATTTCTAAATTTATCTTCAAGTGTTTGATTGATTCTATATACCGTTGCCAATACTTCAATGATAAGAAAACGGATTTTAAATCCACTTTTAAGTTTTATTAAATTTTTAATGTACTAATGTATCGCACTTGCTTAGCCTTAAAATGTGGCTCTAAATTGGCCACCGCCGATTTTTTTTACTTCTTAGAAATTGAAAAAAAACGGTACTTTATTGTTAAAGTTCCATCATTCAAAATATGCAACTTAAAAAAGTGAACATTAATATTCGCCATAGCAATTTTATACGTAATAACACTACCTTTTTAGTGAATTTCACCAAATTAATTTTACTGTCAATTTTGCGTTTTTTGCACTTAAATAAATTCTGTCCATACCAGGAGATTGTAATAAAAGTCGGTTTCAATTGTGTCTTTAAACATAACCTAATTGCCGGTTAGTGTTAACAATGCACTGTATTAGTCACAATGCTGCCATTGTTATCTTTTTCCCATTTAAGTTCCGATAAAATCCACGCCATCGTTAAATAGCAAGTCGTGTAGTCGAATGTGTATTCATTCATTGCGTAATTACTGTTGTTTGCTATTCACAAGGTCGACATTTTTCGCCAATGTTTGATTAGTCTCTTGTGTTGGCTGAATCACTATTTAATTGTCGGCGTGAATTACGCACTGCCGTATAGCTTGAATTGTAACAGCTTTTATCACTAAAGAGCAATTGTACAACATGTAAAAATAACTCGCCAAACAGAAATAGTATATAGGATATTCATGTTTATCCCCGTGGATGGGAAAACGCAAGCGGCGGTAACACATGGGCAATCATCAGATAACCTCGCGCCCACCGGCGGGTTACCGGAGCTTTTTGCAGGGTATTGTGTATAATAGAGACTTTTGAAGAGAGTAGCAAGTAACATTAATTATTGTTTCCAAATGTGTTAATGTGAAAGTTCAAACAAAAGAACAACAAATGTTATTACTCATGCCTGCTTGGTTTCTTTTTAAACTGTGATAAAACTTAATGCCACGAAAGTGCTCTCAACATTAAACAAAAGCTGACAGCTGAACAAAAAAAAATAATAATAATAATTGAGACTTTCCTTTAATTTATTGGAATTTACCATTCCACTGGGTTTCGGTCAGCCCAATGACCGACTAGCTAGCGATCAGTTCCAAACCTGCGGCGGAAAGGCGATGCTCTAACCCACCAAGATAATCGGTTGGACAAATATTGCCAGAGTTAAAATCTTTTTTTCTTACGTTCTAGAATTTTCTAGGGTCGCATATCGCAGTTGGTTTGAGCGTGGACTTTCAGCCAAATGGTTAAGTGGATTGAAACTTAGCCCCAGGAGTGTCGCTTGTATCCTAACCAAGAGTAAACATCGTCTAGACCTTGTAGAACCAACGAAATTATAATAACCGTCTTAACCATGTACAATACACCACATTAGACTCTATAAAGCGATGGCTGGCAAAAGCAGTGATGGGATTCATAATTTTAAGAACAGGTGCTCTTTTGTATCGTACTTACTAACAACAGGTTCCCTAAAAGGTATAATGTCTGTAAAAAAGCAAGAATCGGATCGGTGATTATCCCGACGTTCCAAGAACGGGTTCGACCGAACCCATGCGAACCTCTTGAGTTCCATCACTGGGCACAATGTAATCTGAATATTGTCTATGTGGTAACTCCTGCGTTTTCCTCAACCACTGAGTATAAAACCTTAATATTCGAATCTGTCTTACCACTTTCACACCCCAAGAACTAACACGGAAACATCATTACTTTTTACAATCGTTAGACAAAAAAAGGAAATCTATACTTGGTTGTTTACCTTTTTGTCAATTTGTCTCTCGTTGCTTTATAATAAACTTTTACCCGCTAAGCAAAATCCTGCGCTGCAATATACTATAAACACTGGATGACTATTACTTATCGTTATATTCGGGAACCGGAATGGGCAAGAGTTCTGTACGGTCGTGTAACGCAACCGATACATATACCAACTATAAAAAAATGCTATAAGGGTCGACCCCATCATGGGTTCGAACCTTAACCCGGTAAAAAATCTACAAGAGTTGTTACAGTACAGCAATCGCTATAGATAACCTCGTGCCATTATATCGGACTGGGTAAGCTGGAACACTGTATGTTAAACGCGATTTGGTATTAGACCGAACACCAGATGAAACGCGGAATAGACTTCTACTTACGCAGTATACGTGCTAGGTGGGTACTGAAGAAGGATACTTCTGTAAGTATCTCCGCAGCGAGCAGAATAAGCAAAATTGTAATTTTATTATCCAAAAAATGTTCAAATTTACTCTCATTAGATGCGACAGTAATGATTGGCCTCCATAACCAAACTAAACTTGGAAGTTTTTTAAGCATAGATAAGAGAACAGGCGCAAATCTTGTGTTATCACGTCCGCTTAATGACTTTCTTGAGAACACAACCGGCCATGCACCTACTCGCTTTGCTACTTTCGGTTATTGGTCCGACGCGTTTCAAACAATCTAAGCAGGCACAGAAAAATCTGTGTCGAAACACTTGATGCCAATATAAAGTTATTGCGACTTGTCCTGTACGAAGAACAATGCGCTCTCTATTAGGACACTGTAATTGAATATCATACCTTCTATTACCCACTTAACTTGAAGCGGCAATATAATACACCATAAACTTGAATGATCTAACAGTCCACGTAATTTTAAATCACGTCATGTGTTGACAATGCAATCTTTGTATTGGGCCAACATAGAAAGACAAGGCACTTAACCCGTGTAAACAATGGAAGTATAATAACTGTGGAGAGAAAATAACGATCATCCTTGCTTGGGCGTTAAAAGCCAACAACCTCCCAGAATGTCACAACCATTAAATCCGTTGTCAATTCCAATATGCTATGACGCGCGATCACCAAAGTTATTTTACCTAGAAATATAAAAAGAGAAAAAAACGGAAGACGGGAGTGATATCAATAATATTCATATTCGATATTAATATTTTACCTTTTGTTAAAATCAAAAATTATCATTCGAAAGAGCACGGTTCAATTAAAAAATTCTGTAATTTTTAGGACCGTAGCCCCTTTTAAGGAATTTAACTTTTCACTTCCGTCTTCCGTTTTTCTGCGTTTTATATTTCTAAGTAAAAGAACTTTAGTCGCGCGATCCGTCAAAGCAATATGATGACTCCTTGCTATGTTGATCTCGGCATTCACACTCATAGGGGCGGATTAAAGGGAGGACATTTGTAACAAAAACAATTGCGCTGAGTCGTAAACTTGGCAACCGCACGTAGTACGTTAATATGAATTGAACACAAGAGATAAATTAAGGTTGACTTTACTATCTTCTGTTGGTTTAGGTTGGTCGTTTTCATCTTTGTCTATTTTTATTTCTTATATGAAGCGTAAAATTTCGTGCCATATCTCAGCGAAAGCCTTGCGGTTTTACAAATACGCCTAGGTTAACAAAGTATTATGTTTTAGTCCGCCAGACGACAGGTTAAAGTATCAAATCCAGCGGGTAGCTTGTCAATTGAGTTCTGTCACTCAGCGGACGTTGCTTGAACCCAATGGTTTAATGGATATAACAAAAAGCCATAGCAATGTCTTAAGGTTTGGCGGCCGCGTCCGCTATATTTATTAAATTATATACTTTTTTTAACAAAAGTGTTTTAACGACTGTTAGTTTTGCCGTATTTTCCTGTTCCTGTTTCATGATTTGATTTGTTTGGCATTTTTTAATACTGGGGCAATAAATGAACAAACTAACTTAAACATTATAACACACAATGCCATATTTCCGTCATCTCGCTTTGGTACGATGATAATATGCCTATCTACCGTTACAAAAGCCCATCAATGTGTCACTTACTCGGGGCACAAGCATGAGTATCCTATCCTAATTGTCCGTAGGGTTAGCACGACCGTAACATGAATGTAGAGCAAGTAGTTAAAAACACACACTTCGTGACTTAAATATTAATTCTAATTACTTTTTTCTGTTCTTACAAGATAAGGAGAAATGAATGCAAATAGTCCGTTTAAGCGTCATGATGGAATCTCTGTGTATTATTTCAATCCGTAATTTGAAATTCATTAAAGTGATTGACAGGTTTGTAAACAAACGCGCGATCAGACTTTGTCATTCAGTGGGGCATGTACTTAAATAAACTTAAGGTTGACTTAGCAGTCAGCTTCTCTATGAGAGCGTAAGTGTCAATATTGAACTAACCAACTCTAGTTTTGTTGCACATTTTTCGCTTGGTGGCGGTGCTGAGCAGCTGCAATAAATTGCCGACGAGGTAGCAGAAAAGTGTACGGTCGTGTGGCCGAATGGTTAACGCGACCGATACATATACCGACTCTTATACAAAAAAAACGGTCCTGGTGACGAGCCCATCATGGGTTCGAAACTTTGCTCGGTTAAAAAAAAAAAAAAAAAAAAAAAAAAAAAGGTAGCAGAAAAGCAGTACGGTCGTGTAGCCGAATGGTGAACGCGACCGATACATATACCCACTCCTATACAAAAAAACGGTCCTTGTGACGAGCCCATCACCCGTTCGAAACTTGGCTCCAAAATGAAAAAATATAAAAAAGGTATAGCAGAAAATCAGACAAAAACGGGTATTTTCAACCTGGAATGGTGATAAGCCGAATGGTTAACGCGACCGATACATATACCGACTCCTATACAAAAAAACGGTCCTTGTGACGAGCCCATCTGGGTTCAAAACTTGGCTTGATAAAAAAAGGTATGACTTTTTACTGCTTAAACATTTTATTCATTCCGCGGTAAAAACACTGTGCTTAACCAGCAAGTCTTCGACAACTTTGACCTTTTTATTCTGAGTTTAAATATAGGAATTGTTTGCCAATCGTAAGTGGACGAACCGGTTTACTTGTGGTTGAATAATTCCAGTTTGGATGGATGTGGTTAATTAAAGTAAAATCGCGGAGAAACTAAAAATGTACTTATCAGACATTCTCCGTCAAACTGACCTAGTGGTTATGATTTCACAGGGCCAGAAGGCGTTATTACACGGGCAATTCTCAGGAAACATTGTATTATTGAAACTATTTTAGTTTATTATTTATATTTGATTCATATGACGCCCGATTGCCTTGCCCAAAGACACAACCGACTAAGTCAGCTGCTAGTTTCGAACCTGAAACCTTTCTACTCAAACCGTCTAAGACTAAGCTATGCGACTTGACAAAACGAAAGTGGTTTCACGGTGCTCTAGGGAGTACAAAACGTGTCTCTTTAAACCCATTCAACCCGGGTTTTCTGTCCATATCAATTACACTGACGCCATCTATTTCGAGCGTAATAGGAATTAATTGTTAAAGTGGAAACAACGAGTCTTGAAATAGTGACAAGGAAAACGACTCGTAACGTAATGTAAAGTTATATTAGAAACAAACAAAGTTATGTAAGACAAATCCTTTGTTTTTGGCGTGGGTGCAAAATAGAAATAGCAACAAAGTGCTCAAAACAACCTAAAGCTTTGATTACGCCATTGCGTTTACGAAAACTCGTAGACAACGCGACGACACATTATCGCCTCTGTTAACAGTACTCCTTTATCACCAAACAGAATGCGTGATAGCAACATGGGAAGTGTGTTTATTATAGAGTGGCATGTTTCTCTAATTATGTTTGACGTGTGAGATCGTTATTGGAATACTTGGTCTCCATAAAGAGGCGGCAATTTGTCTGAGAAATGTTGTGGGATATTCTGGTGTGTTGCAAAACAAGAATTTGTCGGATACCACGTGCACATAGTCGGATTTTCAGCGCTAATACAATGTGTTGTATACTACAGACATGGTATCCAGTTTATGTCCAACCCCATGACCAGTACGGTCGTGTAGCCAAATGGTAAATGCGGTCGATACATATACCTACTCCTATACAAAAACGGTCCGAGTAACGAGCCCACCATGGGTTCGAAACTTGGCTCAGTAAAAAAAACAAAAAAACATGACTATACACTGGATTGTACTTTGTCAAAGGACACCCACGAGTGACTGACTGACTGCCTTCGCTCATTTTATGCTGGCGGGCAGCCACCAATAGTTCGCGTATCACGAAGCTCTGAGTTGTTATATAATGTATATCGGCGTTTAATTCTTGCAAATTGGCTATTTTGGGCGTGTATTAATAAGTATTAATTCAATTATTACAAAATCATAACGTTTAACTTGGTTAATGATATCATTAGTGGCCGTATGATTGGTGCATTTGTGAATTGGTACACCATAAACATAAATTGAATTTAATTTGATTTTGTAGTTTATATTTGATCACTTAATGTACGTGTAAATGGCGCAATCTTGCTATTTTTGCAAAATTAGTTCCAATTTGAATTCAATTGCCGATAAAAAATGTGCAAAAAATACTCTTCATCAGATCACAGAACATGGCAGCCAGCATTCACATCAGGTTGGACGATGTAATTAGCCTGGCCAGCGCACGAATCCGAGGGAAAACATAAAAGGAGGAAAGCGGGAAGGCGGGAAGTGGGGAACTGCACACTAAAATGAATATTAAGGCATTATAATTAGTTTTAAACATGGGTTTAGAGTTAGGGTTATTTCTGGGATTAAGATTAGTGGGTAAAGTTAATTTCCATATTTTTGGTGAGCAGTTTCCCTCCTTCCCTTCTTCCCGCTTTCCCTCCATTTAGCGTTGTCCCACGAATTCTTGAAACGTCCGATTTTACTACCGTCGCACGCCGCTTTTCCACGCGTAAGACCAACAGTCATTCACGCGCTATTCCACATGTCCAAAACGAGATAACGATAACCCCTAATGCAATCCTACCCGCCAATTTCGCGAAACCTCTAAGTAGACTTTGAAAGCTTCAGCTGGTATTGTCCCTAATCCTCGAACCGTAATTCAAGGCTTAACTCTGTCCTAAAGTCAGCCAGGTTCGCGTATAATAAGATCTCGTACCATTAAAAGACCCAAACTGCGAATTATTATAGAGAGGAATCGCTTATGCCTTTAATTTTAGAATATACCAAGAATGGTATCATTTACCGCTGCGTAAAATGTGTTTATTAAAAAAACATTGTTTATGTATGTAAAATATATTTTACA
>CH001979.1:575275-594909 GCA_000149265.1 Ciona savignyi
TGTAGCAACATATATTCCTACCGTTTTTAAAACTATAAACTTACAAGATATTTGGAAACAGACTGTCTTCTCATCACAAATCCCCACACACGATATGCATAAAACACGTATTGGTTATACGTATTGGTTATAAAGCGATCAATTTGGTGAAAACTAGAAGGAGGGAAAGCGGAAGGAGGGTAACTGCACACTAAAATGAATATTATGACATTAAAGTTAGTTTTAAACATGGGGTTGGAGTTAAGGTTAGTTCTGTAGATTAGATTAGTGTATAGGGCAGGGTTTAAATTAGTTCCGTAATTTAAGTGAGAAGTTTCCCTCTTTCCCTCCTTCCTTCTTTCCTCCTTTTAGTGTTGCCCACCGATTCTATTATTTTAAAAACCCTCTAATTTCCTAAACCTCTTTTAGCTTGTAATCTTATAATTAAAGCAGTATTACCGGTAAACGTGACGAAATTAAGTCGAATCCTTTAACTGTTAGACGTAATGGTTTCGAGTTGCAAGAAAATAAATGAACCCCTCAACTTAGATCCCAAAAACGTTACGACCATAATGCCATTACATGATTATAGTCTTTCCTGTGTTAGGTTACGACTGGGACCACGTTTACGCTTACTCTGCAAACAATCTTAGTTTTAGTACACGATTAACAGCTGTGTGAAAAGCTGTTATTGCAGTTGATATTTTACTTTCCCCATATCAAGTTCCTTTCTATCAATTAATAAGATCTGGAATTCGAATAATGTGGGACAGGTGGACAAATGGTGTTTATGGGGTAACTCAACCGATATTTTTCAAAAAATAATTATATAGTTTCGAGTTACAACGATTGCATAATGAAACAGAACTGCATGCTATAATGCTTAAGCGAATAGGCTTTTTCAGTGTGTCGTAGTTACAATAACTTGAGTTGCGTTTAAGCTGTTTATCTCCAGTTCGAATTCCAGACTTAAGGGAATTTTCAACGACTGATATTGGTTCGTTACGTAAATCCGAGCTTTTCGAGATTTGAACCATTAGTAACGGATCACTGGATCCTTTGAGGTGCCTTCGCTGTGTGTGAACTTGATGTGTGTGTAAAATGTGCCCCTGGAGTTAAATGTTCTCCGATTGAAAGATCATCATTATACTTTTAATTTAACATGGTCATTTACTGATATTGGTGGATTAAAACTTTCTGAATAAATGACACTGCGAGCAGTTGATGCTGTAGTTATCGATGCCGCTCTGACGGGTTAACTTAACGCTTGTTGTGTAACCTGGACTGATTTTTGACTTTTCGATTACGACATATGAGAATTATAACAATTAATATTGTAAGCATTCGTAAATGCCGGCGAATAAACATAAATCAATTTATGCGACAGTTAAGACAAATGCTAAACATTCGGAAGCACTAACGAATCTTTTTAACGGTCAAGTTGTTTTAATCTCGCCATAAACTCTTTACTAGATATTGTATTACATGACATTCCCTATATTCGAAATAATCTCGTTATAATAATTGGTCCACATAACCGTTTAAGTGAATATTCATATTGGATAACTTGCAAGTCAGTTGCGCAACGTCCTGGACGTTTTACTGATGGTAACATCGTTTCTTCTACCCAGATTTATGTGTAAAATCTTTCTATAGTGGAAAATCGCAAGGGGTGTATTCTGTATAGAAAAAGCCTGCTATAACGCATTTTATATCCAGTCTGTGTTTTATTGTAAAATTCTGCCGTGCATTTATTTTTTCAGCTAAGACTTTCCTTTACTTGTTAAACCAAGCTTACATAAATAATCTTAGGTCCTGTATAAACAAAGGTACTGATGCCGTGCGGTCTTGCGGTGCTTCTAGTTTCCGTAAGAAATTTTACTACACATTATTAAAAGTGAATTTTATTTAAATTTTTACAATTCGTACAAAAAATACAAAGAGGCGGGAATCCAGTTTAAAACACTGCACACGTCATAATCACAATCATGACGTAAAATAACCGCATAAAAATAACATAAATATAGAAAGTTGGGAACATTAAATAAAAGTAACTCAATCATCCAAATATGGTAGAAAACAGAGTTCTGGACCAGAACGATGTAATTTGAATACCGCATAAAAAGCAGCTACTTGTGTGCACAGTGTGGTGTTTAGAACTTAATAGGCTTCTCATCCGTTATATACAGGAAGTCTATACTTTTTTCGGCCATGATAAGCCCCGGCCGAGGTTTCGGCACGCCCAGTACCCTCGCGATCGGGGGTGACCGTACTTCTGGCACTTGATGAACTGCCGGTGGTAATCGCACATCCAACGGTATTCGCTGATGCTGCATCCGATCTTGCAGCATTTTCCGGCTTGGAACTGGAAAGGGTAGCGTTTTCGGCTGGGGAGCGGTTTCGACAGGATCACTGCGGAAAAGGGGATTTTAGTTTCTTTGGTACCAGTACAGTCTGGCTACTATCTATATTTCTATAGTTAAATAGCAGTGTCGAAGTCGTGAAAATAATTAAGAACATTTTTGAAGTGTTTGAAAATCGATGAAACCTGTTAAAATCGTTTTTTTTACACAGCAGTAGGGTCGGGTTACCGTGGGCACTAGATAATCAGAGAATTTTCTTTGTTACAACCACGCTCAGAACGTTGAATCAAAAAATATTTCCAAACAAGGAAAAAATCGAAAATGATCTGTTTTTTTGTAATACCCAGTGGGAAGTGATTTATTAGTGTTTAGCTTTACAACTATTATTTTTGCATTGCCGAACCAGGCCCGTCTGTATTCTATCCATACAGGAGTAAATAGAGCTATACGTTTAGCACCCACCGCATAGCACACCGCTGGAACGGATAGAACGACTCATAAGCAGACGCCATATAAAAATTTGAACCTATTCAGGGTCAGCGTTGTTTAGATCGATACCAGCAGGCAAAAGCAGGCTTGGTAAACCAAAACAGGTGACGGCGCCTTTAACTATCGGGAACAGTGTCGAATAGTTAGCGCGATGGTGTACGGTTGTGTTGCCCAATGGTTAATGTGTCCGATACATATACCAAATTACATACAAAAATGATATTCAAGCTTATTGTGGGTACGAAACTAAGCCTGATAAAATAAAAGTTAGCGCGATGGATAGGCCTACATTAACTGTTTTTTCTGCGATAATTTATTTCTTTACCCCTGCCGTAAAAACGGACCTGCAGAAGAGCCAGCCACGAGTTTAAAACCGTACACAGAAGAGATAAAACGGCGGAAACCAATTTACTTTTATAAGTGAGCAAAACACTTACGATTTGTCTGATCGAATCTGAAGGGAAAATCGAAGCCGGAATATTTGCAGACGAGCTGCGTAAAGGTTCTCGATCTTTCTCCGCATCTTCTTATCCGAATTCCGCTCCTTGCGTCTGCTCCTTGGCTCTGGATCATCACAAGGAGCAGAAGAAGAGCCGAGACGACGAAAACGAAACTCGGAAGGGGTTTTCTCGGTGTTGTTGCCATTTTATAAAGCTCAAGTTGTAAAATTCAGTAAAATCTGGAATAATAATGATAGAAAAATTTAGAACGGTATTTGCGTTAAAGATTCGGTCCCACTGCCATAATAAGAGGGCTTCTATACAAAAAATGCTATATTTATTTATTTTATGATTAAGTATATGTGCGTAGCGCTTTGCGGGATAATCCCAACACCTGAAAAAGGCTATCCATTAAGGGTCTATTTGAACAATCTTCGTCTTAAATTTATTTCTCGAGTACGCCTATTTTACAACTACATATCCGAGCTTGCTGCAAAATAGAATCTGACTGTAAGAAAACAATAAAAAGCGCGCGAGCGTTGCTGCACCACCTTTCCATCAGCGCCTTCGATATTAAGTTAACGAGCCACAAACCGCGCCTGGAGACGCCGCCATCTGCGCCACGAGACCACCAGAAAGTTTCCGCATTTTCAGTCCAACCGCGAACTTTGTAACTTTCAAGCACACCGACATCAATCGCAGCGGAGACCAAGTCGGATTTAAACTCTCGCGACCGCAATTAAAACGGAGATTAACTTTGCACTTTAAACTTTCGTTATACAAGCACCCGGTGCCGGTTGTTTCGCTCGAAGGCAGAGTCTTTAGTTTTAAACGATCCGAAAACGAAGTTTGCCGCTTATCCAAACTTAATCCCCCGAGTCGTATAATTAGATACCATGAGAACAACACTTGAAGTACCGATCAAAGATTCGACCAATTAATGGATTTTACTTTAAAAGCACTTCTAGAAACACTAGCGCATACTTTATATACTTTAACGTGATCTTTCAAAACATCGTGTTATTCGAAAAGTCACGCGGCCAGTTTATGGAAAACACACTTTAAAGCCCCTTTCTTTGCGTGGTTGTAAATGGGACATACGTTAATCAATCAATCTAACTGAGGGAAGTCGCTTAATTTAAACATGGTTGAAAAAACTGGGTCTCGCAGGCAGAGATAAGTGCTCAGAAGATTTATAACCTCTCGTATTTACTTTACCAACGCAAAGGAAAGTCGAACGATTTTCATTTCTCCAGCTCTGTTTGCTCGCTAACCGCTCTGTGAATGTTCGTTAGCCTGCGATCGCGGTCGTATATAGCAAGTCGTTTCGTGAAAAAGGAACCGCTGACGTCATTATTCCGCTGGCTGGTAGATCACGTCATTGGTTAATTCCAAAGGGGGGTGTGAAAGGGGTGTGGGCTTGTTTTGCACACAAAGAAATATCCGACAATCCACGGTGGTCCCAGAAATATTGACCAACCCAAAACTTTCGCCCACATTGCAATTTGTGCCACTTTGTTTCGCAGTATAAACGTGACTTGGCCGCTCAACTCGATCGTTTCTCGCCATTACCAATCGCCCACTACTTTAAATATCTGCAAACGTATTTCAGACCACTGGAATTTCGATTCATCACGGCTATAAATGTGGCTGCAGACCAGTCTAAATTGGGGCGTCCAATCCACAAATAGGCAAACCAAAAGATTCCATTGTAACAAAGCACGTATCTGCAGAACTTTATTTGTTCATATGGTCTATATTCCTATTGTGACATATTTGCTGTAGTTGTGTGTGTAAACAATTACCCCAAGCACTAAATAATTAAACACAGGCTATTCATGTATGTTATGCCCAATTTTAAGTGTCCCTCCTGAAAGTAGTAGATTCATTTAAAAGGTAGGATAATTAAATGTGTACAAATTGAGAATTAATTTATCGGGCCTAGTTTCGAAAGGATCAATCGCCGGGTTTTTGTTTGAACCAAGCACCCATTCGGTCAGTGCAAGCGCATTGAGAATTTTCGCACTACTTTTCGGAAGCAGTAGTCAAATATGATTCATCCCGCTTCTATCTCGCCACGACGTGTGTTTTCTCGGCTTACAAAACCTCCCGACGTCGTAATTGTGATGACATAATTGTTTACCAAATCCGACGAGTTATCGACCATTGTGGTGTCAACAATCGAAGCATTGTTTTGGGAAAATGAAACCTCGCCGTGGCCGGGAAACCCACTTTAACTCGCTAATGTGGCTTTCCTGAAGGTAAACATCTCAAATTTCTATCACCATTTTCGCACCATTTCGCCAATTAACACTTAAGAATATCCAGAGCAAGATTGTGCAATGATTCATATAACCCTCACCCTGTACGGATTAAAGGGTGAAATGAGTTTCACCAGCTTGTAATGCGTCATGATTCCGGTGTAACCTTTAGGTTCCGACCGCTAACAATGGGAAAAACCGCCGTCACACATTTATCCAGCGCGGTATTTCTCCAATGTCGCGAACATAAACGTTTGCACATGACCAAATTTGGGCTGCTCACCAACTGTCAACCTGCCCCATTAATTCCCTTTTATAGGCCAGGTCTAAACATCTGTACCCAAAGCACCCTTAATAAGTGCATCACTGCCCATGTTATTACCCCCAAGTCTTAAAATAAAGGTAATTGTATATAATTAAACCTTGATAAGCACATAGCATGTCCATCTGTATCCCATGCAAAGTCCTGATCAAGCATAGAGCTACGCAAATCAACCTTGATAAGCACGCCGCCACCAAAAAATATAGGTAATTGTATAAAATTCAATACAAATTCTTGATAAGCACATACTGGGTCAATCTGTAACACATTTTAAAATCCCTATCATGTATACAGCTACACAAATAAACCTTGACAAACACATGACATCTTTGAACTGCATTTTTCAATTCCCGATTCAATATACACGTTTACATTAGAGCAAACCGCGATCGGACGTTAGTGTGGCTAGTGCGCATGCGCAAGATCACCTTGAAAGTCGTCGCTCCAAGAGGACGAACGGAAACACGAAACGTTCTAAAAATTTTTGACCAGCCGATTTCTATGCGCGATTGACGTAATATGTTTGATGTCGGCCGTATCGCCTTCCTTCTTCATGTTATGTCTTTCCGGAATCTTGTTTCGACGAATCTTAGCACCCGTTTCTGTACGTGTAAGCACTTCTGAACACGACTTTTGCTTAAAGATCAGAGCGGTACCGGTGATGTGTATGAGATCACCGCACTTAAGTTACCGCCTTCTGGTGCTGGATACAATAGCACTCTCGTTCCTGTTCTATCTAGACAAGTTCAAACGCTACATGAATGGATTCATACATATGTTCATTTTGTGGCCTATATTTACACAGAGGATTTCTTTTCTCACACTATAACCATCAAACGGTGTGACTTAAGCGTTTTGTTGCTCTCTGCTTGCAGAAGTCTTTGATATGTTTAACATTCCGTGTTATTTATTCCGCTATTCCATGTTATAAATCCTATTTTAATGCATACAGTGTTTTGTTTAATCGTAATAAAACGAAATATTTGCATTGGATTTCGCGGGTTTTTGGCTACCGAAATATCCGGCTACAATATGAGTAAAAAATCTTAATTAAATCTAAACCGAAACCTACGGAACAAGATATGGCGCATGCAGTGTATACTTGTCGAGACGTAAACTCTTGAATAAATATTTTTAAACACAACACACTCAATAATGTTGACGGGCTTGCATAAATTCGAGGAATTTATATAAATTAGCTGGATAGTTGGCTTATCGCGGTTAGATTTGCGTATAGAAATCTCAAGAGAAAGCTGCCAGATTTACTCCCCAAAATCTATTTGTGGCACGACTCGACTTTTACTCCCAGATTTGGCCCGAATAGGGAAACCACAAATTGGGTTTCGCAATGTTGCGCGGAGCAAAGGAGAAAGTCGTTAATTTTTTTCCACCCGTCCTTAGGCTAAACCTGTTTGCTCGCAGACGACTCATTAATTTAAACTTTTTAAAAGCCGGTTTCGCAGTTCCTTTACGTCTGTCTGTCTTGTATCCATTCTATTTATAGACCATTGCGTCCAATACGGTACTTCCGTTCGGTATGTTTTTACATGCGTGCAGTGGTGTGTTGTTACAAATTCCACTCGAAATGTTAAAAACACTTGAATTTATAGGTTTTACCACCGAACGCCTGGTACAGAAAAAGGTCGTAAGGACATGGAGTTTAAATTAAAATAACCTTAAAAGTCGAGCCTTTAAAAATAATTCCAAAATTCAATTAAAACGCAACAGCTGTGCACAGGAAAACTGTCAATTATAGTAAAGGCCTTACCAAGCCTATACTTATGATTCCGATCTCGCCTTATACTTAAGCATAGGTTCGCCAGGCAGGAACAATGCCTACAGTTTCTGATTATTTACACTCGCAGAGGGACAGGTGGCACTTGATCAAATGTCGAAAAATGTCATCATACGACGTCTTATCGCTTAAATATCTGGATTCGCCGGATGATTTTGCACAAAAGATCGTTTGTGGTGGGTTACAATGAAAACAAGTCGCTTATTTCTCCCGTACATGGATACCCATGGGTCATGGGTGGGTTTAAATCACCCGCAGCGAGTTGGAAATTTAAACTGAGATTTTCTAAGACATAGATACACGTCTGCTATGACAAAACGATTGCTGCAAGTTCGTTTTACATACAAATTCATATACACAAGCAGAACGACTACGTGATGGGTATTGGTGGTGTTGATAGACAGGTGGTGTGTTTATCAAGTTTGTTATGTGAACAAACTCATGCAACTGACTTCGTAAAAAAACGACTTAACAGAGAGACGCTCTTAAGTGACAGTAAATACCGTCGTCTTCACATGAGTTAACGCTCTGATGCACCGAGATGAATCACTTTAGATCTCCGGGTCGAATTAGAGCTTTCCCGGCTCTATTCACGACGTCACAATACGATTTATTGACCCAACAAACATCCGCTCGTCGGAAATGGCGGAAGGAAATTGTTTACGTGACACTCGACTCACTGTTACCGCATAATCGTATTTTGGTGACAACCTTGTTTTGCCGATCCATGTTTATTGTTCCTCGTCGATAACTTACAATGTCGTGTTTGGTGTGAGGTTACACGAAAGTTTGCTTTGACAACAAATTATTGCCCAACCGACTCGGTCGCAGGACTTCGGTAAAAACGATGTTTGAAATCGGGTTATGGTTTTAGTTTTTAGTTTATTCATTTTTTGCCCCAGTATTTAAAAATGGCAAGCGAATAAAATAGCGACACAGGAACAGGAAAAGACGGCAAAACGAACAGTCGTTAAAACACGTCATTGGAGAAAAAAGGATATAATTTAATAAATATAGCGGACGCGGCCGCCAAACCTAGGCGAAAAAAACATCGTTGCACAGTGTTTTTCAGTCGAAATACCTATGGTCGCTGTTCTGCAGCATCCCGCTTTACCAGATGGTGCGGTTATGGTTATCGGTATTGTTCGGTATAAATGAGATCAGTGCGTCGGGAATTAAGGGTTGAAATGGCGGCAATGTGGGCCCGGGGCAACCGGTGCGCGAACGCCACCTGGCCATCGCACCGGCGCAGTTGAGTTGCATCTGCACCAGGAAGGAATAAATGGCATTCCTCTAAAAATTGAAAATCTAATTTGGGCCTTGTTTTGAGTAAATTACTGCTTTTATTAAAGGTCGTGGGTTCATTAGTGTTATATAACAAGCTTAGTGGGAACAGAGGATTCGTATCTCGGCACTGGAGTGCATTGAGAGATTTTTAACGCACACTTGGACAGGAGTTAATCAACACTTTACGTACTGAGTGTCAACTTTAACCATTGACATTCAGTGCAAAACTGTTTACTGGCTCTTGTGGATAACTTCTCCCTGTCAGTCCACCTTTCTACCCCACTTTACTCACATAGTTAAAGCCTAATATCTAATTTCGCTTTAACGAAGGAAAAATTTCCAACTTTCCGCGTGGCTAAACGAATGACGCATCAGCAACATGACGCATCGCCTACGTGGAACCTGCACGTGACAGAGCATATTTGTGGGAATGCTTAATCCTACATTTCAGCGTCAACATTGTAACTATAAGCTTGTGTCTCTCGTCGTACAATTATGCACAAATTGACCGATAAACCAATTCCCCTTTCCATCATTGCCACAAGTCTAGGAAAGTTTAGTTTAGTTTTTCGCTCTTTCATTATATTTAAGAAGAATGGCATAAATATTTAAAGTTAAGTAGACATCATAAAACAGCAAAACTACAGTAGATTGCATGAATTGGTCTTTACTCAAAACGACTTGTAAAAAAGAAATTAATAAACCTTCTTTCTACAGCACGTGCTGCCTTTCAGTGACCGTAGTCTTGTGTAAAGCGGTCTTGATACCTTTTAAGACTAAGACTTTGCTTTTAGCCGATACCGACATGTTTATATGAACATAATCCACCTTGATATTGACAGCGATTTATTTAACATTTCAAGTCACGGGTGACGTCATATTAAATCCTTATTTTGTCGCGCAGGACTGCAATGACGTCAACCGACGTCATAATCGCCTTACGCTCGGGGTATTATGTTGTCATAACCAACTGTGTGTGAATTGGCGGTGAACCGTGTTATTTAAATTATATTTTGATTATGCAATCTAGTAAGTTATTTTGTTAAAGGTAAGACTATTATCTGACAATATAGGAGGCGGGAATTGTTTATTGCCGGTAATTATCGTGTGCGGGAAATTCCTTAATTAAGTCACGATCTTTGTGAAAACTTTTGACCTTTTTGGTTTTGATCACACACAGAGAATTAGTAACTTTCACGGCATGTGTGTGTTCAGCTATTTCGTCTCAAACCTCCAACCCAATAACACCCCTTTCGTACGTCGGTAACTCGTCTTCAAAAGAACTTTCATTTCCAGCATAGTCTGTGCCAGTGTTTTATCTATAAGCATACCAGGAGTCCATGGCCCACAAAATGCAAATGATCTGCAGTTTGTGGCAGAATGAGAGGTGTGTGTATAATATTGAGTAAACCCATGTATAAGCACATAAAAATGAACTGTCCGCCATGTCGTTTGTCATTAATGACTGTAAAATCTATGTTCAGGACCATAAACCTATATCCAATAAAAAACACTAATTATGTGCTTTTTTCTAATGCGTTACGCACGAACGCGATAGTTCATACGAGGTCGAAATTTCTTCCGACCAGTCAAAGCTCTGTAGCACCATCTAGCTGTGATCACTTTTAAATTACTCTGTGCGGTTATAGATAAGGATATTTTTGTGTTATATTCCTCTAAATGGGAAACGAAGATGGTGTTAACATTCAAAATAATTAGGTAATCTCGCTTTATTACAGTGTCCTGTTTATAATTGGACATCTCTACTATTTTTGTTCACACTTATTCACTTGGTGTAGCAAAGAATTGAATACAAATGAAATAAAAAATTATACAACTTCAAATAAAGAATTATGGAAAAAAGAGAATGGATCCAACCGGTGGCAAGTAAAATGTGAGGTAATATAAATTGTGGGAATCCCACACGTTTATAATTGTATTATTATATATTTTAACAACTAGGTCGCGCCGTGCCATGTGTCCATATTTTGTGCATGGGAAGTCGCGATTAATTTCCTGTTTTCGACATTTCAGTCGATGAATTATTTCCCGCGAGTTTTCTGATAAACAGCGTCCACGCCTCGTGTATACAAACATGTGTTTCCTGTTATGTGTCTTATATAAACTGTATAAGATTTCGTAATATCAGAGAGCATTTTAGTAGAGCCTCGCTTGGTTCTGCTGCTTTCTCAAAACCTTTACCTATACCTACCTAAGCTATGCCCTTATGTACAGCGCTCTTCCTTGTTGCACCTTGCGTAAATACCCAATAAAATACTTAACCTATGCTACCCCTTGTTTTACCCTGCTCAAAATCCGTTAAAAGCAGAGCGCTGCTACAAAATATTGGTGATTTGGGGCAAAAATAGACGATGTGGTTATTTAATGAGGGCTGTTATTTAGTATATGCTCGCATACAGTAAACGAGACGAAGGTAATCAGACAAAGTTTTGGCAGCTAGGTAGCCAAACGACAGACCGCAGCAGCGAAACAGTATAAATAAAAAGAGCGAATTGCAAATAAAAATCTTTTTTTATCAACCAACAGCATTTGCCATTAAAAAGGAATACATATGAGATAACACCTCTAAATATTTTAACCCGTTTGTAGATTTATTTGGCTTATATGTGGCGTAAAAGTATAGTCATTTCGAGGTTGAGTTGGAAGGAAAAAATCAATATACGTTCCCTGCGGATTAAAATATAATCGGCCCAACGTCATCGACTATAAATCCTACCTTCACAGCATGGGTTAAAGTACTTAGTTATCTCAATATAAAGTGTTACGGTAGGAAGGTAAGAAATTTTTACGTGGTATAAAACATGCTGAGTATTATATATATATATATATATATACACATGGCAATGCGAGAGTTTTTGTTGTTTTTATTGATTATTTTGTGTTTTATGTGACGTCATTATTGTCTCTCATTTATATAAATATATGTATTGTTTCGATCACCGGTCAAAGCACACTGTGGTCTATAAATGAAATATATAGTTCATCATTACACTGCAGCATAAATTGACTGCATTCCATGCATGTGGTTTTGAAATAACAGAGTGATTGTTAGCTAACTGGAGCATTAAAGAAGTCTTATCAATTGTGTGCCTCTAATTACTACAGTATCGCTTGGAGTGCTTGAATCAAGCGATTGGAAACCTAACCATTACCCTTAAACTTTAAGCGAACCTGTAGTAATTAGAGGTACCATAATCAATTTGGCACTGTTCTATGAGTAAGATCTTGAAAAAGAATATGTTTAAGCACACTTTAAACTTTACTATAACAAAAGATTGTAGTATTAAAAATATTTCTATTTAAATCCTGTTTTTCTACAGGTTAGTTTCTTAGAAAGTACCGATACTGAGTTTGGTAAACTATCATGTCGAAAGTGTACAAACTAAATGGAGCAGTGCAGCAATATGCATGGGGAAAGATTGGAGATAATAGTATGGTAGCAAAACTTTGCTCTCAAGGCAATTCTGATTTTACAATAGATTCAAATCAACCATATGCTGAACTTTGGATGGGGGCACACCCAAAAGCTCCAAGTGGTGTAGTTGGGAAGAATATATCTTTACTACAAATGTTAAATGAACAACCTGAGTTACTGGGTCAAAAAGTGAACACTAAGTTCGGTTCTCTGCCTTACTTGTTTAAAGTTTTGAGTGTGAATAAATCATTGTCGATACAAGCCCACCCTAATAAGCAGTTGGCACAGAAATTGCACTCAGAACACCCAGATATCTATAAAGACCCAAACCATAAACCTGAAATGGCAATTGCACTCACACCATTTGAAGCATTGTGTGGATTTCGACCATTGAGTGAAATTTCAAATTTTTTGGACGATGTTCCTGAATTAGCTGCAGTTGTAGGACAAACTGCATGTGGAAAACTAAAGGCTGAACTAGGCGGAGTGCATCCCGAAAGTGCTGCATTAAAAGAATGCTTTTCTAATGTGATCCTATGCTCAAAGGATGTTCGTGAACAACAGCTTACTCAACTTGTTACAAGAGTTAAGGAGCTTAAGGCAAATAGTCAAGACTTGTCTTCTGTAAACGGAGATTTGTTATTAAAACTCAACTCTCAATTTCCTGGCGATGTTGGTTGTTTTGTAATCTACTTTCTAAACCACATCAACCTTGCACCAGGCGAAGCGTTATTCTTAGGTGCAAACGTACCCCACGCATATTTATATGGAGACTGTATTGAATGCATGGCTTGTTCCGACAACGTGGTCCGCGCTGGCTTAACTCCTAAACTTGTGGATGCGAATACATTATGTGGGATGCTGGAGTATGAACCTACGTCAGCATCAGAACGGCTTTTCACTCCGTGCAAGTCATCAGATCCTAATGAGGTCGTCTACAACCCACCAGTTGAGGACTTTGCAGTGGTGAAAGTGCATGTAAATAGTGGAGACTATATCTTCTCGGAATACGAAAGTGCCAGTATCCTCATATTTATATCCGGTGGAGCAAAAATTCAAGAAACTGATCAAACCATCTCCGCAGGAACCATACTTTTTGTGCCAGCTAACGTCCGATTAGCAGTGAAAGTTACTGAGGAGATTATAGCATACAGGGCAGTGTGCTTTCTATGATAGAAATAATACCAGTTCACTTTAGGCTTATTTTAAAATTCAATACCGGTACTAGATTTCTGTATTTTTTGATACATTTACCTTTCCGAAACAGTTTCTCATGTATTCTATATTCAAGTGCAGTAACACATTATTCATTTTCATTTTTACAAAAGAATGTTTTTATTGGTGTAGTTTGCTATATATTTATTGATGTGTAGTTTTTATTGTACCCTGATTAACTTCTATAAAAAAAATAAATGGGTGTGTTCCTATATATTACCAGTAGTTAGATCATTATTATTTTATATATCCTGTTTATGTGGTTACTAAAAAAAATAAAGGACCTTTTAGTATGCAAATTACTACATAGTAGTTTTGAAATTATTAACCACCATTTAGCTCGAATCCATTTTTGCTCTTGTATATTATCCCAACTCAGTTTATTATTCATATATATGGAATGTTTGATTTAAGCACCGTTTCTCAAATGTTTCTATTTACTGTATCACTATTTTGTACCAATGCAAGTATTTATCGTTTATACACATTAGGTGGCTTTAATAATTTTCTCACACAATTAACGTACCGGTATGGTGGGAAAAGTTAAACTTCGGTTCTAGAGATTAGATAACTGTACCTTTGGACATCGTATAAATATGACTTCACCAAACTGGTTTGAACCTGGGAATTGACATTTGGACGTGTGCTGATTTCTGCAAAATTTGCTGTTATTGCATCATCATTATTATTATTATTTTTAATATTACCTGGTGTGGTATCATAAATATCACCTCACTTTTCAAAAAAAAGGTTTAAAATACACTCAATCTAGATGACCAGTATGTATAACCTAACCTTTTTTTTCCTACCATTAAGATTAAATTTATATAAATTATATTACAGATAAGCATTTATTTAATCTGTAAACATGGCATCGGACGTTTGTGATATTCTGGAACTAAAAGGTGAAGAAAGCAAAGTTACAAAGGCGAGTTTGTTACAACCTAAAAAGAAAGTGAAAACAAAAGACAATGCTTTCAAGAGGCCTGAGGGAATGCATAGAGAGCTGTATGCTTTGCTCTACCATGATAATATGGATAAACCGCCTTTAATGCCAACTGATACACTGCCTAGTTATAACACTGCGAAAGTCAAGCTTGGTTGTAGTGTCGTAAGACCGTGGAAATGGATGGCGTTCACCAACCCAGCACGGTCCGACGGAGGCGTGTTTCACCATTGGCGCAGAGCTGAAGACCAAGGGAAGGATTATTCGTTCGCAAAGTTTAATAAATCGATTCAAGTTCCGGTCTACTCAGAGCAAGAATACCAACGCTACTTATCAAAAGAGAACTGGACAGAGGAAGAAACAGACCATCTTTTCGATCTATGCCGGCGATTTGATTTGCGTTGGCATGTCATATTCGATCGATTTGATCACCAAAGATTCGTGAGAGATGTACCAAGGTCGTTAGAGGACATTAAAGAGCGATTTTATCATATCTGTAATGTGTTAAAGAAGACAAGAAGTGATCCGGGTGAGAGTGTGGATGAGGTTGTGTTCGATGCGGACCACGAACGGAGAAGACGCCAGCAACTCATGCGACTTTTCGCCCGCACAGAAGAGGAAGTGGAAGAGGAGCAGATGCTCATTCAGGAGCTGAAGAAGATTGAAGCGAGGAAAAGGGATCGCGAGAAGAAGTCCCAAGATCTTCAGAAATTAATCGCGTTTGATTCAACAAATGATAGAGCGCGGCGAGTAGAGCGTAAGTCGACAAAAAAGAAACTATCCATCGGACAATCTAAGAAAGACTCAACTTTAGACGACAAATCCCTTGAAACCACATTCGGCATTAGATTTCCTGATTATAAATCGGCAGGGGTAATGCTAAGGTCACAAGCTATGAAATTGCCAAATTCTGTTGGACAAAAGAAAGCAAAATCACTGGAGTTACTGCTGAATGAGTTAAAGGTGGACCAACAACCCATGCCAACTGAGGCTGTTGTGCAGTTGTTCAATAAGTTACGCAGTGACATGGTGTATCTTTATGACCTTAAAGTGGCTTATGCGAATTACGAAATGGATCTTCAGACCCTGCGGTACAGATGGGATGCATTGGCTCCCGGCTTGCTACCCCCCATTGAGGATCTCGGCCCCATTAACTTGCAGAGTGGGATACTTAATATCAAGCAATCCACCAGCCAAGCGACGGATTCCGACCACAATACAAAAATGGATTCAGCCTCAGAACAATTGATAGATGTTGAATGTCCTTCACCATCAACAACCAAGTCTATAGGTTGAACACAGAATTCAACTAATAGGCTGCAGGAAAACATAGCAAAGGCACACAATTCCTGCTCTATATATGGATATTTTCTTCCACACACCAATATTTATCTTGTATTGCTTTCAATCATATTTCCACATCCAATTATTTTCGATCAAATAAAACAACACAATAATAATGCGTTTTGGCCTTCAATGTTCCGCATTATCTTCAATTGGTAAACTACACCAATTAAGATAAAAATGTTAATATTGACAAAATTTGAATGCCCTATGCTTTTACTATTTCATAACTTTATATGAAAAATACATTGCGAGTTCTGCCATTTATTATTGAGTACCGGTACCAGGACTTATTTTCCCAATAAAGTAGACCACTTGTATTATCCATTCAATTTCCTCTAGTCTCCTTGTGCCATACTTAAAGTGCTGCCTTTTTGTAGCTTGACGATAGGTTAAATATGGCTGCAAAACAACTGGTCAACTTATCAAAGAATCTGCGGGAACTTAGACTACACTTGTGCCAGAAGTCACCCTCCAGTCAAGGAGCCAGGTAGGATTTAATTTTGTTTATATATTAGTTAGTTTAGTTTATTGTTTTTTCCACGATGAAAACACGAAGCAGGACCTTTGATAAAAATTTGGAAAACGGCAAAACGACAGTCATTAGAACACGTCTAAAAACCACTTAATTATCAAGTTTCGGTATAATTAGACATGGCCACTAAACCCACATAAAAAAATATAAAAATAATACGAAAAAATAAATGTTTATAAGTATACACTAAGCCTCGAAGAAAAATGTGCTGTAAAGCAACCTGTGCAATGGGGGAGCAGGCTTACGTTCCTTTAATTTGGTAGAACACATTATCCCACGAAAATCTATATTTAGTGAATTCTAAACCTCATGATCATGAATTGTTCTATTCTTCTTAAAGTTTTAGTCATTTTAATTTATATGCATTCATTGTAAGTTTAAACAACAGCATCTAATTATTTAAGGTTACTGCTATAGACAATACTAAAGGGATGGTTATTATTCGCCTAGCGTTTACTGATTAAAATAATTACATCATTGTTATGTATTATCTGGTCTACTATTTTATAATTAATACGCAAAAATATGTAAATAAATATTTGTTCTTTTATCTCGGTCTGTTAGACATTACATGATTAAGAAAATGATCATCATATTATGTTGTTTTTTAAACTATTTACATTTCTCAGGGATTTTGTTGAGAATCATTACGTGAGCGTGAAGTCATCCAATCCTAATTTTCCGATCCTCATCAGGGAATGCAGCCAAGTGGAGCCCAAGATATACGCCAGATATGGTGATGGCCATAATCTATTATTTGGCTCATGATTCTATTTAGTACTTATACTGGATAGGGTAGAATATTCTAAAACCAAGGGGGTTAACACACAGACAATCGTCAGATTACCTCGCGCCCATCGTTGGGTTACCAGAGCTATTGTATTGTGTTGTGTATGATTCCCATGTTCCTTTAATTTGGTAGAACCCATTAATCCGCTGGGTTCAGAGAACTAGCTAGCGCCCAGTTTCGAACCTTAAACCTTTCGGTTGAAAGGCGTCGCATTAAACCACCAGACTAACCGGCCGGACTAAATACTGTTTTTATTTTTCTGTTTAGTACTTGTACTGCTTAAACTTTAAGAATGGTGATTTACACTATAATTTACATTAAAATTCAGAGAAAGCGAGGCAATTAACACTTATTGCCCCAATCCATTGATTTAAATTCTCCCAAGTGGTAAGGACGTTGGTGGTAATCTGACCTTAATGTTATGATATCCAAACCTCCTAATTTCAAGTTGTTTGTGGACATGCCACTTTAGTCGTTGCTTAAACCAAGTTGATCAATAGATTAAACGAAAATAATTATACCCAGGCAGTAATAGCACCAATAACCCCTTTAAGGGCCCAACGTAATTTGTTACTGTGATAAAACCGATATCATTCTTCCACAACACCGGGGATATAAATAGCCTATCTATAAAGGCAAAAAAGCAGGACTATCCTATTCCTATCCATAAACCCCCTTGTTTTGACAATTGAAATATCTCAAAATACTTCTTTGTTCAAAGGCTTTTTGTACATTTCCAGGGAAAGGTGTTGAAAAAAGCGTCACCGTCTCCAATAAATCCGCCGATGAAGTAATATCAATTATTCAACAACTTAAAAGTTCATAAATTCTCATCCTCTATATTTTCTATTCCTATTTGTTCAATAAAGATATGTTTTGAAGTCCCAATCTTTATTTTTCATGGTTTTAAAAATGCGCTATATTCTGTATACACGTTTTAATAATAATCAGTTTCATAGGATATGGGTTTCATGTTTATCCCCGTGTATAACGTTGTCACACAAGCAACTGTCAGATTACCCCATGCCCATTTTCGGATGAACGAATCCATTCAAATGCGTTGTATATGATTTTCGTAGCCCGGCAACACAACGGAACAGTTTTAAAACAGTAACCCTTCGGCTGGAGGGCAATGCACTAAACAACCAAGCTATTCGACCAAACAATCCTGGTTTCCACAGTTTGGGTACCGGAGCTATTGTAGTTGTACAGGATAAAGAAACATTGAGTAATTGTGATAAAACTATTACACTGGTTGATTTAGGCAAGGTCGTGGAAGGATACAACCAACCAGCTAGCAGGGGTTTTGTTCCCACCAATTCATCAAGATTTATATGCTTGCCCCGTGGATGAGAAAACCCAAGGGACGTTAACACACAAGCAATCGTCTGATTATCTCGCGCCCACCTCCGGGTTCACGGGACAATTAAAGTATTTTGTGTATGATTTACACGTTTCTTAAATTTAGAAGAACCCATTATTCAACTAGGTTTAGGCAATGTCCGTTAATTGCCGACGGTCGATGTTTTTTGTCAGCAAGATAAGTGTGCGCTGGTAATTTATGAAAGCGTACTAAATTTGTAAACGCGGTGACAATTTTGCCGCACGGTGGCGCAAAGATACAAATTGTGACACTTTCGCGAAGTGAAAGGATTTTACTGAATTATGACATCAATGGCCAACCATAAACAAATCCGTTAAACCGTATGTATTTTACTGTTTCAACTTATAAGCTACAATAAAAAAACCTTCCGAGGCGGAGTTCAGATTGTCGGAGTTATTTCGGAGTCTAATGGCTAGGGAATTTCAGGCCAGATTTAGTTACAACATAGGCACAAGCCAATAAAATCTCCTAAATCCCCACAAATTTTAGTAAGTTTGCGCTTTCCATGTGAACACCATAAATTTAAGGAATGTCAAAAATACTTTTGGGTGTTAGGTATATTATGCACAAAGTTTAGTTAAGTAACCTTATACAGGTGATTGTACCAGATGAACTTTGTAGTACTCTTTACAAAAGAAAACTAAACTTATTAGAGCATTCACAACGAAATGTAAATCTAGGTAATCAAACTTAAACCTTCTTGTCGTAATTACACAATCTTTTCACCAAATTAAAATAAAAATCCGTTAATAATGTCTGTACAACGGTTTTGTACATTTTTCTAACCCTGACGTATAGTAGGCTAATAGTTATTGCCAACATAATCACCAACAAAGCTATCATGTGTACAAAGAGTTGTGCACAAGTTAGCCTACTGTACAAAAAAGTGTGCACTAGTTACTATACAAAAATGTGTGCACAAGTTAGCCTACTGTACAAAAAACTGTGCACTAGTTACGGTACAAAAAATGTGCACGAGTTAGCCTACTGTACACAAAATTGTGCACGAGTTAAGAGTACAAAATGAATTAAGATCAATGGGTTAAGC
>CH001979.1:595009-652873 GCA_000149265.1 Ciona savignyi
CAATGGGTTAAGCGAGGGTTGACGCGGCATAGACTCGCGTATGCACAAGACGAATGCAATCTTTTCCGAAACACCATTCCGAAATCTTCAACACTAGACGGTGCTCTCGGGCTTTCCCGCTTTCCGATACATGTCCAGTTTTTCTTCAACACTTCCCTGCGAGCTGAACGATATCCTCCGTAATGCCCTGGACAAGCTACCAGCCAAGCCGGAGTCGGTTTCCTGATCCTCAAAGACTGGTTTAAATGAGTCGGAGTGATATATGTCGTGGACGGATAAGGAGCGTCTCGTCTTCCTGTTCAATGGCGGAATTCGATCACGAGGGACCAAAAACGACGAGAGATTCATCAAATCGACAAAGATCTTGTACCGGTCACTGCAATATTGCCAAGTAGGTTGAATAAGTAGGGGTGCATGAGGCTGAATAAATACAACGACTGATTCATATACATAGTCCTACACGGCTGACCGATTAGCTTGGGTCTTACCAATTAGTTTGGTGGTTTAGTGCGTCGGTTATAAGCCAAATGGTTAAAGGTTCTAAACTGGCCGCTAGCTAGTAAGTTTTGTTCTTGAGCAAGGAATTTAGCGGAAATTGCCTTAACCCAGTGAATCGGTGGGTTTCACCACAATAAAGGGACGTCTCAATCGTATACAACACACTACAATAGCTCAACCCGACGCTGTGCGCGAGGTGATCTGACGATTACCAGTGTGTTAACGGCCATTGCGTTTTCTCACTCACGGGGATAAACAAGAATGCATCCTACATCATACATGCGTGTGCACCTTTTTGTCTGGTCGAATAGTTAACGCACGAATACATGGCGAATTATACTAAAACGTTTTAAGTGATATGCCAATAAAGACTTGGTCTGGTTAAAATATGTACATATACAACATGCCATTTGCCAGCACACCAAAATGAAATGACAAGTTTCCACCAGTTTTTGTGGTGAAACAGATCGATACATTTAGTATTACACAATTCAATATTGGCATTAATTCCATACCTGCACGTCGACCTGAGGTATAAGTAGCCAGAAGAACCACCGCTACCAATTTTTCGTCCGATCATTCTTTGCACCATGCATGTGTGGCTGTCTGTAATGTAATTATTGTTTAAACCCCTGATTAGCCGAGACAGGTCAGATCTGTATCGGTTTTGTTGACCCCGTTTGTGAGTTGTTCTTGCTGGCTGTTTGGTTACACAACCGCTCAGTATTACAGCCGTTTGTTTAAATAATATGCGAGAGTAAGAAGGACTGAAAACACATGGAAATGGTAAGGTTTATTAACCGTGCTTAACGAATTAAGGAAAGATCTATCAATACCGTTTTTGTTAGGTGAAAACAAAATGCCTACTAATGTTCTTCTATATTTTAGGATATGATAGGATATGATAGGATAGGATATTTATGCTTATCAACGTGCTTATCAAAAAAACAAGGGGGTCAACGCAGGATAAATAATCCGTTCGCGCCCACCGTCGGGTCACCGGAGCTATTGCAGTATGTTGTATATGATAGACACGTTCCTTTAGTTTGGTAGAACCAAAAAATTGTTGGGTTAAGCCAATGTTCGTTAAGTACTTTGCCCAAGGACACACTCGACTAGCTTGCGATCGGTTTTAAACCTTTAAACTTTGGATTAATGACGTCGCACTAACTCACCAGACTAATCTGCTGGACAAAATTAGTGGTATGCCCATTTGTAAGAGAGGTGGGTTAGTGGATACCACTGTTATACGTGATGTTACTTACATCGAAACTTAGTGAGATGGGAATCAATGTCCATTAGAGCATGCAGCAATTGAAACGGAAGATGAAAACGCGGTTCGTCCCTGTACAGGTATATCATGAGAGCGCCCTGAAAAGAATTGTGACAAAAATACGTCAGATTTCATGATGGTGATGTGTGTTAAGGTGGGTAGGTATGGGATAGGGTCGAATATTCATGTTTATCCCGTAAATGGGAACCCAATGGGGTCCGCACATGGTCTACCGTCAGATTACCTCGCGCCCACCGTCGAGTTACCAAAGCTATTGCAGTCTGTTGTCTATGATTGAGATTTTTCTTCAATTTAGTAGAACGAGCTGAGTTCGGTCGGTGTAGTGTCTTAGATTGCAATAAACAGAAAATATTGACTTTAAAGGTATACCAGGCACCCAAAAACTGTTAATTCGCAAGCCAGTATGTTGCTGTTATTGTATACTAAATATCTTCATCGTGTTAGGTGGTATGTCTAAAACAAAACGAGTGAATATTTCATCACAATTTAATAAATCTCTTCACACACCACACTGTCAGTGACGGATACCTCAACAGTGGAGACGTGTTTTTGTTGTGAGTGCCTATATGCAAAGCTCCTAGAGTTTCCCCACAACTAAGATACAGGCTTACAATCCACACTCACCTGTAAAGCTTTATGGGAAAACCTGCGGTCGCCTGCAGCAATCATTTTGTTGTGTTTGTTTTCGTCGAAAATCGAGTCGAAGTTTTCGACTCCTCTTTTATATTCCAACAAATGTTCTTTCTTCTCGTCTTCATCTTCGATTTCCTGAGGCGTTTAGGTATATGTTAATTTCTAAAACTGCTTAACGTTGTTTTAAACCTGGTTTACGGTTTTTCCTTGTGATTTGAGTTAAGCCTAGTTTGGCCTGGTTTAGATATTAGAACGAACTCTTAATTTGTTTATGCAGTACTTTTTAACGGGACGTAAAGTAGCGCATTATATAACCTGTACCCTTCAAGACACTGGCCGACTTGGCCGCTATACCGGATCAATGATGGCTCCGGGGAGCTGGAGTAACGGGCCTTCTATGACCTTAATTCCTGGTCACAGGGCTACCGTGGACCCGCCAATACTAATGTAATCTAACCAGCATCCCTCACTATCGTATTACAAGGTTATATACCATCTGTTATTCGCGTGCGTAGTCTAATTGTTTCATGTTATGTTCAAAATTATCTATAAGACCCACCTCTCCAAACGCCTTAAACTCTTCGTGCATCGCCTGCACACTGCATTTAAATTTGTCAAAGAAGTCGAACCCGTTCGCCTCAAGTCCAGGCGTTCGTTCCAGCCAGCCGTTTACCAGTTCAAACAAATTCTTCTCAGACACCGCCCGTTTCAACTTTTCTTTCTCTTCTCCAAAAAACACGTTCATGTAATGCTGCTGGTTGTACTGAACCCTTAACTCCTGTAATTTGATATTTAAAATGATCGAGTTTTAGGTTATAACTTAGAATGATCGAGTTTGGGGTTTTAATTTATAACACAATTGAATCTACCAAAATACCGGCCCAAATAAATTGTAGGAGTGGTGTGAAAAAATATATTTTGACTAAAATTATACTAGTTGTTTAAAGTTTTTAATAAATGTTACTATGATTAATTTAGTTAGAAACATGTATGCACAGACAATTGGAAACAGGTATATGCAAAGAACACTTGTAACTTTGTAGACTCTAATTTAAATAAAAATATGCATGTAATAGACTAGACGAAAATTAGTTCTGGTAATTAGCCTGTAATAGTCTGTACAAAAGGTTATCATTGTGTATATTATGACAGGCATTATCTAGGAATTTTGATGGATTGATAAGACTTACAATAACACTCTGTCTAATCAGCCATACAAACCACGCTTATTTGTGCACATATTGCGCAACATGCTTATAGAAACAATAAGACACGCCCCCATTGAAATAGACCAATTATTCTCTCCAAACAATGTTTCACTATCAAACGAGCAGACTATGTAGGCTTATAACTACGTATGTGGCGCCTATATTACAGTATTTCCCACCGCAACTAAAATAACTTAACAGGAATGACTGCACGTATAGTCGTCTTTCAAAATGTTAATTAAGGTTTGCTTGTCCCTGTTTTGCATTTAAAGATAGTGTCTCATTATCGAAACTTACTGTGAACTAAAAGGTCATTGAACTAATTCAGTAGACAAATTTCTCAATGGTGAAGTTAAAGAGGTGTGACTGTTTTGACTTCTTTGGTTATTGCTATAAAGCTTAATTTCAAACAATCCATTTGTAACGATTCTTAACGACAGAACGGTGCCATTTCGATAATTACGCAACCACAGTCGGCGGCCTACTCGCACTACGCTACGCCACACAACACATTTAAAAACACCACAGCCCACTATAGTCTTCGTGAAGTGTATCTAACTGGCAGAATACATTAAAAATCGTAGGAAGATCAATTTCCTTCCGTCTGGTTCACCTTCAACAGACCTTAATAGTAACAGGACCAGAGGCCTATAACACACCAAATGCGATCATCTAAACTAGAAAAAATATGAGAAATGTTTCTTTTAAATAGGAGTGAACAAATCATTCAAGAAACTACGGATATCTTTTACCTGAACAGCTTAGTCTATCTCTTTTGTAAATAAATAACTATATATAGATAAAAAACGAATAAACGTACATCTGTCATCCCAAGCTTGATCTCCATAAGCCTGAACTGCAAACTTTGAAATCCCGATCCGTTTTGGAGATATGGCCTGGAAGTAATTCGATATTAAGCAACGTTTTAACCGTCAAAAAATTACTATAACAGCATGCATGGTAAAAAGTGTAGTGTAATATTTGCAATCATTCGGTAAATAGGCGTCCTCACTACTTGTTTTGTCGTAAATAGGCTTTCGCTTTTCGTTGTGAACACCTTTACAAGTGTGTGAAAAAGTTAAAAGGGATTTCTTGATCTCTTAGATCAGGGATGTCCAACCTTTTATTGTACTGGGCCGTACCGTTATTTAGTAGTACAGTAATGATAAATTGCAATAAACGTAAATTCAAAAGGGGTGTGTCGCATCTCGCCAATCATATATAAAGGAATCGTGGTATATTAACGCATAATGGCGATTATTGCCTTGTGATAGCAATGCTTATTATACGCCAATAATGCAATGTAAAGGCAAGGTAAATAACTGTAATAGTATTGTGATTGTTAAATGTTATGTTAAAGGCAAACGATGTTATATTAACGTGTTAAGGATTTATTAAAAGTGCGCGAAATCAGTACCGGTAATTTATATTTTCGCGACTTTGTTAAATTTTGTATTTCGTGAACTTAAGAAAACGGTTTGCTAAGAGCGATTCGCGATCCCTTAATTCCAACCCTGAATGGGTACATAAAGAAACAATTAAAAGCCATTAATTTCATCTTTGAAAAAAAGAACAAGTAACACACATATAGAAAAAAACAAAATCTTATTTCTGCAATACAAAGTCAATGAGATAAGTTTTTGTCGTCCGCCGGTTTCTTTCTGAAGTGTTTACTGCGTCCCTAAAAGCTGAATGATACATTTGAATTGGGCCAAGATTTAAAGTTCAAAATACTACTTGGAGTAAAAATGACTAGCGTGCCACATAAAAATCTCAGGTGGGCCGCACTGCGGCCCGCGGGCCGCAAGTTGGACATCCCTGTCTTAGATTAACAATCTAATTAATATGGCACACTGAAAGAAAATAGGAAACTTTACAAAATTTATAAACTTATTTTTAGTAAGTCTTTAGTCTATATAGAATGTTTTGCCTGAAATCCAAGAAATCCTGGGGTGTCATCGTTTCCAGCACTAAGAAATGGTCGCTCAGCAACTGAAAATAAAAGAAGACTCAAATTACATCAGTATATAGATGTATTCGCTATAATGTAACACTGCATAAAATTGTTCATGAATGTTTACTCTTATTTACATAAACACAGTCTACCTCCTTAACAAATTTATTTAATAAAACATGGCTAAAACACGATTACCTTAGTTCAAATGTAGATATTTATACCATCTCACCTGCAAAATATCTGAGACTCTTGTAATCCTTGAAATTAACAGCAGCATATTTCGTTCTTCCAAATAAGCGTCCGCGAAAATCTGACGAACGGAATCGACCTCGTGGATAATCTGCTTGAACCATAATTCGAACGCTGGAAAAATCCAAAATTAAAAAATAACTTAGATAATATATGCACTTAGTCCAAATCAACTGTGAAAACCCGGATTAATACTTTACACCCAGATGTATCAACATAAATTGAGATGTTTGGATTGTAAAGGTTGACAATACTAATTTACATTAATCTACGATAAACCCCCATACAGGGACGTGACACGGGCATTAAATGGGCAATAATGAGTTACATGACATTACATTACCCTTTGACAAAATATTACATTATAATGTGTATTGGTCCTGTTATGTAAAAAAACGTTGGCAAATTATGACTGATAGTGTGGTAGAGACCGACCGATAGATTAGCTTGGTGGATTAGTGTGACTCATGTTAGTCAAAGGGATGCAGATTCGAAACTGGTCGCTTGCTAGTTTGTCGTGTACTTAGGCAAGGCACTTTACGTATATTGCGCTGTTGATTGATGGTTCTACCAATTTAAGGAATTATACACAACACTCTGCAATAGCTCTAGTAACCCGGCGGTGGCCGCGTGGTTAACTGACTTCGTGTGTGATATGCCCCTTTTGTTATCCAATTCACTAGGATAAGCATGGGCATCCTATCCTGGCCGTAAAATGAAAATGTATCGCGCTTGGCGGCACACACGGATTTACACATGAATGTGGAGTTTTGGCTATAACGGCAGTCTTAACTTTCGTTAAACTTAGCCAAATGTGAGGAATAACTTCACACATCTTCTTACTTTGATGCGTCACAATAAACAAGTGTTCGTCATGGACGGGTATTTTGTTCCCTCTGGAGCTTTGCAGATATTGCGAGGATAAGATTCTTGGAAGCTGTAACAAACAGGTTGGTAATATGCAAATCTAAAGATGTCGAAATCACGATACAAGAAGAATGTAATCTTAGACTACACATAAGGGTAACACTAAAATGAGGTTTAATAAAAAGGGAGGAAAAGAAATAGAAACAGTACAATAAGATTTTGATATTATGGTAAGTGCAAGGTCAAGGGTTAAATTTAGTGTTAGTCCGGAGTTAAGTTTAGTATTTTGGGTAGGATTTGAACTAACTTTTATAATTTTATTGAGCAGTTTACCACTACTCCCGCATTTCCTATTTACCTCATTTTAGTGTTGCCCCGCGCGGATATGTACATTTCGACTGTAGCGCTAAAACACACATAGCTACACTTCGCGATATTAATATTCACATATATTTACATATTCTACCTGCAGATAAGAGCTGTACGTCAATTGTTCGTGGTTTTTGATCATATTTGTTCCTTCTTGAGACGATTTTGTGAAGTCGGTTTCGTCAAATAAAACGGGCTCCGAATGGCGCCTTGAAAATTTGGTTTACATCATAGTAATGGATTGTTTTGTCTAGGTTAACAATACATAATAGTAACAATAAATATAATTGAATGAAAGGGCGCGGGCTATAGTGGGTTGTATCATTTAGCACGGTAGCCAATGGTTTATACTTAAACCCAGTGAATTATTAGAGTTTACTTAATCAAGAGTTTTGTTGTATTTAACACAATGCAATAATTTTGGTCACTTAACCGTTAGCAAGACTTAAAGTGAGATAACCTTAAGTTTAAAAGTAAGCTAACTCTCCAAGAAACGATTTTTTTATAGGTGATCCGACCATCATCGACTAAAGCTCAATCAATGAGCAAGTTTCCTTTTTCGCAGTATAAAATGACAAACGTGGCATTCCGACAACTGGCATGTGACAACGCAACATTCCCAGTGTCAACCCCACCACTCTTTTATCGCAGGAACTATAAAATGCAAAAGTCTTACAAAAATACCTTTTTGACCTTTTTCTTACCTTTTTGACCCCTTTCCAGCTAGATATGGGCACGCCATCATTAAACACACAGCAATATTCCTTAGGATAACTATTACTAGGGTCTGTACAAAACCATTTGCCTGTAAATAATGATCTAATAATCAAACCGTATATTTAAATATTCTTTTTATCTTGTGTCTAATTTAAGACTAGGCTACTAAAACGGTAAAAAGATATCTAATATTCTGCCTGTGATGAATCAGACTAAGCTGAATAAATTTATATTTATTAAATAAATTATGATTTTGAGTACCAAGCTAAGATTTGATCCCCGAATGAGTTCACCCTAAAGTTTGTTTTTGAAAAATAAGCTCTATATGAGTCGGTCTCGAACTGTTGTTTTTTTTACCAGGCATTGCTTTATATACCCGGTTAGTTGGTACTGATACCCAGTTTCTGTATTATTTGGCGAAAACGACCATGTTGGTTTATTCTACTTAACAACTGTAATACTAAGATCCCACTAGCTTACGTGCAAGACGGTAATATCACTTGATCTGCCATGCCTTTATTCTGTTACTCTTATATGTCTGGTTTAACATACGTTAGAGCGCGTGGTGAACTATGATAACACTGTATACACTCCACAACATCATGCGATGTTGGTTTGGTTAGACAGTTGGCTTATACTACGGTAATTACGTGTACACAGGCTTCTCTAATCGTGCTCTAACTGCACAGTACAATTAACAATAAGCCTGTTTGTATGTATTTTAATTTCCACTTAGTCTAGTATATAATTAAGTTTGAAATTTTGTTGTGATATAGAGGTTAAATTAGTTAATTGGTAAAGAATCGCGTTTCTGATTCATTGCCTTCGTAAATGTCGATATAAATCTTACTAATATCTCCTAACTTAAATAAAGAGAACGTTCTCTTTTCATTTCTATGGCGCCTCACGTAAACATTGACGTTTAGCACTTTCGTGTTACAAAATGGGAAATTTATATATGTAAGCTACAACAAAGGAGTATATAAAACATGACATCATTTGTTTAATGCATGATTAAATTTATTTTACAATCGTGATTTCAAGATGAATTCCCAGTCTTAGCCTTGACGGCCTGGTCCATAGCCTGGGAAGTTGTATCCCTGGCTTGGTTGGGTAGATCTTAGGCAGGTCATAAGACAAAGAGAGCACATGGACGTTTTCAATTGCTCGTTCGCTGTAAGGGCTGGGCAAGCAGGGCACGAGTTACGCGCTGGTATCACACAGGAGGACATTTGCTGGCTTTGGGACGTTTGGATATAACCTGCGTTAAAAGATACGTGTCAGCTATGGTGGAGTAAAGTTCTATGTATAATGTTATGTTGTTCCTAAAACTGTTGTGGATTACAAAGAGAATGCGATAAAATGATGAGTGTTTTCATATTCATCCCCGTGAATGGGAAAACACAGGGGCCTTGTGGAAAAAACACATGCGAAATCGTCAGATCACAATTACGCCCACCGTCGGTGGGTTACCAGAGCTGCAGATCCAAGCTTCAATTTTAAATTGTGAAAATATATATTACTGCCTGTGGCACGATTTTGAGTGACAGCTCTTTGTGTGAGGTTAGTTTGCATTGAACAGATAAGGAAAATAATTGGTTAAACGCCTATTACAGTGTGTTTTGTAAAATTGAGACGTTTTTTTAATTTGATAGAACCCATCATACCACTGGTTTTACGCAATGTGAGTTAAGTTCCTTGCACAAGGACACAACCGACAAGCTAGCGAGCAGTTTCGATCCTGCAACCCTAAGACTAAAAGCCGTCGCTAATTTACACAGCCAATGGCTCAGACAAATAGGTAGCTAATTATTATTCAACCTACCGCATTCTTGTCTGACACATCTCCTACAATCGACCGGGGTGGCCATAACGGATTGCCAAGCTTGGGCCTTGGTGAAGCAGCTCCCATTCTGTGCACAGCGATCACTGCATTGCCGTGTGCGCATCAAGTTCACGTTAGTAGGAACTCGACCTGTCGTAGCGAAATAGTTTAAAGCAAATGAAATTTTCGCAGAATATCATAGGTTGTCATTATTAAGACTTTAAACGGACTAAGTGTCGACCCTATGGTGCGCTCTTATCTAGGATCGTTTTTTTATGATGTATATTATAGTTTATCGCGATGGTTCTCGGTACATATATGGTAGTATCGAAATCTCGTTTTTAGATTAAACAACAAAATATTGGGCCGATTTATTAGGCGCAGCTTCAGGCATGTCTAATCAATCAGTTAACCCCAATGCTATATACTGTTGCAGCTTATGAACAAACAAGAATTAAAGCCCCTTCTGTAAGTTGTCGGAACTGTTGGCTAGGGTCATCTACCAGACAAGATTAAAAAATAACTTATTTTGGCAAAGTCCCACAACCTTAGTTTACCGCCTGTAAACGCCTAAGCATTATTTTTTTACTGGAATCACAGGTATTGCACCCCGCTAGTAAAATACAAAAATGTTGATTATCCAATAACATGCAAAGCGGAAGATTTAAGTTTACAGTTTACCTGGTGGGTATCTGGAAGATACATAAGGGGGAGGTTGGTAATTGTTTCCAGGGTTTGTCTGGCCGCCGAAAGGTCCTCCGAAATTTGTTCCTGCAGTGATAAGTTTTAGACACTCCGTGTCAGAAAGAGCCTCTAGTCAACCGTTACAAGATACAAATGAATAAGTGTACGGAGTACGGTCGTGTGGCCAAATGGTTAACCCGTTCGATAGATATACCGACTTTAATACAAAAAAGGCAACAAAACCACTATAGGTTCGAAACTAAGTCCGGTTGAAAAGCAATAAGTGTACGGCCGTGTACACATAATGATTAACACACCGTGAGTAGGCCGTTGTGTGTCCGAATGATATACCAGTTGATATTTGAAAAGGTGTTAGTGACGAACCCGTAATGGGTTCGAATCTCAATTCGGTAACATTCCCACCTTGTTCAAGAGGGCATGCTTCTGTGCAAGTCTTGCAAGCCGCCTGTCGAGCCAGCTGAGCGGTGTTGTATTGCGGGCAAGATGAGCATCTAACCCTGGCTTGTGGTATGCAATCCATTTGATTTTCATTCTGGGCGCCTGCAAGTTTTAAAATGTAACTATGGGCTAACAACGGCAGTGATTAAAAATTAAAATATTGGTCGACTTATAGCCGTAACTATTTTTAGTAATGGCTCTGCTATAGCGTATCGAATCTTTACAATCGCAAGTTGTCTGTTGTTACAAGACTAAATTAAACTTACGGCACTGTCTCATGATACACAGCCTGCAGTATTGGGGCAGCGTTTGCAGGTTTTGACGTGTTTCCTCGTCATTTGGACATCGAGCTGGTCCGACACACGCTTGTACGCAAGCTCGGTTTCTTGGTGTACTAACTTCGCGAGTAGGCCCTCCAAATGGTCCTCCTCTAGGTCCACCCATTGGTCCGCCCATAGGTCCACCCATAGGTCCACCCATAGGTCCACCTATAGGTCCTTCCGTAGGTCCTCCCATAGGTTCTTCCGTAGGTCCTTCCATAGGACCACCCATTGATCCATCTGTAAATAAAGTTGTGCAACTTAGAATTTTGCTCATAGAACTGTTTTCAATAAAATAGCTCACTTTTGTGTTTTAGATGTGATTTTGTCAAGTTTTTAATTAAAGTGTAGTTAACCATCCATCAAAGTAACCTTCATTTTAGTCGTTGTTTTATTTTATAGAAGCCAGGTGAATAAAAACTGTCACTATGAATTCAAATAATAATGGTAGGAAATGGTAATTAATTATAAATAAAACTTACTTTCAAACCGTTCGATTTCAAAACCTTCCATTCCCAATGAACCAAATCCAATTAGTCTATCTTCCGTCTCATTGCCTCCTATCTCTCCAATTCCGAAAAGCAACGGGCCATACATCCCGAGGCTGATTCCCACCAATCCAAATGGTAGGAAGTCGTCTGTATCGGCTGCAAAAGGTTACGTAGATTTACGAAAGCATTTTTCACCGAATTAAATTTGAACCCGTTTTTTTAATGCTAGGCTTAACTTCGAATTCATGATGGACTCGTTGCTATGAACCTTGTATATAAATCTATATATGTATCAATCGCGTCAACCAATTGGTCACACGATTATACCGATCTTTTTTAATGATTAAGTTAACTGGGGGGTTAGCGACAAAATTAATGTGAATTGACCGAGGGCAACCAGGGAGTCAGTCTTGATTCCACAACCATTCGGCCGATGATCGCATTTTAATTGTTGTGTGGACGAATTTCATTCTTTTATATTTCTTTATATCTGGTAGCTCTGAATCATACATTTAGATTGCTATAGTGGATAGGATAGAATTATATATTCATATGTATTACAGTGTGTTGTTTATAATTTATATGTTTGTTTAAGAAGAATCCATCATTCCACTAAGTTCAGGCAATGTTTGTTAAGTTCCTTGCCCAAGGACACAACCGACTAGCCAGTGGCCAGTTTCGAGCAAACCTCAGACTAAAAAGTAAGTGCGAGTAGTTACCACGTTGTAGTAGCTATGACTACATTTCCATTGCCAAGGCCTTTAGTTATAGGCTATACACAAATTTATCAATTACCGTCATCATTATCACAATTCTGAATGCAGCTTCTGCAAGTTCTCATCGTGGTTTGTTCAGCAGAAGATAATGTCGGGCAAGTTTCGCAGTCTCCTCTAGCTTGAGTGATGCAATCTTCGACTTCGCTCCGGTTAAATCGGTTGATAGGCCCTATTTAATACTTTCTTCTTGGTGATTTCGGACGGACAAGACACACTTATCAACGGGTTTGACGAAAAACTTGGATAAAAAAAAACAATATGTGTCCATTCGTGTGGTGTAACCTTAAACCCAAATTTATATCTACGTTATTCACAACCCGTACTTACCACACTGATCTATAACGCATGTTCTACAACCACGGGTAGTTTGCTGAAGTCTATCAATAGCTTGTCCTCTCGTTGGACACTGGTTGTTTTGAACACAGGATCGGACGCAGGTCATGTTCTTCCGACCACCGAAGCCGCGAACTCGACCTAAAATGAATTGAAGTTTACTTCAGGAGATCAAAGTTGATTCAAGTACGAAAGACTGCGTTTTCTGTACATGTTTTGGCGTGTTTGCCTTTCAGTAACACACATTTGCATGACATAAGACAAACTGTATTGGATACGAACGAATACGTCACACATATAGAAATAAAACAGGCGTAAATTTTCGGATTACTTGAAAAAAGAATTTATAAACCCAACCGCATACGTTCGTAATCTTCTCAACGAATTAATTGTATTTACCGCAAAACCTCCATTTGAACGCCTCCTCTAATAGAATGTCTTTTAAGGAAGAGTTGAAAAATAGAGCGCCGTGGTGGTGAAATAGAGGTTTTACGGTATATTTAATTGCAATGAAGTACGATGGTGTGAGTAAATGGTTAACACGACCGATACATATACACACTTACACACACTTAAAAAAATTAATTGCAAAAAACAAAAAATCTCTCAAACATTAAATATAATGAAATACTGACCCATCGTGGGTATGAAACTCCCATTTCCTATCCCGTGCGCAATGTAACATATTATTAACAAAAAAATTACTTGATATATTTGTACAGAAATCTCAGGGTACTATATGTTTAGACACATGCGTACCGGTTCCTGAAAAAGGGCCGGAATCCACTTTTATTGTCATTCCTGATTCCCAAAAGTTTGTACTAAACATCTTATCGCTAAATCTTCTTTTACAACGAAACTTGTAAAAACGAAACCGTCTTAAAAGGTAGGGACAAAGTAATTAAAAACACGTTTGGGTGATGATTAGAAACATAGAATGCGGTTGCAGTGAGCCTTTTACCGGTCTCGGTTTATAAACTAATGTTGGGCTTTGTCACAAACTAGAGTGTAATTGTGTTTTTGTATTGCGCAACCTACTTTAAAACGTTGTTTTTCAAATTATTGCTGTGGCTATGTGACGTCACAATGCGTAAGTTATTGTCGTTCGTTTTGATGTTTTTCATGAGACGTGGCAGTTGGCAGTTGGAAATTGTACAGTAAACAAAGGGGTGCCTCTAAATACTACAGGACCGCTTGGAGCGCTTGGATCGCTTGGATCACTTAGATTGATATGGAAAATAATTCTAACCCTGTTCCAAACACTAATCTCAACCCCAGAAATAACTTTAACCCCAACCCTAACATTATTATCATGGCTTTTCCCTTTACGCAAGTTAGTAAGTGATCCAAGCGATCCAAGCGCTCCAAGCGATTTAAGCGCTCCATGCGCTCCAAGCGGTCCTGTAGTATTTAGAGGTACCGTAAACAAAGCGGTAGTGTTGCAAATTAAAGTTGTGTGTTATTCTGTTCGCGCTTAAGATTAACTGCAGACCTTTAGAGTTTAGTAACCGACAATAGTCACGTCTATCAGGAATCAAGACCTGAAACGCGACAGGCTCGCCACTAAGATCGTTTTGATACATGAATCAGCCGCTTCAATCATTCGGCCAGTACAAAACCGCAGTAGTTTATGACCAATAAACATGGTACATAGAGGATGGTGCATCCGATTACCTCTTGCCTAAGGTTAAATTTCATATGAAAAGTATACCAACGTAACTCTATTAACTATACCTTCGAATGAAGTTGTAAGAGAGGTACCAGTACCTGCTAAGGCTGGAAAGAATCCTCTTGAACGATTTCCTATGAAACAAAATTAATATTGTAGGTGTACAAGGACTGCTGATTTATATGATTTACCACGACATTGTTGTATACTACACAATTAAAGTTGGATTAACGAACCTCTTGGCGGAGAGCTTAACGACCCTCTTGGCGGAAAGCAAGCTCGGACACAAGTATAGCAGCTTCTCATTCGCTGTACTTCAGTGGGGGTTGGGGTTTTACAAACCGAACATTGGGTCAGGGCGTTTATGACACAATCGACGCTGTGGTTGCGGACCCTTGGTCCTGTAATGGAAAAACTTAACATTACGAGATCACCAAGTCGTTGAGAGATATGTTGATTCTCATTGCAATTGTAAGTTAGTGTGTTTAACGTAATGTCTAATTACGTTGGTTTGATTTGCTGCTATTTATTACAACGGAAAAATGAAAAAAACTTAACTTTATGTTTATAGTGAGTATAATATTTTAATTATAGTAAGTGGTTTTACAAAGGAGGTGCTTTTCGTGCGTTGTGACTAACAGGTATGTTTAAATATATTCAAAATCATTTAGCATTTAAGGTAAAGAGACTTTTGTTGTTTCTTACCGCATTTATCCATGACGCATCCAATACATTGGAAGCTCGTGTTTCGCAATTCCTCTTCGACTTCTTCTGGAGTTGGGCACTTATCGGGTGAGATGCAAGCTCTTATACAGGGAATAAGTGGTCTGGGGCGGGGACGGGGTCGATATGTTTCAGATGTTTCTAATTCTTCTTCCTCTGACTCTTGCTCAGGGTATTCTGTCACCCCAGAAATAGCTTTAAACGAAAAGGTTTGAATTTAGTCAAATGGCTAGTGATCATTTCTTTGTATACCAGTGAAGTTTTAAATAAACAATATTCCTATTTTTGTGGTTTATTGGTTAACCTAGAGACCAGTACATATCTTTAGGATTATCGCCATGCATAAAAAACGCAATGGCTTTATCTCCCATAGGCAGTTGTCAAATTATGTCGTGCGTAGTTTTTATTTAGTGAGCAAGATTTTGAACCCTGGTGGAGTTATCAAAAAACCTTTTTTTGTTTAGAATTGGTGTTTGCGTCAGTTTACGTTAGCCATTCGGCCACACGACCGTACCACACAACCGAAGTTAGGATCTTATATGCAGTGCCGTAAATACCGTCGCGATCTTCTGTTCGATTTCCGATGCACAATCTTAAACAATTTTCGCATGCCTCCATCCGGCGTGTCTCGTCGGGACTTCTCGGAGGACATACAGTGCAACTGGAGAATGCTCTCTCGATGCAGTTCGGTCCTTGGTTTCGTCGTTTTGGGCCTGACGTGAAATGGAATGGCAGGGTTAATAAACTACAAACAAATGACCGGGACTGAAAATCGGTTCAGGATTGTTATGAAACTAATTCTTATTTATAAACGGTAGATATTATGAAGCATATATCACCGATGTTTAGTACAGAATACAAATAAAAACAGGCAGTTTTAGATTAACGTACCGCATTTGTCCATAACGCAACCAATGCACTCGAAACTTGTATTCCTTGTTTTCTGCATAACTTCGCGGGGGGAAGGGCATTTATCAGGGGCGCGACACGACCTGCAGGAAGCCATGGGTCCACGTGACCTGTTGGGACCGGGACGTGTTGAGTCTGTTGGTTCAGGTCGGCCAGTTTGTCGTCCGAAGCCAGTTACAGGGCCGCCTTGAGCGCTGGCTATATTCGGGTTGGGAGGGGAGCCAGCCGAGTTGTCGCTGCTCGTCATCGCTGAAAAAACGGATGGTGATTATGCTCTACTTATTTATCCTATAAACTTTTTATTGAATATTAAATAAAGTTTAAAAATACTAGTATTACTGCAAAGAAACCCAATTATCATGCTTGGTTCTATTGTTTCTTTCTTTGCTTTTTTGCCGGGCTCGGTTACGAAATGTTTGGCTCGTCAGCAAGATCGTTTATCGTATAATTTGTTTGTAGCATTAAACGTTTCTTAAAATCGTATAAATCTCACAGGGTATAGGAAAATACGTCGATTTCATTAAAGCAACGGATTTTTGTACAGTCATGTAATCTTACAATTGTAAATTTGTCTCAAATCTGGTAATAATATAAAGAACTAATACAAATTTTGTAAATTCAATTTAGAAAATATGTCGGATGTGAGCTCGGCTTACCTTCTGGGTTGAACGAACCAACACACTGCCGACGGCAATCTTGGCATTCCTGCTGGGCTTGTTGTTCTTCAGGAGACCGAATCGGACATTTCCCCGTGGCAATGCATTGCTGGTATGCATTAAGAAAACAAGCAGTCGAAGCGTTGACGAGGTTCTGATTGTTTGGGTCTGTTTGGGTGCAAGTAAAGTTGGTTATTTTGCAGTGATGGAAAGGATGTGGGATCAAAAACCACCTAGGTAATTTGTTTTCTGTTTCGACCAGGTTTTGATTGTTTATTACTTAGGATGGTAACTACCTATACCGAAACATATATTACCTGGGCAAAGACCGAAAACGCAAGCAATACAGATTGGGCCCTTGATCAATATATTACGACGCACGACGCTCTCGGTAGGGCAGATGTTGCGCAATTGACAAAAGCGCTCGCACAATTCATTCGGTCCTAGCTGTGCCGGCGTTTCTGCAAGAAAAGTATTTATTTTAAGGAGTGTTTTGTACTTCAGCTGCACATTACCGTGCTTCGAATCTAGCCCATTGTGGTGTATTTTAGTCAGAAAATATATCGACCGTGTTAATATTTTTAATAGTTATATTTTTTTATATTTTATTATATTTTTTTAATATGTTATTTCGTGTAAGAAAAATCGACTGATATGATTTTTTTGTTTGACATTGCAATAGAAACTAAACCGTACAAAGTTATACAACCGATAAACATTACAATTATGTCAAGTAAGAAATACTTTACTTACGTGCCAATACACAGGCAGCAAGACCTAAAAGGATCAAGATCTTCATGTCGCTCCTTTTGAATCGTTTCTCAATGAAGTCGAATCTGGAAGTCACAATTATTATAGCGCTCTAGTATATAATTGGAAAGCTGATGTGTATTTCAAAAGATAAATCTTTTTTGACGTCCTAAAATTTTAGTAATTAACCCATAGCCTGACTATCACAAGTTATGCATAAATGGGCCTTATTTACAACCTCGGGGGCACAAAAACGCGTTAAAATTCATCCCCATTAACGCAGTATACAGATCATAACGTTAATCTTCGATCAAAGGCATTTGGAATTCAGATTCCGTATACCTTTTCCAAAATAAGTCAGTTCAACCAAAAACAATTAGGTTTTTACCTTTTGCAGAACCGTAGATTTCTTTTTCTTTTCTACACATACAGCCTTGCTTGACAAAGAATTTATACTTTTACTCGCATCTCTCCGGGCTTATATTGCTAAATTTCGAACGTATTTTCCCTGGTCACTAATAAGGTCGTGATTATTTCTTATATGCAAATATTTCGCAGAACAGACCTTTTCTTCCGAAGCAAGCACCACGAAAAATGTATTATAACAAAACGATTTGGAGTCGATCTGCTTTTGGACTCTGATTTTGGCAAGGGATTTGGGCAGAACTTTTTGAACATTTTGAAAACCTAAAATTACTCAGCAAGTAAAAAACGTCGCATTTAGGTAAATAGATGTTATAACAAACCTGACGTCACATTTGGATATAAGTCGCCTGAAATTTTGTTTTTAGAAAGTTTTTTCTTGTTTTGTTTATTTTCGTAAAACTCAATGCAATAGCTCCAGTAACACGACGGTGGACAAGAGGCAATCGGACGAACGCCTTATAATAACCACCTGCCTGAATATTGCAGCAGTGAGGAGAAAAGTTATACCTTTGTAGTATAAATATTGCTGTATTGTGATATCTTTAGATTTGCATATTACCAGCCTGTTTGTTACAGCTTCCGAGAATCTTATACTTCGAGCCCATACCCCTTCGTACATCGGCAACTTTTGGGGAATCACCACCATTGTTACTCAGCAAAACGCTCGTTTCAAAACAATAACTCATGGAGGGTACCACTCGTCACATCCGCCCGCGCATAGAGGTCTTAATTGGTTATATACGCCATCTTTAGGCCTTTACGTAACAAAATTTAAGTTTGCTTCAGTTTACGCAACAAAGCTTTTTTCTGTCTAATTTATATTTTATATATAAGGTTTGGCGGTCACATCTTTTATACCTAAAGTAAAAAAATGATTGTATTTTAGACGTGTTTTAATGACCGTCGTTTTTCCTCGATTTCCTTTTTTATAGAGGTTTCTGCTGCGTGTTTTTATTAACGAAAAAAATAAACTAAACTAAATCTTGTCTAACTTATTAGTTCAAAAAACGATCTATGTTCATCCGAATGTGAAATATTATTTCGGATATTCACAGTTGGTTTGGACTGAGTGCACGCATGCAAATTAAAATTTCAACGTGGGATTTTAAAAGCTTTGTGATTGTGATTCAGGCAGATTATCCGCGAGGTCGATTCCGTTCGTTAGATTTTGGGCCTATTCGGAAGTACGAAATATTATCCTGCTGTTAATATCAGGGACTACAAGAGTAATGTTTCATTTGCACGAAGACTTACAAGACATTTAAATAGTATTAAAGAGTATAATGAACATCGTATGAACACTTTACATTGCTTTTGTATTTTTCGCAACAATTCGCAACATCCTACCTAATATAGTTATCACACTCTATGCAAGTTTGAAAACACATGGAAACATACAGGGATTTTCGTTTAAACATTACCTCATATGCGCATTTTGTTCGTTTTAGGGGTTGTTTGCCTATTCCATTGCTCCACTATACGAAACAATGGCTTTGTGATATGTCCACCTTATTCCAATGAATTTGCCGGATCAAGTCTTTAATTTGCTTGGGACAGTACCCGTACAGCAAAGCCAACCTTTCAACAAATTATTAGACTGACTGGTTAGCATAATCGGTAAAAGGTTGGTCGCAGGCAGGCAACCGAAAAGTTTGAGAAAACTAAAACAGTTGCTGATCAGACGGTTGTGTCCTTGTATAATGCATTTAGCGGACACTAAATCTCAATAATTTTGCGTGGGTTGCTCAATCTGTCTTTTTCAAACAGACAATTAATTTTAAATACCGTGCATCGATAAAGAATCAATGCTTATTACCATGTCACTATGGCTAGAATGTATTACCATTAGAATGGGATATTACACATGTAAATATTACCACTTGGTCACGGTCAGAAAGTTATTTTTAATCTGCGAGTTCCTTAAGTTAAACACAGTTGATTACTAGCGCCACCTCGAGGAAAGGTAAATTGGATTATTTTCGGATCATATATTCCAAAATAGGTTTTGCCAGTAGATATATATTTATTGTTTTTAAAACTTGTATGACAATGCGAGATCAAATGTTTAGTTTTGTTTATGTTGATCAAGAAAATATTGGATTGTTTTATATTAAACCAAAGAAATCATTAAAGACGGATTTTACAAATGTGACTCACATAAATCAGGAGATAAATAATGAAATCAAGGACAAACTGCAGTTTGCTAGCCGAATGCGGTACGCGATAGAAATTTTGTGCCACAACGAGAGAGAAATTTGAATACAGTGCGGCCCTACAAACAAGTTTGGTTCAGTGCTTTTTAAAAGCTTTTGTTTCCACAATATTTTAAGTCGTTTGTTTTCACAATATCGCATTACTGTACTATCCTTCATTGCGCTTAACATTGCAATTTATTATCTGTGACGTTACAATGCACTCTTGGATCCCAAAGCGTAGTATCAGTCTAGACTCTAGAGCAGGGGTTCTTAAACTGGGGGGGCGCGCCCCCCTTGGGGGGCGTGGAAGCTTCTCAAGGGGGGGGGGCGCGAGCATGACAGTGACATATTGCAGGGTTCGAATTAACGATTCGCGAAATGCGTGGGATACGAGAAAATCGTTTTCGCGCTTTAGCTTATTTTAAATTGCCTTAGAATGCGGTTGCAGAACCTATCAAACTAATCTTTAAAGCCAGAAAGATAATTCATTAAGCAAACAGTACCGTTATTAAGTAGTAATGATAAACTACAATAAACGTGTCGTGAGTTAATGCGTGTAGGATAGGACGAATATCGACGAAACGAAGCCTTTGAAACGAGTAATCTTACTTGTTAAAACACCATATAACCTTATTATAAAGAGGTGTGTCGCATTTCTACCAATCATAAATAAAGGAATCGTGGTATATTAACGCATAATGGCTATTGTTGCGTTGTGATAGAAATGCTTATTATGTGTCAATAATGCAAAGTAAAAGCAAGGTAAATAAATGTTATGTTGAATGCAAACAATGTTATATTAACGTGTTGAGAATTTATTATTAAAAGTGCGCGAAATCAGTAACGGTAATTTATATTTTCGCGATTTTGTTAAATTTTGTAATTCGCGAACTTGAAAAAACGGTTCGCGAACCCTTGCATCCTTTACACTAAGCAGGGTAATGGCAAATAAGTTATTGCTCTATTTTTCGTAAATTTGATTTTTGAGTAGGTGAGGCGTGAGCATGAATCACAAATCTCAAGGGGGGCGCGACTGAAAAAGTTTAAGAACCACTGGTCTAGAAAACATGGCGTAAGCACAAGCACACGCACATACACGTACACACACACAAACACACACACAGGCGCGCACTGTAACAAAATACACGCAAACCTTAAAAATACACTATTGTAATTATACAGTGGAACCCCGCTTGCAGACCACCTCATTTTTAGGACCACTTTAGTGCGGTCCCACATAATTTACTATGGTAATGCAAAATTCACTAACACGACCACCCCGCTAACGCGACCGCTTGATCACGGTCCCATAGGTGGCCAGGTAAGCGGGGTTCTACTGTATTTAGTTTTTTGCCTTGCACATGATCTATAACTCGAATAACGTAATCGCACGAACCTTTGAGGCATTGAGCATTTTATGTAGAACGTTTGCGCTAAAAAGTTCGCGTAAGTTTATAATTACTCAGGTATACGTGCGAGACTGTGTTTATTTGAAATTACAACAACTTATGTTACCTAAACTGTAAAAAAACGACTGTCGTGTCGCCGTTTTTTTATGTTTTTCATTTTCTATAGAAATACTTGTTGCATGTGTAGGGAGCCGTTGCAGGTCGCTGCCTATTTCGCTAGATTGTTCCTTGTTGACACCCAGGTAAGCCGGTTACAACACCTGATGCGATCTGCGATTCCCTACGCGCTATCTCGACTCTCGGAGGCGCGCTAATTAATTGAGGTTTTCTGCGTAAACGACTCCTTGACTTCTGTGGTTCGTCGATCAACTCCTCAGTAGTTTTGTAACATCAATTGTATTGAGCAATTGAGGCGATTAACTTGGTACCAATTGCGAGGTAAATCGTTAGATGTTGAAACGACATAGATTCCAGATAAACTCTCAGTAATCGTCACATACAAGATCTTTCTTAATGCGTCCAGCCTCTCTCTTCTTTAAGCAAAAGTAAAATAAACTTATATAGCCAAAGTACGACAGCAGTGGTTATAATCGTAAACCTAATAATGATATTTCAACATGACGGAATGTCAGCGCAAATGCCAGCTGATGGGATCGTATATCTTATGTAATACATGAGGTCGCTACACATGTTTTCACTGTGAAAACAAAAAAGAAAATAAACCAAAAATAGCTCAGTTGAAACAGATTCATCCAAAAAATAAATTTTAGGATATTTTAAGTGAATATGACTGGGACAAAAGGCAGTGTGACGTAAAGTGCCTGGGATGCTAGATTATTAAGTCATAATAAACTGTGGTTATGGAACAAACATTCGAAAATATATAGTGGACGCGGTTTTCTTCGGGAAGCGATTAATGTTAGGAATTTTTAGCGACATGACTTTGATACTTTAACGCAAATAATTGGAATTTTCATTTTTGGTTCGACTTTTCGTTTTTATTTCACTTTTGTTTTAAATTTTCCGTTTAAATCGTCATTTTTTGGCTAAATACTCCATTTAAAGCGAAAAAATCTTCTTTTCATTAGATTTAGTTATAGCTGTACCGCGTGCAGCGACAAGCTAGAAAAGCGAAACTGTAGCAATGTTATTATATGCAACACACTGCAATAGCTTGGGCAACTGGACCGTGGGTACGAGTTGTCGATAACCGTACATAAAATCCTTCAATGTGGATTAAAACATTCACTTGTATTTTGCATTAAAATATAAAAAAAACACAATTGTATGTAATTGGAAAAGGTGGTATTGATGGGTGGGTATCAGTCAGTTGACGGGTCCTATTTTTTGTCCATCAAATATAGCATTTGTGCAGCAATTTGAAATGTTATCAATTAGTGCGTATGTGGCCCAGATTTTGCTTGTGTGGACAAGGACGCGTGGTGAACTATGATAATACGCGTGGTGAACTATATACACTTCACAACATCATACGATGTTGGTATGCTTGCACTACTGTAAGTTCATGTACACAACCATCCCTTACCGGGCTCTAGACGGAACAGTACAATTCAAAATAAGCCGGTTTGTGCATGTAATTTAATGTCCCATCACTTACTCTATAACTGTATAACTGAGTTTACAATTTTGTTGTGATACAGAAGAAAAATGAGTTAATTGGTAATGATCGCATTTCCAAGTCATCACATTCGTAAACGACGATATAAATCTTACTTTTGTTCCCCAACTTACATAAAGCGGACATTCTCTTTACATTCCTCTGGCGTCCCACTTAAGCTTTTACTTTTAGCACTTTCGTGGTAAAAATTATAAAAACGCGTTGAAATGTGTAAGCTTTAACAATAAAATATATATATAACATGACAATATTTGTTTAATGCATGATTGAATTTATTTTACAGTCGTGATTTTAAGATGAATTCCCAGTCTTAGCCTTGACGGCCTGGTCCATAGCCTGGGAAGTTGTATCCCGGGCTTGGTTGGGTAGATCTTAGGCAAGTCATAAGACAAAGCGAGCACATGGACGTTTTCAATTGCTCGTTTGCTGTAAGGGCTGGGCACGCAGGGCACGAGTTACGCGCTGGTATCACACAGGAGGACATTTGCTGGCTTTGGGACGTTTGGATATAACCTGCGTTGAAAGATACGTGTCAACAATGCTGGAGTAAATTTTTATGTGAAATGTTATGTAGCTATTTAAAACTATTGTGGATTACAAAGATAATGCGACAAAACGATGAGTATATGAAATAAGATAGGTGTTTATACCCGCAAACAAGCAAACGTAAGGACCGTAACACGCGGGAAGTCGTAAGAACACCCCACATCCACGGTCAGGTTACCTAAGCTTATGCACTGCGTTGTGTATGATTGAGATATTTGAGGGACAAAACAGACTAGTTAGCGACCAGTGTTGAACCTACAACCCTTGGGGTGACTTAAAGTCGACAAACTAATCCACCGGTCGAATGGGCTGGACAAAATGTTAACTAAATGATATTCAACCTACCGCATTCTTGTCTGACACATCTCCTACAATCGATCGGGGTGCTCATAACGGATTGCCAAGCTTGGGCCTTGGTGAAGCAGCTCCCATTCTGTGCACAGCGATAACCGCATTGTCGTACGCGTATTGGGTTCATGTTAGTAGGATCTCGACCTGAAGTAGCAAAATATTGTCAGGCAAATGTTTTGTTCGAATAAGATAGGATGATATAATTTATTTCAGTGGGTAGAAAAAGCAGATCATGACCACACGGACAAACGCCTGAGATTAAAAACAAGATATAGGTGGATGCTGGTAGACCCTTTACGCGTATCTTTAAAGTTTGCAATCCTCGTATTTGGGGAATTTTAATTTCATTATCCAAAATTTTCCACTCAACAACAAATAAAGCTTAAGATTCAAGCTTACCTGGTTGGTATCCGGGTGCTACATAACGGCGAGGTGGATTATTGTTTCCCGAATTTGTCTGACCGCCAAATGGTCCTCTAGAATTTGTTCCTGCAGTGACAAGTTTTAGACAATGGATGTCAAAAGAGTGAGTAGTCAACCGTTACAAGATACCAAATAAATATCAATACCGCCAAGTACAGCTTTTTACAAAACAACGGTCTTAACAACAAGCCTATTTTGTATTCAAACCCTAGCCCGTTAAATAATGAATATGTATGTGAACCATGGTGTACAGAATTATGGGTCCCATTTGGAAAATGGGACACATATTGTTTTTGTCCGTTTTTTTTTCGTTTTTTTTCGTTTTTTTTTCGTCAAACGCTTGACAGGCATGGCTTGTGGCAACAACATCTATCAAATGGGGTAATGAAATACCAATACAACTTTTTCATTTATTAGACAACATGGTCTAGATGTGCATACTGCATAGACCAAAATTTTGGGGCATATACCTAGGGGAATTCCCCTGGGAGGTGAAAAACCAAAACGGTATCTTTTTTTTTTAAATTCCCTTTTTTAGGCATAGCGCTTGAACGACTACTCCAATTTCAATTAGATTTGGTAAACTGTAAGTGCATTAGCCACTGATATACCACTTAAAAGAATTAAAAAAATTATCCAGGGAAATACCCTAAAAATAAGATTTTGTTTTCAAATCATGATTGTGACAGGCATGGCTTGTGACAACGACACCTACCAGAAGGAGTAATGGAATGGGACTTCCCCTGAGACGAACCAAAACGGTATTTTTTTCTCTTTTTTGCGCATATCGCTTAAACGGCAGCTCCAATTTAAATAAGATTTGGTAAAATGTTAGACATTTAAACACTCTGTTCCAATTAAAAAAATCATTTATTAGGGTATTTCCTTTAAAAACGCAGATATTTTCCTGAATTATGATTGTGACAGGCATGCCATATCGTACAAACATCTTCAACAAGGAGTCGACAAATCAGACAAGGAATTGACTAATCAGAATAAAACATTAAGAATTGTTATACAACATAACCCACATAGGTAAAAACAGAAACGTACGTACTAAACCCAGTAGAAACTTATCTAATAAACCCAGTAATTCCCTTAAAAGAAAGCTTTTATTTAAAACATTTGTGGTGAAATGTTCGTAAATCTAACACGATTGTTCTTTTTTTATCTACACAAGGAGAAGAAGTTTGGTTTGATAACTATGGGATCCATGCGTTTATGCTTGTTATATATAAATTGGTCTTGTGGACGGACCCATCGTAGGTTCGAAACCTATTCCGGTAAAAAATGATCTTTGTGAACAGTTATGTCTCCGAATGATTTACCAATTGATGATTATAAAGGCTTCCGTGACGAATTTACCATGGGTTTGAAACTTATTCAGTAAAATTCCAACCTTGTTCAAGAGGACATGCTTCTGTGCAAGTCTTGCAAGCCGCCTGTCGAGCCAGCTGAGCGATGTTGTATTGCGGGCAAGATGAGCAGCTGACCCTGGCTTGTGATATGCAATCCATTGGATTTCCAGCCTGGGCGCCTGTAAGTTTCAAAATGTATAACTATGGGCTAACAACCGCAGTGATTAAAAATTAAAATATTGGTCGACTTACAGCCGTAACTATTTTAGTAATGGCTCTGCTATAGCGTATCGAATCTTTACAATCGCAAGTTGTCTGTTGTTCCAAGACTGAATAAAACTTACGGCATTGTCTCATGATACACAGCTTGCAGTATTGGGGCAGCGTTTGCAGGTTTTGACGGATTTCCTCTTCATTGGGGCATCGAGCTGGTCCGACACACGCTTGTACGCAAGCTTGGTTTCTAGGTGTACTTACTCCAAGCGAAGGCCCTCCAAATGGTCCTCTTCTAGGTCCTCCGATTGGTCCATCCGTAGGTCCATGCGTAGGTCCACCAATCACTGTGAATGTTAAAAAATAAAATGGTAAAAAATACAACATATATATGTACATTGATAAAAAAACTTACTTTTAATTCTTTCGATTCCGAAACCACCCATGGCCCCATTCGGTAAATCATTCGGAAAAAAACGATCTTTATGAACAGTTATGTCTCCAAATGATTTACCAACTGATGTTTAAAAAGGCTTCCGTGACGAACCCAACATGGGTTCGAAACTTAATTCAGTAAAATCCCACCTTGTTCAGGACGGCATGCGTCTTTGCAGGACTTGCAAGCCGCCTGTCGAGCCCGCTGAGCGGTGTTGTATTGCGGGCAAGATGAGCATCTAACCCTGGCTTGTGGTATGCAATCCATTGGATTTCCATTCTGGGCGCCTGCAGATATATAATTCACAATGTAACTATGGGCTAAAAACGGCAGTGATTAAAAATTGAAGTATTGGTCGACTAATGACCGCAACTTTTTTAGTAATGTCTCTGTTATAACGTATCGAATATTTACAATCGCAAGTTGTCTGTTATTCCCAGACTAAATAAAACTTACGGCATTGTCTCATGATACACAGCTTGCAGTATTGGGGCAGCGATTGCAGGTTTTGACGGATTTCCTCTTCATTTGGGCATCGAGCTGGTCCGACACACGCTTGTACGCAAGCTTGATTTCTACCTCCCATAGGTCCACCTATAGGCCCTCCAAATGGTCCATCCATGGGTCCACCAAATGGTCCATCCATAGGTCCACCGTTCACTGTGAATGTTAAAATTTAAATGGTAAAGAATATAAAATTTATTTGTATATTAATAAAAAACTTACTTTCAATTCGTTCGACTCCGAAACCACCCATGTCCCTCATCCCTCCAAATCCGAAAGACATCGGGCCGTACAATCCGATGCCGATTCCGATTAACCCCAGTTGTATATTGTTGTTGTCTGTGTCAGATAACAAAAGGCTACGTTTATTTTCGAAGGCGTGGTATTAGGATAGGATAGGATAAAAATACGATATTCATGTTTATCCCTGTGAATGGGAAAACCTGTGGGGTTTAACACGCGGAAAATCGTCAGATCACCTCGCGCCCACCGTCGGATTCACTTGCTTTACCTAAATTTGGTAGAACCCATTATTCCGCTGGGTTCAGGCAATGTCCGCTAAGTGTCTTTTTCAAGGAGACAACCGACTAATGACAAGATTGAGGTCCAAACCCTAATGGAATCGCCCCCGCGTATTCTATTAATTCATTTAATTAACAAGGGTCTCAAAGACGTGACTTGACTGAAAAAAACGGTTGTTGGTTTGAATCTTAAAAATATGCACCGACGGATTTAATCCTCTAAATTTATGTCTATAAATTTATGGAAATTAAAGCGTCAATAACATTTGCTTTATTTGACATCTTTTAGCACACTATGAGGCATCTTAAATTCTACCAAAAATTACCACAACCTTTAAGAGCAGAATTATTGCACTAAGTAGCTAGTTGTAATGTATAGATAGAAAATCTAAATCTCTATAAGAGACATTGAGATTACTGTGGTGTGTGTCGTTGCCGCGTTTTAGATGCTTTATCACGGGGACCTTGCCATTGCCAAGGCCTTTGCAAGGTATTCGGTAGTACGCTATACGCGAACTTTTTAATTACCGTCATCATTATTACAGTTCTGGATGCAGCTTCTGCAAGCTCTCATCGTAGTTTGTTCAGCAGAAGATAATGTCGGGCAAGTTTCGCAGTCTCCCCTAGCTTGAGTGATGCAATCTTCGACGTCGCTCCGGTTAAATCGGTTGAAAGGACCTATCGAAGTAAAAATTTAAACCTTGTGAAAATCGCATCTGTTCCCCAAATATATATTTCCATATTTAGGCAATTATGAACTGAAAACATATTATCAACACATTCTTCGCCTTAAGTTAAATAAATGAACCAACTAAAGTAGCCAGCGGTTCTTGGTTTCAAACCATGATCCAAAATACGCATTTCACAACCCGTGCTTACCACACTGCTCCATGACGCATGTTCTACAACCACGGGTAGTTTGCTGAAGTCTATCAATAGCTTGTCCTCTCGTTGGACACTGGTTGTTCTGAACACATGATCGGACGCAGGTCCTGTTCTTCCGACCACCGAAGCCGCGAACTCGTCCTAAAATGAATTGAATTTTACTATAAAAAGTGCCAGATTCTGGCGAGTACATAAGTCTTTGTTGCCTGGATGTGTTTTCATGTGTTTGTATTTTGGTAACACAATTTGTTGAAAGTTACTGATGCAGAAATCGTGGAAAACTCCAGTTTCTTATTCCATGGGCATTTTAAGAAATCAAATCACTTCATGCCAAATGTTAAATAATTTGGTTTAGTTAATTTTTTGTACCAGTATTACAAATAGCAATTAAATCAAACCACGGCACAGGATTTGTACCAAAACTCTGAGTGTGGTATTAATTCAGGCATATCCTTACCGATTCCTGACAAAATCTCTGCAAAAGGTCCGATTTCCATTCCCATTCCCATACCTGATCCCATAAGCCCTGCAACAATAGAATGAAAACATTACTTCACATTGTCAAATTACCATACTTCTACATTCAGATACTGCAACCATATTTTTAAACCAAATATCATCACACGAGATTTTATATTGAAAAGCGTTTTAAACAATCTCGATATTAAGTTATGTAAGTCCAAATTTATCAGACATTCATTTTTTCTCCTTAAGTCTAAAATAATTAATTTAATAAACATGTGTTGGTTTCGTACTCACCACCCTGCGGTCGACAACCTCGAAGACAGGTTCTACATGTCCTCATTCTAATCTGCTCGCTAGATGTCAATGTTGGGCAAGCGTCGCAGTCACCCCTAGCTTGAGTGATGCAATCTTCGACGTCGCTTCGATTAAATCGGTTGAAAGGACCTATTGAAGAAGTTGGTTTAAGTTTTAAGGAATTCCCCGAATTTTATAACACTAATAATTGTATTTGTGTCTTAAGCTACGTAAATCATTGCAACATACTTTGATTTATCATAAAACTAGTTTATAACCCGCAGCGATTCAGCGTACAATTGAAAAGACACAAAAATGTTTATGTCGCAAAGGTTCTTACCACATTGTTCCTGCACACAAGTCCTGCATTGAGCAGATAAGGTTCGTATCTTGTTGTTCGCTTCTTGTTTTGTGGGGCAGCTCTGTGGCGAAATGCATGATCTTGTGCAAGTTCTATTTCGTCCCATCATTGGCGGACCGCGGCGGAACATCCCGACCGATATTGGGCCTGAGAATCATAGATGTTCGAACCTCGTAATATATATGTGCCATTGGGTTGCTTATCCTAATTATCTTTACCAAACAACTTAACGCTTAATCAAATTTTACTCGAAAATGTTAAACACAAATTCATTACAAAAAGCACGCTTTGGGTCGTCGTGTTTAATTTTATGAGGTACATTATTTAAAACATGCTTGCGTGTTTGGTAGAAAAGAGAATTTGGTCGCAGTCGACCTACCTCTATATCGATCTAAGTTTAGAAAACTATCTAGGGCTCGCCACTAAGTCCGTTTATAAATACAAATCAATGTATGAATCAGTCGCTTTAACCATTAGACCACACAACCGAACAAACATGGGATATAGATGATGGTACATCCGATTATCTCACGCCCACGTTAAAGTTTATCTGACCGAACACTGCAAACCCGTTGGCTAAAGCATTTAAAGGTACAACTATGAACTATACCTGAAATTGAAGTTGTAAGGAAGGTACCAGCACCTACTAAGGTAGGAAAAAATCCTCTCGAATGATTTCCTGTGAAACAGAAGATTTAAAAAATAATTTTGAGACCGTACAAGGACTGTTGACTTATTTATATGCTTTATCACTCACTACCCTGTTATATAATACTCCACAATTAAAGTTGGATTAACGAACCTCTTGCCGGAAAGCAAGCTCGAAGACAAGTATGGCAGCTTCTCATTCGCTGTACTTCAGTGGGGGTTGGGGTTTTACAAACCGAACATCGGGTCAGGGCGTTTATGACACAATCTCTGCTCTTGTTGTGGACCCTTGGTCCTGTAATGTAAAAATAATCTTTACGGAATTGCTTCGTCCGTTATATTAGTTTGGTAGGTTATTGGTTTGTCTTTCAGCCAAAGGTTTGCAGACTTTTTTGCTGTTGTAACCACAGGGTGATATGTTGATTCTATAATTGCAATTAAGATGTTGTATGTATAACGTGATGTATAATTAGGTTTATTTTGTTAAATGCTATTTATTACTGTGGAAAAAATGAATAATAAACTTAACCGAACTAAATATTTTAAATTTCTTTTTAAAGTATTTTAGTTTAAAGTGGTTTTACAAAATAAGAGTGTTTACTATGGTTACCTAGTATAGTAAAAAAATAAATAATATTTTGGCATATAAGGTAAAGAAGATTTTGTTGTTTCTTACCGCATTTATCCATGACGCATCCAATACATTGGAAGCTCGTGTTTCGCATTTGCTCTCGGACTTCTCTGCGGGTTGGGCACTTATCGGGTGAGATGCAAGCTCTCATACAGCGGACTGGTGGTCTGGGGTGTGGACGGGGTCGGGGATGAGGTCGGGGATGAGGACGGGGATGAGGTCGGGGTCTGGGACCGGGGCGGGGTCCTGGAAAGGGGCGGGGTACTGGAAACGGGCGGGGGCTAGGGTATGGGCGAGGTCTAGGGTACGGGCAGGGTCCTGAGTATGGGCAGGGTCCAGGTCCAGGGTATGGATAAGGTCGATATGTTTCAGAAGTTTCTGATTCTTCTTCCTCTGACTCTTGCTCAGGGTATTCTTCTGTCATCCCAGAAATAGCTTTAAAAGAAAAAGTTCGAAATTAGTCAAATGGCTCATAACTCGTGATCATCCCTTTGTATACCAGTAAAGTTTTAAATAAACCTTAATTTTAAAACTTTAAAGTTTTTTTTTATTTAGGGGTGGCAGTTTTTGAACACTTAAAGGGTGGGTCATTATGACCAGTTTAGTTAATAACTGATACATGTATCTGAAACGTTAACCATTCGACCACACAATCGTTCACACGCTACCAAAATATATATATATATTTTTTTTAACTTAGCCAAGTTTCGAACCCATGATGGGCTCGTCACCAGGACCGTTTTTTGTATAAGAGTCGGCATATGTATTGGTCGGATTAACCATTCGGCCACACGACCCTACCATGCTACCAAAATTCAAATCTTACATGCAATACCGTAAATAACACCGCCATCTTCTGTTTGATTTCCGATGCACGATCTTAAACAATTTTCGCATGTCTCCATCCGGCGTGTCTCTTCGGGACTTCTCGGAGGACATACAGTGCAACTGGAGAATGCTCTCTCGATGCAGTTCGGTCCTTGGTTTCGTCGTTTTGGGCCTGACGTGAAATTAAATAAATTATTAATGAACTATGGATAAATAACCAAGAGAAACAAAATATTTGATGGTTATTATGATAGTCGTTTTCATATAATAATGGTAGATATTATAAAAAAACATATACATTAAACGGTTTATATTACAAAATATATATAATAAACGGTAGATATTATTGTTTAGTACAGGATACAATCAAAACAGGCAGTTTGAGATTCACGTACCGCATTTGGCCATAACGCAGCCAATGCACTCGAAACTTGTGTTCCTTGTTTTCTGCATAACTTCACGGGGGGAAGGGCATTTATCAGGGGCGCGACACGACCTACAGGAAGCCATAGGTCCACGTGGCCTGTTAGGACCGGGACGTGGGTCGGGAGGGGAGCCAGCAGAGTTGTCGTTATTACTATCAGCGCTGCTCGTCATCGCTGAAAAGAGTGATGGCAATTAAGCTTTGCTCAGTGTTTATTATAGATATAAAATAAGATTAAGAGAAACAATCGCTTTATCGCAAAGAAATCCCGATAAGCTTTAGTGGTCTTTTAATTCTTTTTTTTACTGCATGGACTAGGATTCGAGCCCTAAATGGACTCGTCGCAAAACCGTTTTGTATAGAACATTTATAGCAACAACAGTTCGCATAAACCCCACAAAGGGTGGAAAAATACATCGATTTCATAGAGCCCACGAATTATCTAATCTTACAGATGCGAATCGGTCGTGAATATGATAATCATGCAAAGATCTTTAATAAAAAATTACATTTTATTAAAATTTGCCGGATTTGCACGGCTTACCTTCTGGGTAGTGCGTGCTAACACACTGCAGACGGCAATCGCGGCATTCCTGCTGGGCTTGTTGTTCTTCAGGAGTCCGATTCGGACACAGCCCCCCGGTAGCAATGCATTGCTGGTATGCATTGAGAAAACAAGCAGTCGAAGCGTTGACGAGGTTTTGGTTGTTTGGGTCTGTTTGGGGTGCAAGTAAAGTTAAAGTTGGGTATTTTGCAGTGATAGGAGGGAGGTGGGATCAAAAACCACCTCGGTAAATTTAGACATGGATTTAAACCTTTTTAGTAGCTACGGATAATAACTATCTATAACGAAAAATGTCTTACCCGTGCAAACACCGAAAACGCAACCAATGCAGATTGGGCCCTTGTTCAATATATCATTACGTGCAGCGCTATCAGTAGGGCAGTTGTTGCGCAATTGGCAAAACTGTTTGCACAATTCATTCGGTCCTAGCCCTCCCGGCGTTTCTGCAAGAAAAACGTTTAATTAATGTGTGTTTTTGGAAACACATTGTTTTGAACCAGGCCGGTTTTAAACCCATGGTGGGTGGGCTCGTTACTAAGACCATTTATATATATATATTTGTAATCAGTAAATGCATCGATCGCTTTTCCTTTTTTTATTAGTTCGGTCTTGCAATAAGGTTTATACAATGTTATACAACCGATATACATTACAATTATATCAAATGAGAAATACTTTACTTACGTGCCAAGACACAGGCAGCAAGACCTAAAAGGATCAAGATCTTCATGTCGCTCCCTTTAAATCGTTTCTCGCCAGTAAAGTCGAATCTGAAAGTCACAATTATTATAGCGCTCGAGGATATAAGCGTTAGGCTTGTGGTTGAAACGTTTTTTGAAGCCTTAAAATTTTGCAACCTGGGCTTTATTTACACACTTTAAGGCATAAAACTAAAATTGTATGCCCATTAACGTAGTGTATGTCATGTAACTCTGAAAAACTTGAAATTTAGATTCCGTATAACATTTATAATTAACTTACACGGCGTTCAACCCAAATAATATACTTTTGACTTACCTTTTGCAGAACAGTAGATTTCTTTTTCTTGGTAGACAGGACAGGCTTGCTTACCAAAGAAGTTATGCTTTCACTCACATCGCACCGGGCTTATATTGCTAAATTTCGTGACGTATTTTCCCCTGGTCACGTAGCAAGTCTTGATTATTTCTTATACGAAAAGTCGTTGCAAAACAGACCTTTTGCTCCTAGGCAAGCCCGAGGGAAAATGTCCTGTCACAAAACGCTTCGGGGTCAATTTATTTTTGGACATTTATTTTGGGACGGGGTTGGGCAATAATTTTTGCAAAAGTGTCTTATTTTTGCAAACATTCCACTCACCAAGTAAGAAACGTCACATTTGGGTTAATAGATGTTATAACAAACCTGACGTCACATCCGGATTAAAGTCGCCTGGAATTTGTTATTGGAAAGTTTTCCCTTTTTTGAAATTTTGACGTATCATGTTTGATTAAACACCTATTTATATGTATCAAAATATCTATCTTGAACTTGATAAACAGCTGAGCATATTTTTAAATCTCTGACGTCAATAGGCTCCTTTTCAATTGGAAATCTGTGTATGAATTGGTCGCTAATACGACCCAGCATTTGTATTAGAATATGTGTAAACTATAACTAGGTGTAAGATATATGCAATAGACCCTGTGTAAGATATATGCAAAAGGCCTTGTGTAAGATATATGCAATAGACCACGTGTAAAATATATGCAATATACCATGTGTAAGATATATGCAATAGACCATGTGTAAGATATATGCAAAAGGCCTTGTGTAAGATATATGCAATAGACCATGTGTAAGATATATGCAATATATCATGTGTAAGATATATTCAATATACCATGTGTAAGATATATGCAATAGACCACGTGTAAAATATGCAATTGGGGCGCTTATGGTCAAGGGGTTGTAACTGAAAACAGTACTACCAAGATACAAACGATTTTAATATTTTCCATACAACGTAATACCATAGCTTCGGTAACACGACGGTGGGCACGAGGTAATCGGACGAACATCGTATGGAAACTACCCCTGCGTTGACCGATTTATGGCGATGAACGTTAATATTGTATGCTTTCTTTATTTTCCAACATAGTTCCATACGTAATTTATATCGATATGGATTTATTGCAACATTGGTGTTTCAGGATTAGTTCAATCTATCTTATTTACTCTAAAAGTTGTTCTAGTATTTGCAGCAATGTAAAGAACGTGACAAAATCGTCTGCTATTTGTAATTAGAAAAGTTTGGTCGTGATAAGAGTAAACCGAATGTCGCCGGTTCCATTTCCGCTTAACATTTACCGTCTAACAAAACAAGCTGATTGATTGGTTGTCTCATGCTGGTGTGACCCTTTGATTGGTTGGTTTAAACACCCGATCATCGTAACTCAGCATCTGATTGGTTAAGTCGCGGTTTGCTAAATTTAATCTCTGATCGCTCTAAACAGCCTTTTGCTAAGTGTAATTTGGTGAAAACGTTGTCGCAATGATGTAGATATGCGTGAAGTCTGCAAAACAATTCTAATTATAAAATCGGCTGAAATAAAAATAACTAAACCCTCACGCCTAAGGCGCACAGAGGTTTATGCTGCGGGCTACCGGATATAAAACGTCACAAATTTAAATGTAGTCTGTAATCTTAATTGACGTATACATATTTCCTTTTTATAATGTAGTATCAAACGGTTGTATCTTAGGTTGGGCCATCATATTACGAACAACCTGAAATATACGCGGATTGTAACTAACAATGTTTATAAAATGACCAGCAAAACGTTCTTGTCCATACAAGCAAAATGTGGGCCACATATACGCACTAATTGATAACATCCCAAATTGGTGCAAAAGTGCTATATTTGATGGACAAGAATTAGGACCCGTCAACTTCTCAATACCGACCCATTAATACCACCTTTTCCTAATTACACACGAATGTGTTTAATTTTTATTAAGCAAAATACAAGTTTAATGTGTTAAATTCAGGATTTTATGTATACGGTTATCGACAACTCGTACCCACGGTCCAGTTGCACAAGCTATTACAATGTGTTGCATATATTGACATTGCTACAGTTTCAGTTGAACCGATTAAACGATTTAAGTACTTGTCCACCCATCGCTTTTCTACCTTGTCGCTGAGCGGTACAAATACAGTTATAACTACCTCTAATTCTTATGGAAAGAAGAGTTAAAACGTATATTTTCAATTCTCGCTTTAAATGGAGTATTTAGCCAAAAAATGCCGATTTAGGCGGAAATTTTAAAACAAAAGTAAAAACAAAAATGTAAAAGCAAATAATTTGGCATATTTATTACCAGCAGAGTCATGCCGCTAAAAATTCCTGAAATTAATCGCTTCCCGGAGAAAACCGCGTCCGCTATATTTTCGAATGTATGTTCCATAACCACAGGTTATTATGACTTAATAATCTAGCACCCCAGGCATTTTACGTCACATTGCCTTTCGGCCCAGTCATATTTTTTTGCCTGAAATATCCTAAAATTAATTTTTTTGCAAGAATCTGTTTCTATTGAGCTATTTTTAGTTCAGTTTATTTTTTGTTTTTACAATGAAAACATGAAAAAGTACTTCTATAGACAGTGGAAAACAGAAAAAAGGCCAAATGACAGTCCTTTTGTACGATTTATTTACCATAAGTTGTTATAATTATAAATCAACACAGACTTGCACGTATATCTTAGTAATTATAAACTTACGCGAACTTTTTAGCGCCAACGTTCTACATAAAATGCTCAATACCTCGAAGGTTGGAGCGATTGCGTTGTTCGGGTTATAGATCATACAAGGCAAAAAAATCGAATTACAATGGTGTACTTTTAAGGTTTGCGTGTGTTTTTGCGCGCGCGTACCGCATTCGGCTAGCAAACCACAATTTGCCCTTGATTTCATTATTTATCTCCTGGTTTATGCAAGTCACATTTGTAAAATCCGTATTTAATGATTTCTTTTGTTTAATATAAATCATTTAAATATAATCTCTGATCAACATAAACAAAACTAAAATTTGATCTCGCATTGTCATACAAATTTTAAAACTAATAAATATATATCTGCTGGCAAAACCTATTTTGAAATATATGATCCGAAAATAATATCCCAATTACTTTTCCTCGAGGTGGCGCTGGTAATCAACTGTGTTTAACTTAAGGAACTCGCAGATTAAAAATAACTTTCTTACCGTGAAAATATGGTAATAATCACTTGTAATATCCCATTCTAATGGTAATGATCACAATTTAGCCACAATCACATGGTAATAAGCATTGATTCTTTATCGATGCACGGTATTTAAAATTAATTGTCTGTTTGAAAAAGACAGATTGAGTTACCCACGCAAAAATATTGAGTTTTGATGTCCGCTAAATGCATTGTACAAGGACACAACTGTCTGATCAGCAACTGGTTTAGTTTCCCAAAACTTTTCGGCTGCCTGCTGATTAACCCTATTATCGATTATGCTAACCAGATAAGCCAAACATTTGGTGATAGGTTGGCTTTTCTGTACGTCCACGGTCCCAAACAAGTTACAGGCTTGATTCTAATAAATTAAAGGAATGTGTTAATCATACACAACACACTGCAATAGCTCCGGTAACCTGACGGTGGGCGCGAGCTGATCTGACGATTGCCCATGTGTTAACCCCCTTGGTTTTCCCATTCATGGGGTTAAACATGAATATCCTATCCTGTCCTAATACTTTACATTCGGATGAACATAGATCAAAAAGTTTGGACAAATAAGTTGAACAAAGTTTAGTTTAGTTTATTTTTTATTTTATTGATAAAAACACGCAGCAGGAACTTCTATAAAAATGGAAATCGAGGAATAGACGACAAAGCGACGGTGGTTAAAGCACGTCTAAAATACAATCAGTTATTTACTTTAGATACATTTAAACGTGGCCGCCAAACCTTATGTATATATTAAATAAAAACGAAAACTGAAAAATAGCTTTGTATCAAAACTATAAGGTGTCTGTATATGTATTGATCGTGTTAACCATTCAGCCACACGACCGTACTGAAACCGGCGAAGTGATATTACACTATCCGTCTGGCGTCTACACAGGAATTTCTACGTAGTTACGAGAACTGTGAAAAACTTAAATTTTGTTACGGAAAGGCCTAAATGCCTTCTGTGTAAAGCGCTGTGAAAACGATGATCTTTGCCGTTGAACCCACGCTATCCGAAGGCAGTCCAGTATGAGAAACATGTTATAACATCTATTTACCCAAATGTGACGTTTCTTACTTGCTGAGTAGAACGTTTGCAAAAATAAAACAATTTTGCAAAAATTGTTTTGCCCAACCCCGTCCCAAAATAAATGTCCAAAACTAAATCGACCCCGAAGCGTTTTGTGACAAAACATTTTCCCTCGGGTTTGCCTAGGAGCAAAAGGTCTGTTTTGCAAAAAAATGTGTTTTTTAATCTCGTGAAAATCTGACAAACGGAAACGCCCTCGATCTGCTTTAACCATAATCCGAACGCTGGGAAAATCCGAACGCTGGGAAAATCCGAAATTGAAATGTAACTTGCATGCATGCATTAAGTCCGAACCAAATATAGAAATCCGAAACAATACTTAATATTTAGGTACATTTAAGTGGATCGAGATGTCTGGATTTTTAAGTTTAAAAAGATTTAGTTTAGTTTATTTTTTATTTCCACAATAAAAACGCGCGGCAGAAACTTCTAAATAAAAAATCAAAATGGCGCAAGAGACGGCAAAATGACAGTCGTTAAAACACTTTTAAAATCCAATGATTTAGTGTAGATATATTTAGACATGACCGCTAAACCCAACGTATAAAAATAAAAAATAATTTAAACTAAAAAAAATATTTATTTCGAAAATATTCAACTTAGGTGTCTGTACATCAATTTACGATAAGCTTTTCGGAAGTGACGTTACACGGGGAATAATGTCCAATGTTACGCCACATTACCCTTTGATAGCGAACTACACGAATACACACAGGAGTTTCTATACGGAGTTGCTTGGGCTATTGCAAAATTGCAATACTGGTGTTTTAGATATTTTGTTCCCACTGGAACTTTGCAGATATTGCGATGATAAGTTCCTTGGAAGCTGTAACAAACAGGTTGGTAATATGCAAATCTGAAGATATCATAATACAGCAATATTTAGATTACAAAAGCAAGTTTTTTTCATATAGTTGCAAATGTTCAGAACAACTAAGAGTAAATAAGATAGAATGAAATGAACCTAAAACGCCAGTATTGCAATAAACCCATACCGATATAAATAACATGTGGAACTTTGTTTGAAAATAAAGGAAGCATAAAATATTTACGTTTATCACATGATTATGTAAATGCGCAAGGGCAGTTTTTATACGGCTTTTGTCAGGTTACCTCGTGCCCACCGTCGTGTTACCGGAGCTATTGCATTGAGTTGTATGGGAAATGGAAAATATTAAAATTGTTTGTATTCTGGTATTACCGTTTGCAGTTAAAACCCCATGACTATAAGCGCCCCCATTTTATATCTTACACGTGGTCTATTGCATATATCTTACACATAGTATATTGCATATATCTTACACATGGTATATTGCATATATCTTACACATAGTATATTGCATATATATTACACATGGTCTATTGCATATATCTTACACAGGGTATATTATAGCTAACACATGGTCTAATACAAATGCTGGGTCGAATTAGCGACCGATTCATACACAGATTTCCAATTACAAATCGCCTATTGACGTCAGAGATTTAAAAATATATCCACCTTTCTATTAAGTTTAAGATAGATAATTTGAAACATATAAATATAAGTTAAATTAAACATGATACGTCAAAATTTTAAAAAAGGCTAAACTTTGCAAAAACAAATTCCAGGCGACTTATGTGACGTTTCTTACTTGCTGAGTAGAACCTTTGCAAAAATAAGATACTTTTGCAAAAATTATTGCCCAACCCCGTCCCAAAATAAATGTCCAAAAATAAATCGACCCCGAAGCGTTTTGTGACAGGACATTTTCCCTCGGGCTTGCCTGGGAGCAAAAGGTCTGTTTTGCATCGACTTTTAGAATAAGAAATAATCAAGACTTGCTACGTGACCAGGGGAAAATACGTCACGAAAATAAGCAATATAAGCCCGGTGCGATGCGAGTGAAAGCATAACTTCTTTGGTAAGCAAGCTTGTCCTGTCTACCAAGAAAAAAGAAATCTACTGTTCTGCAAAAGGTAAGTCAAACATGTATTGTTTGGGTGTGGGTTATTTCGGAACTGTTATACGGAATCTAAATTCCAAGAGCTTTTGACCGAAGATTAGCGTGATCTGCACTGCGGTAATGGGGATGAATTTTTTCAAGTTTTTGCTCCCCGAGTTTGTAAATAAGGCACAGTTATGCACAATTTGTGATAGTCTGGCTATGGGTTAATTACTAAAATTTCATGGCGACAAAAAATATTTATTTTTTTAAATACACATCAGCCTTCCAATTATTTTTTTATTATTTTTTGAAATACACATCAGCCTTCCAATTATATACTGGAGCGCTGTAATAATTGTGACTTCCAGATTCAACTTCACTGAGAAACGATTCAAAAGCAGCGACATGAAGATACTGATCCTTTTAGGTCTTGCTGCCTGTGTATTGGCACGTAAGTAAAGTATTTCTTACTTGATATAATTGTAATGTATATCGGTTGTATAACATTTTATAAACCTTACACGTTTTGTTGCAGTGAAAAACAAATAAATCAAAATAGTAAAATTTTCCACTATCAAAAATATATTACAAGACCAAACTATCAAAATATGTAAAAGCAATCGATGCATTGACTGAATTACATATTTAAAAATGGTCTTAGTAACGAGCCCACCCACCATGGGTTTGAAACTGGCCCGGTTCAAAACAATGTGTTTCCGAAGTACAAAAAACACATAATAATTAAAAGCTATTCTTGCAGAAACGCCGGGAGGGCTAGGACCGAATGAATTGTGCAAACAGTTTTGCCAATTGCGCAACAACTGCCCTACTGATAGCGCTGCACGTAATGATATATTGAACAAGGGCCCAATCTGCATTGGTTGCGTTTTCGGTGTTTGTACTGGTAAGACATTTTTCATTATACAAAGTCATTATCTCCCTCCTATCACTGCAAAATAAAATTTAACTTTACTTGCACCCCAAACAGACCCAAACAATCCGAACCTCGTCAACGCTTCGACTGCTTGTTTTCTCAATGCATACCAGCAATGCATTGCTACCGGAGGCTGTCCGAATCGGACTCCTGAAGAACAACAAACCCAGCAGGAATGCCGCGATTGCCGTCTGCAGTGTGTTAGCACGCACTACCCAGAAGGTAAGCCGTGCAAATCCGGCAATTTTTATTAAAATGTAGTTTTTTAGTGAAGTTCTTTGCATGATTATCATATTAACCACCAATTCGCAACTATAAGATTAGATAATTTGAGGGCTCTATAAAATTGATGTTTTTTCCCACCCTCTGTGGGGTTTATGCGAAATGTTATTGCTATAAACGTTCTATACAAAACGGTTTTGCGACCAGCCTATTTGAGATTCGAATCCTAGCCCAGTAAAAAGGAATTAAAAGACCACCATAGCTTATTGGATTTTCTTTGCGATAAAGCGATTGTTTCTCTTAACCTTATTTTACATCTATAAAAAAAACACTAAGCAAAGCTTAATTTCCACCCCTCTTTTCAGCGATGACGAGCAGCGCTGAGAGTAATAATGACAACTCAGCTGGCTCCCCTCCCAACACTAATATAGTCCGCGCTCAAGGCCGCCCTGTAACTGGCTTCAGACGACAAACTGGCCGACCTGAACGAACAGACTCAACACGTCCCGGTCCCAACAGGCCACGTGGACCTATGGCTTCCTGCAGGTCGTGTCGCGCCCCTGATAAATGCCCTTCCCCCCGCGAAGTTATGCAGAAAACAAGGAACACAAGTTTCGAGTGCATTGGATGCGTTATGGACAAATGTGGTACGTGAATCTCAAACTGCCTGTTTTGATTGTAACATGTACTAAACATCGGTAATATATGCTTCATAATATCTAGCGTTTATTATATATGTTTTTTAATATATATCGTTTAATATAAATGTTTTAATAGTGTCTACCGTTATTATATAAAAAAAAAGAGTCTCATTATAACCATAAACCATTTTTTCTCTCTTGGTTATTTGTCCGTAGTTCATTAATATTTTATAATATTTCACGTCAGGCCCAAAACGACGAAACCAAGGACCGAACTGCATCGAGAGAGCATTCTCCAGTTGCACTGTATGTCCTCCGAGAAGTCCCGACGAGACACGCCGGATGGAGACATGCGAAAATTGTTTAAGATCATGCATCGGAAATCGAACAGAAGATGGCGGTGTTATTTACGGCATTGCATGTAAGATTTGTATTTTGGTAGCGTGAGAACAATTGTGTGGTCGACTGGTTAGCGTGACCGATACATATACCGACTCATATAAATAAAAACGGCCCAAGTGACGTACCCATCTTGGGTTCGAATCTTGTGTCGGTAAAAAACAAAAAGAAAAAAAAAAATTTGTAGCGTGGTACGGTCGTGTGGCCGAATGGTTAATCCGACCAATACATATACCGACCTATACAAAAACGGTCCAAGTGACGAGCCCATCTTCAGTTCAAAACTTGTCTCGGTAAAAAAAATGTTGATAGTGTGAGAACGATTGTGTGGTCAAATTGTGCCACCCTAAAAAAAGAAAAAAAATGTTCTTATGTTTTAAACACGGTAACGTAATCTGACAAATACCTCTGGAAGATAAAGCCATTGCGTTTTTCCATGCATGGCGATAATCCTGAATATCTGTACTGGCCCTTAGGTAAAACCGACGTACCACAAATAAAGAAATAAGGTTTATTTAAAATTGTACTGGTATACAAAAAAGGATCACTAGTTATGAGTCATTTGAGTAATTTCAAACCTTTTCGTTTAAAGCTGTTTCTGGAATGACAGAAGAATACCCTGAGCGCGAGTCAGAGGAAGAAGAATCAGAAACTTCTGAAACATATCGACCTTATCCATACCCTGGACCTGGACCTCGCCCTTACCCAGGACCCCGCCCCTTTCCAGGACCCCGCCCCGGTCCCGGCCCCCGACCCCGTCCCCGACCTCATCCCCGACCCCATCCACACCCCAGACCACCAGTCCGCTGTATGAGAGCTTGCATCTCACCCGATAAGTGCCCAACCCGCAGAGAAGTCCGAGAGCAAATGCGAAACACGAGCTTCCAATGTATTGGATGCGTCATGGATAAATGCGGTAAGATACAACAAAATCCTGTTTACCTTATATTTCAAAAGACTCTTTATATTTAAATATACCGTAGTAAAACATAGTCAACTCACTTATTTTGTAAAAACCACTTTAAACTAAAATACTTCAAGCAAAAATTTAAAATATTTAGTTTGGTTAAGTTTATTCATTTTTATTGTAGTAATACATAGCAGCAATTAAAATAAACCTGATTATACATCACGTTATCTATACGTCATCTCAATTGCAATTATAGAATCAACATATTTCCCTTGCTACAACAGTACCAACCAAACTAATTTATAGGACAATCCCGTAATGATCATTTTTTACATTACAGGACCAAGGGTCCACAACAAGAGCAGTGATTGTGTCATAAACGCCCTGACCCAATGTTCGGTTTGTAAAACCCCAACCCCCGCTGAAATACAGCGAATGAGAAGCTGCCATACTTGTCTTCGAGCTTGCTTTCCAGCAAGAGGTTTGTTAATACAAGTTTAATTGTGGAGTATTATATAACAAGGTAGTGAGTGATAAATCATATAAATCAGAAGTCCTTGTGCGCTGCCAAAATTATTCATTAAATCTTCTGTTTCACAGGAAATCATTCGAGAGGATTCTTTCCTACCTTAGTAGGTGCTGGTACCTTCCTTACAACTTCAATTTCAGGTATAGTTTATACTTGTACCTTTAAATGCTTTAGCCAACGGGTTGTAAACTTTAACGTAGGCGGTAAATAATCGGATATACCATCCTCTAGCCTATATCCCATGTTTGTTCGTAATTCACTGCGGTTGTGTGGCCTCATGGTTAAAGCGACTGATTCATACATTGTTTTGTATTTATTAACGGACTTAGTGGAGGGCTCTAGATAGTTTTATAAACTTAGACCGGTATAACGGTCTATTTTAATAATATTTTGACTGCGACCAAATTCTGTTTCCCACCAAACACGCAAACGTGTTTTTAAATAATGTACCTCATAAAATTAAAAACCATAACCCAAAGCGTACTTTTTGTAGCGAATTTGTGTTTAAAATTGTCAAATTAAATTTTATTTAACGTTAAGTTGTTTGGTAAAGATAATTATAAAAGCAACCCAAAGACAAATATATATCTAGAGATTTGAACATCTATGATTCTCAGGCCCAATATCGATCGGGATGTCCCTCCGCGGTCCGCCAATGATGAGACGAAATAGAACTTGCACAAGATCATGCATTTCGCCACAGGGCTGTCCCACAAAGCAAGAAGCGAACAACAAGATACGAACCTTATCTGTTCAATGCAGGACTTGTGTGCAGGAACAATGTGGTAAGAACCTTTGCGGCATCAACATTTTGGTGGTTTGTCGTTTGTACGCTGAATCGCTGCGGTTTATAAACTAGTTTTATGATAAATCAAAGTATGGTACAATGAATTATGTAGCTTACGACACATATACATTCAATAATGTTATAAAATTTGGGGAAATAGTTTAAAACTTAAACCAACTTCTTCAATAGGTCCTTTCAACCGATTTAACCGGAGCGAAGTCGAAGATTGCATCACTCAAGCTAGGGGGGACTGCGACGCTTGCCCAACATTGACATCTAGCGAGCAGATTAGAATGAGGACATGTAGAACCTGTCTTCGAGGTTGTCGGCCGCAGGGCGGTGAGTACGAAACGAACACGTGTTTATTAAATTAATTATTTTAGACTCAAGAAAAAAATGAATGTCTTATAAATTTGGACTCACATAACCTAATTTTAAGGTTGCTTAAAACGCCTTTTAATACAAAATCTCGTGTAATGATCTTTGGTCCAAAAAGTGGCTGCAGTATCTGAATGAAGAAGTATGGTATTTTGACAATCTGAAGTAAGATTTTCATTTAAATGTTGCAGGGTTTATGGGATCAGAAATGGGAAGAGGAATGGGAATGGGAATCAGACCTTTTGCAAATATTTTGTCAGGAATCGGTAAGCATATGCCAAAAGATATACCACGCTGAGTGTCTTTGTACGAATCCTGTGCCGTGATTTGATTCGATTGCCATTTTTTTAATACTGGGGCAAAAAAAATAATAAACTAAACTCAACTAAATTATTGAACATTTCACATAAATTGCTTGATTTGTTACAATGCCCATGAAATAAGGAACAGGAGTTTTCCACGATTTCTGCATCAGTAAATCGTAACATTTATTATACGATAGATTGTAAAGTAATTAGAAAATGCAAGGTTGGTTGTTATTTTTCTATCTTTGTGGCGCATGTATTCTTAGCCTGTACAGTTTGTCTTGTATTATGCAATAACTGTGTTACCGGAACACCAACACGCCAAAACATGTACAGACATCGCAGACAAAGGTACTCGCCAGAATCATGCACTTTTTAAGGTAAAATTAAATTCATTTTAGGACGAGTTCGCGGCTTCGGTGGTCGCAAGAACAGGACCTGCGTCCGATCCTGTGTTCAGAACAACCAGTGTCCAACGAGAGGACAAGCTATTGATAGACTTCAGCAAACTACCCGTGGTTGTAGAACATGCGTCATGGAGCAGTGTGGTAAGCACGTGAATAACGTAGATATAAATATGGGTTTAAGCTAATGTCCGGAATGTTTTATATATCAAAAATTATTTTGGATCATGGAATTAAATCAAGAACAGCTGGCTCCTTTAGTTGGTTAATTTATTCAAACTTAAGGCGAAAAACGTTTGGTATTGTGTTTCCAGTTCTTAATTGCCTATAAGTATAAAAATATATATCGGGTGAACAGTTGCGATTTTCACAAGGTTTAAATTTTTACTTCAATAGGGCCTTTTAACCGATTTAACCGGAGCGAAGTCGAAGATTGCATCACTCAAGCTCGAGGTGATTGCGACGCTTGCCCAACATTGACATCTAGCGAGCAGATTAGAATGAGGACATGTAGAACCTGTCTTCGAGGTTGTCGGCCGCAGGGTGGTGAGTACGAAACCAACACGTGTTTAATAAATTATTTTTTTAGACTCAAGAAAAAAATGAATGTCTGATAAATTTGGACTCACATAACTAAATATCAAGGTTGCTTAAAACGCTTTTCAATATAAAATCTTGTGTAATGATCTTTGGTCCAAAAAGTGGTTGCAGTATCTGAATGAAGAAGTATGGCAATTTGACAATGTGAAGTAATATTTTCTTTTTATTGTTGCAGGGTTTATGGGATCAGAAATGGGAAGAGGAATGGGAATGGGAATGGGACCGTTTGCAGGCATTTTGTCAGGAATCGGTAAGGATATGTCTAAAGATATAACACGCTGAGAGTCTTTGTACACATCCTGTGCCATGATTTGATTCGTTTGCCATTTTTTAATACTGGAGCAAAAAAATAATAAACTAAACTAAACTAAATTATTGAACATTTGGCATAAAGTGTTTGATTTCTTACAATACCCATGGAATAAGGAACTGGAATTTTCCACGATTTCTGCATCAGTAAATCATTACATTTATTATACGATAGATGATAAAATAATTAGAAAATGCTAAGTTTGTTTGTTATTTTTCTATCTTAGTGGAGCATGTTTTTTTAGCCTGTACAGCAGCGGTTCCCAAACTTTTGTTGTTGGCGGCGCCTTTTGTAAACTTATTAAACCTTGCGGCTCCCTTATAAAGCCAAAATTTTCAAATCGCAAGTATTGTATATTGCATATCCTCTAGCACGCATTTGGATAACCATGCATACTCTTTAAAACTATTCACTGAAGTGACGAACAGTCAATTAATGCAAAGAAGTTATTTGACAAACCATTATTCGAAAACAATGCAACGTAAGTCAGCAAATAGTGGCAGTTAACACTGAACAATGGATTTTTAACAAGTAAAACGAATACTTTATGGGGTTGCACACCAGGCTTATACATCTCCAACTAACACATGTACTGTAATTTTTTGTGAGGAAACAATATGATAAATGCAGCAACTTCCGCATGCTTTTGCGGCGCCCCTGGCAAAGTCTCGCCGGTTTTCCTGGCAAAGTCTCGCCGGCGCCCAGTTTGGGAACCGCTGCTGTACAGTATAAATCTTAAAAACACGTTAAAACATATACAGACAACGCAGACTTAGGTACTCGCCAGAATGTTGCACTTTTCATAGTCAAATTCAATTCATTTTAGGACGAGTTCGCGGCTTTGGTGGTCGGAAGAACAGGACCTGCGTCCGATCTTGTGTTCAGAACAACCAGTGTCCAACGAGAGGACAAGCTATTGATAGACTTCAGCAAACTACCCGTGGTTGTAGAACATGCGTCATGGAGCAGTGTGGTAAGCACGGGTTGTGAATAACGTAGATATACATTTGAGTATAAGCTAATGTCCGGAATGTAATATATATCGAAAATTATTTTGGATAATGGATTTAAATCAAGAACCATTGGGTCCTTTAGTTGGTTCATTTGTTATAACTTAAGAAGTACATTTGGTATTATGTTTCCAGTTCATAATTGCCTAAATATGGAAATATATATTTGGGGAACAGCTGCGATTTTCACAAGGTTTAAATTTTTATTTCAATAGGGCCTTTCAATCGATTTAACCGGAGCGACGTCGAAGATTGCATCACTCAAGCTCGGGGTGACTGCAACTCTTGCCCGACATTATCTTCTGCTGAACAAACCACGTTGAGAGCTTGCAGAAGCTGCATCCAGAACTGTGATAATGATGACGGTAATTAAAAAATTTGCGAAGGGCGTACTACCGAATACCTTGCAAAGGCCTTGGCAATGGCAAGGTCCCCGTGATAAAGCAACTACAACGCGGTAACGACACACACCACAGTAATCTCAATGTCTCTTATCCAGATTTAAATTTTCTATCTATACATTACTACTGGCTATATGGGTGGATTCAGTCTGCTCTTTAAGTTGGTAGCGATTTTTGGTCGAATTTGAGATGCATACTAGGGAAACCTCCCCCAGTGGATTAATTTCCACATTGAACGAGGGGATCGGCCTAAGGCCACCAACTCGCACTAAGTGCACAATTTTGCTTTTTTTGGGCTAACCACCATACAATTTAACTTTCCTAAATTTTTAGATAAAAATCTAAAGGATTAAATCCGTCGGGCAAATTTTTAAAGATTCGAACCAACAACCAGTTTTCCTCATTCAAGTCTCTGAAACCCTTGTTAATTAAATGAACTAATAGAACACGCAGGGGGGGGGCGATTACATTAGGGTTCGATTCCCAATCTTGTCATTAGTCAGTTGTGTCTTTAGACAAGGCACTTAACGTACATTGCCTGAACCCAGCGGAATAATGTTTTCTACTAAATTGAAGAAAGGCGATCTAACGATTTCCCGTGTGTTAACCCCAAGGTTTTTGCATGCACAGGGATAAACATGAATATCGTATCTTTATCCTATCCTATCATAATCCGGTATATAACATTCCTTCGTGAGTAAACGTAACCTTTTGTTATCTGATACAGACAACAACAATATACAACTGGGGTTAATCGGAATCGGCATCGGATTGTACGGCCCGATGCCTTTCGGATTTGGAGGGATGGGAGCAATGGATGGTTTCGGAGTCGAAGAAATTGAAAGTAAGTTTGTTTATCAATTTTACATTTATCCATTTTACATTTTTCATTATTTAATTTTTACCATTCACAGTGAACGGTGGACCTACGGATGGACCATTTGGTGGACCTATGGGTGGATCTATGGGTGGACCTATGGGAGGACCTATGGGTGGACCTATGGGTGGACCTATGGGTGGACCTATGGGAGGACCTATGGGAGGACCTATGGGTGGACCTATGGGAGGACCTATAAGAGGACCTATGGGAGGACCTATGGGTGGACCTATGGGAGGACCTATGGGTGGACCTATGGGAGGACCTATGGGTGGACCTATGGGAGGACCTATGGGAGGACCATTTGGAGGACCTACGCGCGGAGTTAGTACATCTAGAAACCGAGCTTGCGTACAAGCTTGTGTCGGACCAGCTCGATGTCCAAATGAAGAGGAAATTCGTCAAAACATGCAATCGCTGCCCCAATACTGCAAGCTGTGTATCATGAGACAGTGCCGTAAGTTTAATTTAGTCTTGTAACAACACAACTTGCGATTGTAAATATTCGATACGTTATAACAGAGATATGACTAAAATAGTTACGGCTATAAATCGACCAATATTTCACTTTTTAATCACTGCCATGTTAGCCCATAGTTACATTTTAAAACATACAGGCGCCCAGAATGGAAATTCAATGAATTGCATACCACAAGCCAGGGTTAGATGCTCATCTTGCCCGCAATACAACACCGCTCAGCGTGCTCGACAGGCGGCTTGCAAGTCCTGCACAGAAGCATGCCCTCTTGAACAAGGTGGGAATTTTACCGAATTAAGTTTCGAACCCATGTTCGGTTCGTCACGGAGCTTTTTTAAACATCAATTGGTAAATCATTCGGAGACATAACTGTTCATAAAGGTCATTTTTATCGGAATAGGTTTCGAACCCGCGATGGGTCCCCCAAGACCATTATGTATATAATTCTGTACACCACCGTTCACATACAATTTCATTTTTACCGAGCCAAGGTTCGATTACAAAATGGGATTGTTGTTAAAACCGTTGTTATGTAAATAATTCTGTACTTGACGGTATAGATATTTATTTGGTATCTTGTAACGGTTGACTACTCACTCTTTTTGACATGCAGTGTCTAACACTTGTCACTGCAGGAACAAATTCTAGAGGTCTTTTGGCGGTCAGACAAATTCTGGAAACAATAATCCACCTCGCCGTTATGTATCAACAGGATACCAAGCAGGTAAGCTTGAATATTCAGCTTTACCTGTTGATGGCATGAATTTCGCTTTATTCACTTCTCTGTGCTTTATTTACTAGAATCATTTTACTTTCTTAATTTGTTAATTTGAACGGCAACGACCTGGCCCCTTGAAAAATCGTATTACTCGGTAGCGGGTAGCGGTTATACGGCCCAGTCTCCAGTCTCATTCACTGGAGGGAGTATGTAAAGTTGGTAGTGAAGTTTTGGATAAAGAAATTAAAATTCCCCAAACATGTGGATTGCACGCTGTGGAGATACTCATGGAAGTGTCTGCCAGCATCCACCCAATAGGGATACTTGATGAAAGTAGAAGTATCTTCCACATTGTAGTTTAGGTCTAAGACCACGAAGTCGCAGTAAACGCAAAAAATATTTTACCATGAAAAATGCAACCAACTAATGCTTAGTGGGTTGTAAACACGGGAAAGGCTTGGTAACAATCGCCTAAACCAAGTTGATTAATAATTTAAACTAATATAGTAAAAATTATAATCATCTACGCACGAGGTGATCACGCGATTGTCCGTGTGGTCATGATCTGCTTTTTTCACTCACTGAAATAAATTATATCATCCTATCCTATGCGAACAAAACATCATTTGCCTGACAATATTTTGCTACTTCAGGTCAAGTTCCCGCTAACATGAACCCAATACGCGTACGACAATGCGGTTATCGCTGTGCACAGAATGGGAGCTGCTTCACCAAGGCCCAAGCTTGGCAATCTGTTATGAGCACCCCGGTCGATTGTAGGAGATGTGTCAGACAAGAATGCGGTAGGTTGAATATCATTTAGTTAACATTTTGTCCGACCCATTCGACTGGTGGATTAGTTCACCCGAAAGATTACAAGTTTGAAACTGTTCGCTAACTAGTCGGTTGTGTCCCTGGGAAACGAATTCAACGTACATTGTCTAAACCTAGTAAAATAATGGGTTCTACCAAATTAAAAGAACATCTCAATCATACACAACCCAGTGCAAGGGCTGTGGTAACGCGACCGTGGACGTGAGGTGATCTAACAATTGGCCGCGTGTGTTTGCCTGTTTGCGGGATAAACATAATTAACCTATAATAATGCATCACTCATCGTTTTATCTGACACGGTGAAGCATAGAGGTATATTAATTGGTTATACGCCATTTGTAATAGCTATGGTAACGTACGGTTGGCGAATTGTAATCTGACGTTTCACATGTGTTTTTCAACACACCCCTTGCGTTTTCCCATTTACGGGGATAAATATAAAAACACTCAACACATCATCGCATTCTTTGTAATCTACAACAGTTTTAAGTAGCAACATAATTTAGTCCACCATTGCTGACATGTATCTTTTAACGCAGGTTATATCCAAACGTCCCAAAGCCAGCAAATGTCCTCCTGTGTGATACCAGCGCGTAACGCGTGCCCTGCTTGCCCAGCCCTTACAGCGAACGAGCAATTGAAAACGTCTATGTGCTCTCTTTGTCTTATGACCTGCCTAAGATCTACCCAACCAAGCCAAGGATACAACTTCCCAGGCTATGGACCAGGCCGTCAGGGCTAAGACTGGGAATTCATCTTGAAATCACGATTGTAAAATAAATTCAATCATGCATCAAACACAATTGTTATGTATATTATATTGATGAAGCTTACATATTTAAACGGGTTCTTATGGTTTTTACCACGAAAGTGCTAAAAGTAAAAGCTTAAGTGGGACGCCACAGAAAAGTAAAGAGAATGTCCGCTTTATGTATAAGTTGGGGAACAAAAGTCAGGTATATTCAGTGAAACCACATGGATAGAGCCATGGTTCAAGGCCCGTTAAGCGGTGAAATTGATCAACATCCCCTAAAACGAACAAAATGCGCATATGACTTAATTTTTAAACAAAAACTTCTATATTTGTCTTGTTGTTTTAAACTTGCAGATAGTGTGATAGTTATATTAGTTCGGAAATTGCAAATTGTGTTGAAAGAATAGAAAAGCCATGCCAAGTGTTCATACGATGTCATTTTATTTATGTTTAAAAATTTTGTTAGTCTTTGTGGAATGGAAACAACATGTTTTTATATGGCGGGCCACAACCTAAAATGAGATAACGACTAAAAAATAAAAAAATGTCTTAACGCACAACATAGTTGTATGTTGTTTATAGTTAGCACATTTTGTAAATCACTGTTTTGTAGCTCTTAAAAAGTGGCGTTTAATCAGCTGCATGACTATTTTAAAGTTCAATATAGACTGGGTTACGTAGGATAAATGTTAACATTTAAATCTTTCATTTCAAGCTCACTTTGTAAACGTTTATAATTAAATATTGTCATCATTTCGGAACAAATATTCTGCACTGCGGCAACGTTTAAAAAATCTATGTCTTCCCGCCATTTTCCTAGCTGTTTTTCAGCCATTCGACTTGTGCCATAGGTGGAGTTGTCCGATTTGTTCGTATTATCTTTCACCCATTTTATCACGTCCTGGTGTTTATCCAAGCCAACATAGCTATAAATACGTTCTTGGAATCGCAGTGGGTTTGCTGTAATATCTTCGTATCTAAAATGGTGAATAATTTGTGGTTATTCGACTCCTTATCTGGTTTATACATATATATTTGATCTGTGTTTTACAAATATATTTATATAAACCCTTTTAAATATATATTTATTCGTCTGTTTATAGGGAAATCACCACCATTGTTACTCAGCAAAACACTCATTTAAACACCATGACTAAGAGAGGGCACATGTCATTTCCCACCGCGCATAGAAGTATATTAATTGGTTGTATGCCATCAATAAGTTTTTAGTGTTTTTTTATAACTTACTTAGAATGTGATAAATATATTTGATCTGTGGTTTTCAAATACAAATATATAAACCTTTTAAATATGTATTTATTCGGCTGTATATAAATATATATTTGATCCATGGTTTTTAAATACATATTTAATCTGAGGTTTATAAATATATATTTGATTTGCGATTTTTAAATACACATAATAGCTATCGCTTTTTAATTCATATTTGTTTTAGTACATTCTACCTAACGTTTATAACGTTCTACCTAAGGTTTATAAATGCATTTTAATTCGGGTCCGGTTTGACCGAGTGGCACAGCTTTTCGTGCTGACGCGTTGGACAGTCATTTGCAAGGTGATAAATTCGAAACTAGCCGATTGTGTGACATTGAACTAAAAGTATATTTCATATACAGGTAACAACTGTGCTTATCATAAGCATAATATCTCATATACAGGTAACAATTGTGCTTATCATAAGCATAATATCTCATATCACGTAACAATTGTGCTTATCATAAGCATAATATCTCATATACACGTAACAATTGTGCTTATCATAAGCATAATATCTCATATACGTATTTTGACACATCAGCACTTTCCTCCCAATTATAAACGTTACAATTTCATTCTTTTTAAAATATATTTTTAACTCTTGGATTCTACTGTCGCATGGTGGTGCTAAAGTGCTGTACAGGCTGATATATTGAAAAATTAAAGTTGTGGGCGAATGGTTAACACGACCGATAAATACACCGGCCTATATAAAAACGGTGCAAGTTTCCAACCCATCATAGGTTCGTAGTTTTAATTAATTGAAGCATCAATTTTTCTTCCAAATCTATTTAACGATATCTGACACTAGAAATTTTATTTATAATCGCAACCGCCCTAGACCTAGACATTTTGTGTTGCTTTTAACTTCCATGTCAGTGGTGAGTCGTTCAACCAAAGTTATAACCGTGAGAATACCTGGTGCTAAACCGTCGGGTCTAAGGAGTTTATCAGTTAGTTCTTTTTTTAAAAACGTGTTAAGTTTCGAACCCATGGTGGGGTCATCACTAGGACCGTTTTAGTATAGAAATCAGTTATATCTATCGGTCGCGGTAACCATTGGGCCAAACGACGGTTCATTGTTTTTTTTTACCGGGCTTAGTTTCGAAGCCATAATAGGATCGTTGCTAAGACCGTTTGTTTAAGTCGATATATGCAACGGTCGCGTTAACCATTTGCCCACACGACCGTACATTAGTTCGTTCATTACTTGATATATTAGGATTTTTACCTGACAGTCGCCACGCGACCTGGTAATGCGCGCGACTCGTACTCGATGTTAGAATGCATTTTACAGTTATGACCAGTCGCCCGCATGCTTTCGTTCGTGTTAAAAATGTGCGACCTGGAACGGAACACAGCCCGTGGGTCTCTGACAAGATGCAAAACCCTTAGATCCAAACGCTGGTCCTCAAAGAATCTGTAAAGACATAATTGCGTTACATATCTCGCTCGGTTTAGTAGTAAAACGGGATTAACGTCAGCTTTAATGATTGATTTCATCTATGGGCAAGGCATATTTTACCATAGCTTGTTTACTTTTTAATATTATTATTATTTAAACGATTTAGCACTTTCGTATATTGGATCAGAACAATGACCATCAAGTGCAGTGTTAAAATGTGTGCACACACTTCAGCGCACAAAAACGGCCGGAGTTTAGAAAGGAACAGGGTACCTGTTTGGCATATTACCCCTTTTTACTACTCGAACGTCGCGTTCAAATACAGCAATTATGGGACTTACGTTTTATATATTGCATATTTTCTATGAGTTACTGTGTGCTGTTGAGGCGCAGCATGTTATACAAGAAAATCTATTTAAATGTCAACGCCCAATATATGTCGTTGATTTCAAGAAAAGTTTATATGTAAAGGTCTTTGGATTTACATTTTGCAACAAATAGAAATATTGACAACAAACATTTCCTTTATTTCGTTGAAAGATGACATTGCCATTCTACACAGTGTAGCCTAGTATAGAGGCTATATAGGCAATTACTTACAAACTATAGTTTCGGTACCATAAGCAAACACTAACGAAATGGGTAGCAAATATTAGGATTAACATGCCTAATCAAGCTGACATTTCACTTGCGTTTACACAACGTTATATTAATGTGTGTGCCATTTATGCTATATATCAATGTTGGGGTATTAGCCCTTCATTGGATAAATTATTATCTCTGCTGATATGCAGACTTTATATACCACATTCTTAAGTGTTGTCATATTTTTCTCGCCCAAAAGAAAACTGTAAAACCATTGTATATATACAAGTAAATTAATAGATATACTGTATGTGTGTTTTAATATATAAGTGGCCTCTTTAATATAATTTTTTTTGTTATGGATATCGATAAACGCTAAACAGATAAGAAAACTGATTCACATGAAAAATAAAATAAAGTAAAATCAAAATGTGTTCCCTTAGGAATCGAATGGAAACCATAATTAAAGCAAATTTTACAACAGTTATCGTCTATTGTCAAAGTATTCGTCCATGACGTCATAATAAAGCAGGTCGCCCAATATAAACCACAACAAACTGGTTTAAGCGTGTTATAAAACGACATATATTTCGCTATAAGCTAGTTGTATTTGTTAATTCCTGTTTCAACTTTCACGGAAAAAATACAAAATTTTGAGAAAGAATGTTTGGTCCTTTTTAAATGTCTTCGTAGGTCAATATATTTTTACTTGAAAAATGAGGACAAATCCCCAAAATATACAACATATTGTTAACCTAATGTTCGCACCTTTTTAACCAAGACAGCTTGTAAATTCTCAAGGTCTTAACAACTCTTAGTTTTGCGGTCTGACACCTGTGCGACAATTCTGCCCAGTCTGGAATTTTTCCAATTTTCGAAGTCAGGGCCTTGATTTTGTCTCTGCAACATAACGGATTTAATTCAAGTAACAAAATACTAAACGAACAGTATTGCTATAATTTTCTTTTTCTGTTACATAATAGGTATATTGTTCCATTTAAACAGTACCTTGGAAACAAGGCCCTTTATCCGTCATAATGAACTGTGACGTAATAGGAAAATTTCAAAATTTATTGTCAGGGTACAAGATAATCTATGGATTTGGTAAACTGCATTTTTAAAGACTGGAAAACCCGGGAAGATCTTTACTGTCAAAGCCAAAATGTCGATTTTACATTACAAACATATTAAAAAATTGATTCACGAACCATCTAAGTATCAGTCTACAGAACGTATTGAGGAGGTAATACTAAAATATGGGTTTAAATTAGTTTCCCTCCTTCCCTCCCCTTTCCCGCATTCCCTCCTTTTTAATGTTGCCCGGGAAATGTGCGTTTTACTCTGTCCGCGATTGGGAAAAAACAATTTTAACCCAGTAAATATACCCAATGTGTAAAATCTAATAGTATGGGTAAACGTATACCCACCTAAAACAGAATTTGGTCTTTCTGCAATTTTCTATATTTTTCTGGAACGCTTGCGCCGATATATTGTTGGCCTCGTCGTACAAAGTCTCAAAGCTTGTAAAATTGCAGGTAAAGATGCTCTCGAGAACTCTTAGCTTACGCTCGTAACCAGCATCCCTAAAGAAAAATGTTACCCTGTTTTTGTTCATAAGTAACGTAATAGTTCACAAGTCAAGCGCGAAAGAAGGAAAGGACTGAAACTGCACAGTAAAATAAAGATTATGACATCAGGAGTTCAAGGTCAAGCAGTGGTGTTGGCGTCCCTACCCAGTTTAATCAGAAAAGTTATTTAACTTTGTAGTATCTAATAATTAACCAAGTCGCTAAAAGTTTACTTTCTCTAGTTACGTTATGTTATATGAAGAATGCGGTTCTCGTTAGATGTTACTTTGAAATCACTGCTACGATCGTTTACACTTAAAAGTTATATCATAAACTCCCTTGTTAGTCATAATGATACCATTGTTATCGTGAGTTCGCAATATCTGCCTCTGGTAAGATTTGGGAGGTTTTTTGAAATGACTGGTTGTGATATTTCGCGGTTAATTTGACTTGTGCCATGTGTTTTATTTATTAAATTTTATTATGTGTAGAAGTAAATTTTACAAGGTAAAGTAGCCTATTGTAAAGTATTTTAAAAACCGCAAAATTTTTGGCAATAACTTAACACGTGGTTGACCCTGCGTAAACTCTAGATTTTACGACCACCTAAATTCCATTATAAATATTTCTGTTTTAGATAATTACCGTTAAGAGATGCCATCAGAATTTTATGCCTGGTCGGCTTATTCATTGTGTTTATTGCTAAAGCCAGCGTAGTCAAACTACTTTTGACTTACGGGCCATTTTCACACAAAAACGTGTAAAATGTCGAGTCTTACGACCATTACAAAATTGTTGAGTCTTGCAACTATTAAAATATATGTTATACTTGTTTTTAATTTTTGACTGTTACAAAAATACAAATTAAATCAATACTATGAAAGCTCGCTTGTCGCAAAAATCATATCCATGGGCGGCATGCTAACCGCCGGTTAAGCAATTTTTAAACAATTGACTCCAAAAATCAAGCAGAATATTAAGTGCTTTAGCCATGCAATAAGGTTAGCGAATTATGTACTATTTCCTTACACCTACAGAGCAATTGCCAAATCTAGTGCGTCCTGATTCAAAGCCAGGCTAGGTTAATAACAACTACGCTCTTGCTTACTCACCCGAGAAGAAAGTACAGCGGTTCAAACACATAGAAAACGTCTGGGTGTTGGTTGAATAACTCCCCTGCAAACGAAGATCCTGATCTCATGCTTGTTAAAATCAACATTGATTTCTTTCTATCAGTCAATCTTACATTCTCCATACGCGAGTGGGTATCTACACCTAATGAGCTGATATCTTTAAGCCGGGTGACGTTAATCTCCAATTTCTCAATTCTTTCGAGAATTTCTGAGCTTGAAGGCATTTTTTCTTCATAGGAAATGACATTTTCCGAGCTACGATATCCCGCAATAGGGTGTTGGCTGGTTTCGATCCTTGATATATTCTCCCAGCGATTACTGTCTCCACGGAATTTTGATAGAGAATTATGTAACAACCAAAGCAGAAGCTTATCGTAACCACAAAGCACCAAACACTGTACTTAACCTTTGAATTCATGTCTTTTCATTACATAATAAAGCTGTAAAATTATGGACATAATAATTAAATAAATATAAAGGAATAGGGTACATTAAGTCAGACACTTTAACAGGCCATAATTAATTATAGACTGCACCCTTTAATACGGATTTCATACTATAGATAGTATATAAGACACTTACCAAACACTATAGCTATATTCACTCGCCAAACGGTACAGTTATATAGATAATAAAACAATTTACATTTTACCTG
>CH001979.1:657193-709868 GCA_000149265.1 Ciona savignyi
CCCTTCAGATTTTGTTAAATACTGATTTGTATCAATTATTGTGTCATCCAAAATTCCAAACCATCACACCGTGGGGACGGTTGATTGCAACTGCAGTCTTACTAACTGCCAAAAACTAAATGGGTTATTATTTGTTAGATCCCTGTTCATGAAATCAAAAGTTGAACCATTGCTGCCTACATTGGATGCCATTGTTAGCGGCTTATCCTGTTACAACATGAGAGATGTGATTGTAAACAACAAGATACTTTTTCAACCAGTGTTTTGTCCATCTACCATTTTTACTTGGAATCATGAAGACTTTATCAGTATATTGACACCACATTTTTCTGAAGAGCGAAGTAACAAAAAAAATTTGGAAACTACAACTTTCAAAGCATTTCTAGATTTTGCTGAAATGTGCTATTATGATGGTATGTATAAAATATGCCATATTTACCTTCAGCGAATGCCATATTTACATTCAGCAGGGTTGGGATTATTTGAACAGACAATTCTTTGTAGTGTGCATTTTTCGTTATTTAAATTTATTTTTTTAATCTGAAAGCAGCATCACCTATGCTTTTAAGTAACCCTACTGTTTCCCACATTTTACAGACCAATTTCCACTTTCATTGGGGCATCTGATGAAATTTATGAGTGGGTCACCAACAATGCCTCCCCTTGGGTTGCCTTCTAATGTTACGGTTGAATTCCTGCATGATTGCAAGCCATCAGTGAGTGGAACTGCATGTCACTGTTTGCCAACAGTGAGTACATGCAGCATAACTTTGAAGCTGCCGGTACATATTAGAAGTGCAGATGAAATGCAGCAGTCATTTGGAAGTGCACTTGCTTGTGAACAGGGTTTTGGGCTTATATAAAAGCAGGCAACGCTAAAGGGAGGGAAAGCGGGATGGAGGGAAAGTGCTCACCAAAACTATGACAATTAATTTTAACCCTTCCCTAAACCCTAACCCCCATGTTTAAAACTAACTCTTATGCCCTAATATATATTTTGGTGTTCAGTTTTCCTCCTTCCCGCTTTTCCTCCTTTTAGTTTTCCCCTAAAAATGATGTTACAAAACGCTTTTGTGTATTGGCTAATAGCCACCTTTCGTTATTTCCCACTGTTTAATAAAAGTGATTTCAATTATTTTTTTTATTTTGTATTAAAAATGAAAAATAAGTCTTTAACTAACAGAATTTACTCACAAACACTCGCACAGTAGGAATGAAAAAATAAATTTGAGGAGATATTAGAATTGTTTTAAAATCCATCACATCTGTCCGAATATGTAGTGGCATATGTATAAAAATAAAAAATCTAATATTTTGGTTGTTTCAGCTCAATTGCTCAAGACTCACCCTAGGTAGATTATAATAGGATTCCTCCCAATGAATTTATTCTTTGGCAAGTCTTAACAGCAGATTATAGTTTTGTAATGCATTGTGCCAGTCAATACAATGATGCATTGGGAGATTTTGTGAAATGTGACTAAAATAATTTTGATAGATACTATATCTTGGCTCAATGTCTGGTAAGTTGCTAGTGACTTCATACTTTTGTTGGTCAGTCAGTGGTTGTAGAAAACTCTTTGTCGAATAAGACTCTGGAAGATAAAGCAGTTCATCAGGTCTTCCAGCTACCGTCTCCCCTGTTAGATTTTCGGATGTAATGTGTATTCCAACACTTTTTGATATCATCCAATTCTTTTTGAATTAAATTCGAAAAGCAAAACCACAAACACTCTGTTTGCGCAGTGTTTCCAGGAGTAAAAATTTCTCTGTCTATTAAGTCCTTAAAAAAATTGATCCACCATGTTGTGCCGCTTTTTCTTAATATAGACCACCAAGCTTCTATTCTTTGATTGTGTGGAGATGTTCCATAAATATGACCTTTCATGTTATTTGTTAAATAACTTTGGGTAGCAGCTACGATTCCATTTTCTGTACCACAATCTGTTCTTACTTTTTGGGGGAATCCGCCAAAATCCGTAACTGCATCCCAGAATAGATGTGCAATAACAGCAGGGTCATTATTGCTTCGTAAAACTTCAAGCCATATTAATTTTCTGCTCCATCCGTCAATGCAGCCATGTATAGCAAATCCGTAAGGTTTTAATTTATCATACCCATCCAGGTGCCAGCAAAAGTTTGGACCAGGCGATATGTATTGTCTTCTTTTTAATCGTTTAGCTCGTCTCAGTTCACAGCCTCCGGGATCCAATTCTTTCAAAAATGAAGCCACCTGGCCACGGGAAGCTATACAACCATCTCTGCGCAAACTGTGCCACATGCTTCTATAACCTAGCATGCATCCAGCGCCATCAAGTTTTTGTTGTAATTTGGCCTTGATATCTTGATCATCAATCCCGTCGTACTGTTTAAAATAATCTTTGTGCAGTTTAAACAGCTGTCTAATTGCCGGTCAAACAACAGTGCGTATCTTCTGGTAACCCTATACATTAACACATTGGAAACTTACCGGTAGGCGGTATATATACATATTATAAACAAAGGATTAAAAAAAACTGGCATCTGGGAATGGTGGGCCTGTGTTATTTCAATGGGGATACGAATATTAACTAGTTACCACAAAATTACTTAGTTATCTGCTTTACATTTTAACGAAAGCAATCCACGTAACGTGAATATTTAGTGGTTGCCGTTATTTCCAACAGCTTTCATACATCTAAATCAACGTATTTTTGTAGTAAATAGATAAAACTGGTCAAACTAGTGCAATGCATACATATTAACTAGTTACCAACAAATGAGCTGCCTATCTTGTTACCATTTCAAACGAAACCAATCAACGCACACAAGTCGCGTATATTTTATAAATATGTCATAGACTTGATATCAAACAGCTTGCATACATCTAAAATTCTTAATCAACGTATTTCAGTAGTAGATGGATAAAACTTGGTAAAGTCGTACATTGCTTACATATCAACCAGTACCTAAAAAATTACTGCGTTATCTGCTTTACATTTAAAACGAAAGCAATCAACGCCCCACGTAGCGTGAATATTTAGTGGTTGCCGTTATTTCAAACAGCTTACATACATTTAAAGTAACGTATTTTTACAGTAGATAGATAAAACTGGGTAAAGTCGTGCAGTGCACACATATCAACCAGTTACAATAAAATTACTCCGATATCTGCTTTACATTTCAAACGTGAGCAATCAACTCACACAAGTCGCGTATATTTCGTATATACGTCATAGACTTGACATCAAACAGCTTTCATACATCTAAATCGATGTATTTTAGTAGTAGATGGATAAAACTTGGTAAAGTCATGCAGTGCACACATACCAACTAGTTTTAACAAAATTACTTCGATATTTGCTTTGCATTTTAAAGGAAAGCAATCAACGCCCCACGTAGCGTGAATATTTAGTGGTTGCCGTTATTTCAAACAGCTTTTTCATACATCTAAATCAACGTATTTCAGTAGTAGATGGATAAAACTTGGTAAAGTCGTACATTGCTTACATATCAACCAGTACCTAAAAAATTACTGCGTTATCTGCTTTACATTTAAAACGAAAGCAATCAACGCCCCACGTAGCGTGAATATTTAGTGGTTGCCGTTATTTCAAACAGCTTTCATACATCTTAATCAACGTATTTTAGTAGTAGCTGGATAAAACTTGGTAAAGTCGTGCAGTGCACACATATCAACCAGTTACCATAAAAGTACTCCGATATTTGCTTTACATTTAAAACGAAAGCAATCAACGCCCCACGTAGCGTGAATATTTAGTGGTTGCCGTTATTTCAAACATCTAAAGTAACGTATTTTTACAGTAGATAGATAAAACTTATTAAAGTAGTGCAATGTATACATATTACCTAGTTACCAACAAATGAGCGGCCTATCTTGTTACCATTTTAAACGAAAGCAATAAACGCACACAAGTCGCGTATATTTCGTATATACGTCATAGACTTGATATCAAACAGCTTTCATACATCTAAATCGACGTATTTCAGTAGTGCTCACATATTAGCCAGTATCTAAAAAATTACCTTATTATCTCCTTTACATTTCAAACGAAAGCAATCAACGCACCACACACGGTAAATATTCCTTGGTTGCCATTATTTCAAACATTGTTCGAGATCGAAGTGGGAAAACAGGTTGCGCATATTGATGTTATGTGACAAGATATCACCCTGTAGTCAATTGGAGTACACTACAAGTAAGATAACCAACCATACATGTGTTGATTTTCAATCTTTGGTCAAGAACTGCCGAAACCACCATGTATTTTCACCTCACTCGGCAATATATATATATATATATATATATATATATATATATATATATAGAACGAGGTTGTCGCGCGACCACAGGTTGATGATGATATTTTATTTTCATTCTACAAGATATCGTTTTACAGTCAATTCGACTGCATTTTAAGTAATAGCACGAAATCATACATGCACTGCTTTTAATGTTGGGCCAAAAAAAATGTTAAACCGCAGTGTATTTTCATCTCGATCGATGAAATAACGGGCGAGGTTATCGGGTGACCACAGGTTGATGAGTTAATGACATCATTTTATTCTATTTTAGAAAATGTCGCTTGGTTTAATGGGTTGAACAAAATGTGCCATATTTTAATCGCCCTAAACCATAGTCCTTTTGCTGTACGAACTATGATTCAATCAGCTGCAAAAGCTTCGGTGGGTTTCTTTCTCCGGTTTCTCCGAATTTTATCGTAAATTGAAAACTACAGATTTGTCCTTTAATTTGGACTAGACTTTATTTTTTATTTCAACAGACCAAGTTTCTGACAAATCTACCAATTCAATTTTCAAATTAAATCAGGCTAGTATAGCCTGTGTAACCACTCATAGGGTTGACGTAACATTCGCAATTTCCATAAAAACGTATTAAATAAGAGGAAGTATATCTTAATACCAGTTTACAAATGTGGCTAAAGTGAATATTATGTAATTTTTCGTTAGGACATTCGGCTTTATAATCTTTTTAATTTAAAATTTAAATGATTTGAAGAAATTAATCTTTGGATGCTGTTTTACGTCATTATTTAAATTGTTGTTTAATAATATATGTTAATTATGTGTCACAATCGTTACGTTTGGCATTATAGAATTGTGCAAGAACAGAGTTTTGTGTTTCGGTTTCGAATTTTGTGTTTCGGTTTTGAGTTTTGTGTTTCAGTTTTGAGTTTTGTGTTTCGGTTTCGAGTTTTGTGTTTCAGTTTCGAGTTTTGTGTTTCAGTTTCGAGTTTTGTGTTTCGGTTTCGAGTTTTGTGTTTCGGTTTTGAGTTTTGTGTTTCGGTTTCGAGTTTTGTGTTTCAGTTTCGAGTTTTGTGTTTCGGTTTTAAGTTTTGTGTTTCGGTTTTGAGTTTTGTGTTTCGGTTTCGAGTTTTGTGTTTTAGTTTTAAGATTTGTGTTTCGGTTTCGAGTTTTGTGTTTCGGTTTTGAGTTTTGTGTTTCGGTTTCGAGTTTTGTGTTTCGTTTTTAAGTTTTGTGTTTCGGTTTTGAGTTTTGTGTTTCGGTTTCGAGTTTTGTGTTTCGGTTTTAAGTTTTGTGTTTCGGTTTCGACTTTTGTGTTTCGGTTTCGAGTTTTGTGTTTCAGTTATAGAGTTTTGTGTTTCGGTTTTAAGTTTTGTGTTTCGGTTTCGAGTTTTGTGTTTCGGTTTTGAGTTTTGTGTTTTGGTTTCGAGTTTTGTGTTTCGATTTTAAGTTTTGTGTTTCGGTTTCGAGTTTTGTGTTTCGGTTTCGAGTTTTGTGTTTCGGTTTCGAGTTTTGTGTTTCGGTTTTGAGTTTTGTGTTTCGGTTTTAAGTTTTATGTATCAGTTTTGAGTTTTGTGTTTCGGTTTTGAGTTTTGTGTTTCGGTTTTGAGTTTTGTGTTTCGCTTTTGAGTTTCGGTTTTGAGTTTTGTGTTTCGGTTTCGAGTTTTGTGTTTCGGTTTTAAGTTTTGTGTTTCGGTTTCGAGTTTTGTGTTTCGGTTTCGAGTTTTGTGTTTCGGTTTCGTGTGTTGTGTATCTTATTTTGTGGTTTGCCCTTATGGGCCACCGTACCCATTCGAGGCAAACGGTAATTGCATATCCACAGTGTAATTTGTAGGTCCGACCGAACAGCCTTTCTACCCAAGGGTTGCAGGTTCAAAATTGGAAGAAAGCTGATGGGTTGTGTACCTGGTTTAAGCGCTGAACGAACAATATTATAAACTAGTTTTGTCAATTTTGTAATATGACTCTACCTAAATCCAGTGGATTAATGGTCTCTACTCGTACACAACACACTGAAATAGCTCCGGTAACACGACGGTGGGCGCGAGGTGATCTGACGATTGCCCGTGTGTTAACATCATATGCGTTCTCACATACCCCGGGAAAACATGAAAATCCTATCCTAGCTTGATGATCAAAAGACCACTTAATAATATTATCATTCTTGGATAGATTCTCACCGTAATAGACGACAGACAATATACGGAATATATCGATCTTATAGTTTCACTTATCCTATTCATTGGGTTTTAGTCCGGCCGATTAGTATTGCGGTTTGGTGCTTCGCCTTTCAATCGAAAGGTTTCAGGTGCGAAACTGGTCGATAGCTAGTCGGTTGTGTCCGTGGGCAAGGCACTTTACGGACATTGCCTGAACCCGGCGGATTAATGGGTTCTACCAAATTAAAGGAACGTGTCTATCATATACAACACACTGCAATAGCTCCGGTAACCCGACGGTGGGCGCGAGGTGATCTGACGATTGCCCGTGTGTTAACCCCCTTGGTTTTTCCATTCACTGGGATAAACATGAATCCTATCCTAATCCGAATATTTACCATATGATTTTAAATTTAGATGAAGACCCGTATTTAAAAACACCCCTGTATTTGATACACCTCGTAAATAAACCCGATGCATTGACGAAAAAATTATTTTATAATTCGATTTATTTGCAGCAGGTATGACACGATTTCAAAGACGATAGTGTTTATGCAGTAGTCACGTCATCATTTTCAATAATTTCTCTCAGCAACTTCAGCCTCGCAGCCATGTCTGTATCGTTTATTGGTCGAAGTTGGTCTTTACTGGGGCACGTTTCACCGTTCTGTAGCTGGTGCCGATATTCCAGATGCCAGTTGATCAAAACTGTAAATTTATGACGTCATTATATTTTGTGGCAGCGCAAATGGAATTAAAGGTAAAGATTTTCTCTGGTTTTTAATACATCCGATTAGCTTAGTTGGTTAATACGTCGCCGTTCAGCCGAAGGTTTTGAGTTCGAAACTAGTCGCCAGCTAGTCCATAGCATCCTTGTATAGACACTTCGCGAACATTGCCTTAACCCAGTGGATAATAGGTTCTACCGAATTAAAGGAACGTGTGAATCATATACAACACACTGCAGTAGCTCCGGTAACCCGATTGTGGGCGCGAGGTAATCTGACGATTGCCTGTGTGATAACCCCCTTGGTTTTCCCATTCACGGTGATAAACATGAATATCCTATCCCATTTTATTTTAGGAAGACTTTGCAATAGCTGAACGCTTCGGGTAATGGACCAAAAGAAAAAACAGTGAATAGGACTTCAATCAATAGCCACCAAAATGGCCGTGTGTGGACACATAAATGCGCATTTTTTAATCATTTTCGAACCCGCGACGAGCACCTCACAGATCGCTTTTATACATAATTAAGAATATGAAACGGTCGCGTTAACCATTCGGTTTTCCAACAAATTTTCACCGGTAATTTATATCGGTATGGGTTTATTGCAACATAGGTGTTTTAGGATCAGGTTATTCTATCTTATTTACTCTAAAAGTGTTCAAATATTTGCAGCAATGTAAAGAACGTGACAAAATCGTCTGCTATTTGTAATTAGAAAAGTTTAGTCGTGATAAGAGTAAACCGAATGTAACATCACGTAAACTTCAAAATACAAGTTTAATGTGTTAAATTCAGGATTTTATGTACGGTTATCGACAACTCGTACCCACGGCCCAGTTGCCCAAGCTATTGCAGTGTGTTGCATATAAAGACATTGCTACAGTTTCAGTTGAACCGATTAAACGATTTAAGTACTTGTCCACCCATCGCTTTTCTACCTTGTCGCTGAGCGGTACAAATACAGTTATAACTGCCTCTAATTCTTATGGAAAGAAGAGTTAAAACGTATATTTTCAATTCTCGCTTTAAATGGAGTATTTAGCCAAAAAAATGCCAATTTAAGCGGAAATTTTAAAACAAAAGTGAAACAAAACCGAAAAGTAAAAACAAAAATGTAAAAGCAAATAATTTGGCATATTTATTACTAGCAGAGTCATGCCGCTGAAAATTCCTGAAATTAATCGCTTCCCGGAGAAAACCGCGTCCGCTATATTTTCGAATGTATGTTCCATAACCACAGGTTATTATGACTTAATAATCTAGCACCCCAGGCATTTTACGTCACATTGCCTTTCGGCCCAGTCATAGTTTTGCCTAAAATATCCTAAAATTGATTTTTTGCAAGAATCTGTTTCTATTGAGCTATTTTTAGTTCAGTTTGTTTTTTGTTTTTACAATGAAAACATGCAAAAGGTACTTCTATAGAAAATGGAAAACAGAAAAAAACGGCCAAATGACAGTCCTTTTGTACGATTTATTTACCATAGGTTGTTATAATTATAAATAGACACAGCCTTGCACGTATGCCTGAGTAATTATAAACTTACGCATACTTTTTAGTGCCAACCTTCTATACATAAAATGCTTAATGCCTCAAAGGTTGGAGCGATTGCGTTGTTCGGGTTATAGATCATGTGCAAGGCAATAACAAAATCTAATTACAATGGTGTACTTTTAAGGTTTGCGTGTATTTTTGCGCGAGCGTACCGCATTCGGCTAGCAAACTGTAGTTTGCCCTTGATTTCATTATTTATCTCCTGGTTTATATGTGAGTCACATTTGTAAAATCTGTCTTTAATGATTTCTTTTGTTTAATATAAAACCATCAAATATAATCTTTGATCAACATAAACAAAACTAAAATTTGATCTCGCATTGTCATACAAGTTTTAAAAACAATAAATATATATCTACTAGCAAAATCTATTTTGGAACATATGATCCGAAAATAATATTGCATCTACTTTTTCTCGAGGTGGCGCTAGTAATCAACTGTGCTGAACTTAAGGAACTCGCAGATTAAAAATAACTTTCTTACCGTGACCAAATGGTAATAATCACATATGTAATATCCCATTCTAATGATAATAATCACATTCTAGTCACAATCACATGATAATAAGCATTGATTCTTTATTGATGCACGGTATTTAAAATTAAGTGCCTGTCTGAAAGAGACAGATTGAGTTAACCACGCAAAAATATTGAGTTTTGATGTCCGCTAAATGCATTGTACAAGAACACAACTGTCTGATCAGCAACTGGTTTAGTTTCCCTAAACTTTTCGGTTGTCTACCGATAGACCAACCCTCTTATCGGTTATGCTAACCAGATAAGCCAAACATTTGTTGATAGGTTGGCTTTTCTGTACGGCCACTGTCCCAAACAAGTTAAAGACCTAATCAGGCAAATTCATTGAAAACATGTGGACACATCACAAAACCATTGTTTCGGATGGTTAAGTGGTGGAATAGGTAAACAACCCCTAAAATGAACATGTGCGCATTTGACGTAATGTTTGAACGAAACCCCCTATATGTTTCTTTTGTTTTCAAACTTACAGAGAGTGTGATAGTTATATTAGGTAGGATAATGCAAATTGTTCCGAAATATACAAAAGCAATGTAAGGGGTTCATACGATGTTCAAGTCTTGTAAGTATTCGTGCAAAGGAAAAATCATTCTTGTAGTCCTTAATATTACTAGCAGGATATTTCGTTCTTCCTAATATGCGTCCGCGAAAATCGGGCAAAACTAAATGGAGTGAAAGCGGGAAAGAGGGAAGCAGGGAAATTGCACAGTAAAATTATGGAAACTATTCAAACACTGCCCTAAACACTAATATTAACCCCAGAACTAACTCTAACCCATGTTTAAACCTAACTCTAATGTCATAATCTTCACTTTAGTGAACAGTTTTCTCCCTTCGCTCCTTCCCGCTTTCAACTTCACACATCTTCTTACTTTGATGCGTCACAATGAACAAGTGTTCGTCATGGACGGGTATTTTGTTTCCCCTTGAACTTTGCAGATATTGCGAGGATAAGATTCTTGGAAGCTCAAATCTGAAGATATCATAATACAGCAATATTTAGATTACAAAAGCATTTTTCTTCATATATAGGTGCAAGTATTTAGAACAACTGAGAGTAAATAAGACAGAATGAAATGAACCTAAAACGCCAGTATTGCAATAAACCCATACCGATATAAATAACATGTGGAACTTTGTTAGAAAATAAAGGAAGCATAAAACATTTACGTTTATCACAGGATTATGTAAATGCGCAGGGGCAGTTTTTATACGGCTTTTGTCAGGTTACCTCGTGCCCACCGTCGTGTTACCGGAGCTATTGCATTGAGTTGTATGGAAAATGGAAAATATTAAATTTGTTTGTATTCTGATATTACCGTTTGCAGTTACAACCCCTTGACTATAAGCGCCCCCATTTTATATCTTACACGTGGTCTATTGCATATATCTTACACATAGTATATTGCATATATCTTACACGTGGTCTATTGCATATATCTTACACATAGTATATTGCATATATCTTACACATGGTATATTGCATATATCTTACACAGGGTCTATTGCATATATCTTACACAGGGTATATTATAGCTAACACATGGTCTAATACAAATGCTGGGTCGAATTAGCGACCGATTCATACACAGATTTCCAATTGAAAAATGCCTATTGACGTCAGAGATTTAAAAATATGTCCACCTTTCTATTAAGTTTAAGATAGATATTTTGAAACATATAAATATAAGTTAAATTAAACATGATACGTCAAAATTTAAAAAAGGCTAAACTTTGCAAAAACAAATTCCAGGCGACTTATATCCGGATGTGACGTCACGTTTGTTATAACATCTGTTTATCCAAATGTGACGTTTCTTACTAGCTAAGTGGAATATTTGCAAAAATAAGACAATTTTGCAAAAATTATTGCCCAACCCCGTCCCAAAATAAATGTCCAAAAATAAATCGACCCCGAAGCGTTTTGTGACAAAACACTTTCCCTCGGGCTTGCCTAGGAGCAAAAGGTCTGTTTTGCAACGATTTTTCGACTAAGAAATAATCAAGACTTGCTACGTGACCAGGGAAAATACGTCACGAAATTTTAGCAATATAAGGCCGGTGCGATGTGAGTGAAAGCATAACTTCTTTGGTAAGCAAGCTTGTCCTGTCTACCAAGAAAAATCTACTGTTCTGCAAAAGGTAAGTCAAAAATGTATTGTTTAGGCCTGGCTTATTTCGGAACTGTTATACGAAATCTAAATTCCAAGAGCTTTTGATCGAAGATTAACGTGATCTGCACTGCGGTAATGGGGATGACTTTTTACGAGTTTTTGCGCCCCGTGTTTGTAAATAAGGCACATTTATGCATAATTTGTGATAGTCTGGCTATGGGTTAATTACTAAAATTTCATGGCGACAAAAAATAATTATCTTTTTAAATACACATCAGCCTTCCAATTAATTATATCCTGGAGCGCTATAATAATTGTGACTTCCAGGTTCAACTTCACTAAGAAACGATTCAAAAGCAGCGACATGAAGATACTCATCCTTTTAGGTCTTGCTGCCTGTGTATTGGCACGTAAGTAAAGTATTTCTTACTTGATATAATATTAATTTATATCGGTTGTATAACGTTGTATGAACGGTTAAACTTTTTTTGCGGTGGCAAACAATGAATCAAATGAGTAAAATTTTCCACTATCAAAAATAGATTGCAAGACCAAAATATTAAAATATGTAAAAGCGATCGATGCATTTACTGAATTACAAATATTTTTTTTAAATGGTCTTAGTTACGAGCCAACCCACGATGGGTTTGAAACTGGCCCGGTTCAAAACAATATGTTTCCGAAGTACAAAAAACACATAATAATTAAAAGCTTTTCTTGCAGAAACGCCGGGAGGGCTAGGACCGAATGAATTGTGCAAACAGTTTTGCCAATTGCGCAACAACTGCCCTACTGATAGCGCTGCACGTAATGATATATTGAACAAGGGCTCAATCTGTATTAGTTGCGTTTTCGGTGTTTGCACGGGTAAGACATTTTTCATTATACAAAGTCATTATCCCACTAAAAAGGTTTAAATCCATATCTAAAAGAAATTACCGAAGTGGTTTTTGATCCCACCTCCCTCCTATCACTGCAAAATAAAATTTAACTTCACTTGCACCCCAAACAGACCCAAACAATCCGAACCTCGTCAACGCTTCGACTGCTTGTTTTCTCAATGCATACCAGCAATGCATTGCAACCGGGGGCTGTCCGAATCGGACTCCTGAAGAACAACAAGCCCAGCAGGAATGCCGCGATTGCCGTCGGCAGTGTGTTAGCACGCACTACCCAGAAGGTAAGCCGTGCAAATCCGGCAAATTTTAATAAAATGTAGATTTTTATTAAAGTTCTTTGCATGATTATCATATTGACGACCAATTCACATCTGTAAGATTAAATAATTCGTGGGCTTTATGAAAAAGATGTATTTTTCCACCCTCTGTGAGGTTTATGCGAACTGTTATTGCTATAAACGTTTTATACAAAACGGTTTTGCGACCAGCCTATATTTGGGATTCGAATCCTAGTCCAGTAAAAAGGAATTAATAACAACTAAAGCTTATTGGGTCTTCTTTGCGATGAAGCGATTGTTTCTCTTAACTTTATTTTATATCGATAATAAACACATATTAAAGCATAATCACTACCCCCTTTTCAGCGATGACGAGCAGCGACAACTCAGCTGGCTCCCCTCCCAACTCTAATATAGTCAGCACTCAAGGCCGCCCTGTAACTGGCTTCGGACGACAAACCGGCCGACCTGAACGAACAGACTCAACACGTCCCGGCCCCAACAGGTCACGTGGACCTATGGCTTCCTGCAGGTCGTGTCGCGCCCCTGATAAATGCCCTTCCCCCCGCGAAGTTATGCAGAAGGCAAGGAACACAAGTTTCGAGTGCATTGGTTGCGTTATGGACAAATGCGGTACGTGAATCTCAAACTAACTGCCTGTTTTGATTGTAACATGTACTAAACATCGGTAGTATATGCTTCATAATATCTACCGTTTATTATATATGTTTTTTTAATATATATCGTTTAACTGTAATATAAATGTTTTTATAGTCTCTACCGTTATTATATAAAAAAAGAGAGTTTCATTATAACCATAAACCATTTTTCTCTCCAGGTTATTTATCCATAGTTCATTAATATTATATATAACTTCACGTCAGGCCCAAAACGACGAAACCAAGGACCGAACTGCATCGAGAGAGCATTCTCCAGTTGCACTGTATGTCCTCCGAGAAGTCCCGACGAGACACGTCGGATGGAGGCATGCGAAAATTGTTTAAGATCATGCATCGGAAATCGAACAGAAGATGACGGTGTTATTTACGGCATTGCATGTAGGATTTGAATTTTGGTAGCGTGACAACGATTGTGTGGTCAAATGGTTGACATATACAAGTAACCTGACAGATACAAGTATCAATTATAAACAAAAACGGTCGTGAAGACCCACCCTTCAAGGGTTCAAAAAATGGCCACCCTAAAAGCCATTGCGTTTTTCCATGCATGGCGATATTTTTTAAAAAAAAAACTTCACTGGTATACAAAGAAAGAATCACGAGTTATGAGCCGTTTGACTAATTTCAAACTTTTTCGTTTAAAGCTGTTTCTGGGATGACAGAAGAATACCCTGAACGAGAGTCAGAGGAAGAAGAATCAGAAACTTCTGAAACATATCGACCTTATCCACACGCTGAACCTGGCCCCCGCCCTTACCCAAGACCCCGCCCCTTTCCAGGACCCCGCCCTTACCCTGGACCCCGCCCATACCCAGGACCCCGCCCCTTTCCAGGACCCCGACCTCATCCCCGACCTCATCCACACCCCAGACCACCAGTCCGCTGTATGAGAGCTTGCATCTCACCCGATAAGTGCCCAACCCGCAGAGAAGTCCGAGAGCAAATGCGAAACACGAGCTTCCAATGTATTGGATGCGTCATGGATAAATGCGGTAAGAAACAACAAAAGCCTCTTTACCTTATATGTGAAAAGATTATTTATTTTTAAATATACCAGTTAAACATAGTCAACCCACTTATTTTGTAAAATCACTTCAAACTAAAATACTTCAAGCAAAAATTTAAAATATTTAGTTTGGTTAAGTTTATTCATTTTTATCGTAGTAATAAATAGCAGCAAATAAAATAAACCTGATTATACATCACGTTATCTATACGTCATCTTAATTGCAATTATAAAATCAACATATTTCCCTTGCTATAACAGTACCTACCAAACTTATTTATAGGACAATCATGTAATGATCATTTTTTACATTACAGGACCAAGGGTCCGCAACAAGAGCAGTGATTGTGTCATAAACGCTCTGACCCAATGTTCGGTTTGTAAAACACCAACCCCCACTGAAGTACAGCGAATGAGAAGCTGCCATACTTGTCTTCGAGCTTGCTTTCCAGCAAGAGGTTCGTTAAAACAAGTTTAATTGTGGTGTATTATATAACAAGGTAGTGAGTGATAAATCATATAAATCAACAGTCCTTGTGCACTCTCAAAATTATTTTTTTTAAATCTTCTGTTTCATAGGAAATCATTCAAGAGGATTCTTTCCTACCTTAGTAGGTGCTGGTACCTTCCTTACAACTTCAATTTCAGGTATAGTTTATAGTTGTACCTTTAAATTCTGTTAGCCAAAGGGTAGCAAACTTTAACGTAGGCGGTAAATAATCGGATATACCATCCTCTAGCCTATATCCCATGTTAGTTCGTAATTCACTGCGGTTGTGTGGTCTAATGGTTAAATAAGCGACTGATTCATACATTGATTTGTAAACCTACTTAGTGGCGAGCCCTAGATAGTTTTCTAAACTTAGATCGATATAAAAGTAGGACGACTGCGACCAAAATCTGTTTCCTACCAAACACGCAACGTTTTTTTTAAATAATGTACCTCATAAAATTAAACATGACGACCCAAAGCGTGCTTTTTGTAACGAATTTGTGTTTACAATTTTCGAAGTAAAATTTGATTTAGCGTTAAGTTATTTGGTACAGATAATAAGGATAAGCAACTCAATGGCATACATATATTTAGAGGTTTGAACATCTATGATTCTCAGGCCCAATATCGTTCGGGATGTCCCGCCGCGGTCCGCCAATGATGAGACGAAATAGAACTTGCACAAGATCATGCATTTCGCCACAAGGCTGCCCCACAAAGCAAGAAGCGAACAACAAGATACGAACCTTATCTGTTCAATGCAGGACTTGTGTGCAGGAACAATGTGGTAAGAACCTTCGCGGCATCAGCATTTTGGTGTCTTTTCAATTGTAAGCTGAATCGCTGCGGTTTATAAACTAGTTTTATTATAAATCCAGGTCTGTTGCAATGAGTTATGTAGCTTACGACACAAATACATTTAATAAAGTTTTAAAATTAAGGGAAATTGATTAAAACTTAAACCAACTCTTTCAATAGGTCCTTTCAACCGATTTAACCGAAGCGACGTCGAAGATTGCATCACTCAAGCTCGGGGCGACTGCGACGCGTGCCCAACATTGACATCTAGCGAGCAGATTAGAATGAGGACATGTAGATCCTGTCTTCGAGGTTGTCGGCCGCAGGGTGGTGAGTACGAAACCAACACATGTTTAATAAATTTAGTATTTTATACTTTGGAAAAAATGAATGTCTTATAAATTTGGACTCACATAACTAAATATCGAGGTTGCTTAAAACGCTTTTCAATATAAAATCTCGTGTAATGATATTTGGTCCAAAAATTTGGTTGCAGTATCTGAATGAAGAAGTATGGTAGTTTGACAATGTTAAGTAATGTTTTTATTTTATTGTTGCAGGGCTTATGGAATCAGGTACGGGAATGGGAATGGGAATTGGACCTTTTGCAGGCATTTTGCCAGGAATCGGTAAGCATATGCCTAAATATATAACACGCTGAAAGTCTTTGTACAAATCCTGTGCAATAATTTGATTCGTTTGCCATTTTTTAATACTGGGGCAAAACAATAAATAAACTAAACTAAACTAAATTATTGAACATTTGACATAAAGTGCTTTAATTTGTTATGCCCATGGAATAAGAAACAGGAGTTTTCCACAATTTCTGCATCAGTAAATCTTAACATTTATTATACGATAGATTATAAAGTAATTAGAAAATGCAAGGTTGTTTGTTATTTTTCTATCTTTGTAACGCATGTAATCTTAGCCTGTACAGTTTGTCTTCTATGATGCAAAAATTGTGTTACCAAAACGCCAACACATGAAAACATATACAGACAACACAGACTTTGGTACTCGTGAGAACCTTCTTCTTTTTATTGTGAAATTCAATTTATTTTAGGACGAGTTCGCGGCTTCGGTGGTCGGAAGAACAGGACCTGCGTCCGATCCTGTGTTCAAAACAACCAGTGTCCAACGAGAGGACAAGCTATTGATAGACTTCAGCAAACTACCCGTGGTTGTAGAACATGCGTCATGGAGCAGTGTGGTAAGCACGTGAATAACGTAGATATATATATATATATATGGGTTTGAGCTAATGTCCGGAATGTAATATATATTGAATTTTTTTTTATTTAACGTGTCTATCATACACAACACACTGCAATAGCTCCGGTTACCCGACGGTGGGCGCGAGGTGATCTGACGATTGCCCGTGTGTTAACCCCATGGTTTTCCCATTTACGGGGATAAACATGAATATCCCATCCTATCCAATCCTACTTTGAATCATGGTTAGAAGCCAATAACCACTTGATAATTTAGTCGGTTCATTTACTTAAACTTAATGCAAAAAACGTGTTGTTATTATGTTTCCAGTTCATAATTGCCTTAATATGGAAATATATATTTGTGTACCAGATGCGATTTTTACAAGGTTTAAATTTTTATTCCAATAGGTCCTTTCAACCGATTTAACCGAAGCGACGTCGAAGATTGCATCACTCAAGCTCAGGGTGACTGCGACGCTTGCCCAACATTGACATCTAGCGAGCAGATTAGAATGAGGACATGTAGAACCTGTCTTCGAGGTTGTCGGCCGCAGGGCGGTGAGTGCGGAACGAACACGTGTTTATTAAATTAATTATTTTAGACTCAAGAAAAAAATGAATGTCTGATAAATTTGGACTCACATAACCTAATTTTAAGGTTGCTTAAAACGCTTTTTAATACAAAATCTCGTGTAATGATCTTTGGTCCAAAAAGTGGCTGCAGTATCTAAATGAAGAAGTATGGTAAATTGAAAATGTTAAGTAACGTTTTCATTTTATTGTTGCAGGGCTTATGGGATCAGGTATGGGAATGGGAATGGGAATGAATATCAGACCTTTTGCAGAGATTTTGTCAGGAATCGGTAAGTATATGTCTAAAGATATAACACGCTGAAAGTCTTTGTACGAATCATGTGCCGTGATTTGATTCGATTGCCATTTTTTAATACTGGAGCAAAAAAAAATAATAAACTAAACTAAACTTAATTATTGAACATTTGGCAGAAAGTGCTTTGATTTGTTACAATGCCTATGGAATAAGGAATTGTAGTTTTAAACGATTTCTGGATCAGTAAATCTTAACATTTATTTTACGGTAGATTATAAAGTAATTAGAAAATGCAGAGTTGTTTGGTATTTTTCCATCTTTATGGCGCATGTATTCTTAGCCTGTACAGTTTGTCTTCTATGCAATAATTGTGTTTGCAAATCACCAACACATGAAAACATGTACAGACAACGCAGGCGCGCATAAACTTTGATATCGTTAATGTAAACTTCAATTCATTTTAGGACGAGTTCGCGGCTTCGGTGGTCGCAAGAACAAGACCTGCGTCCGATCCTGTGTTCAGAACAACCAGTGTCCAACGAGAGGACAAGCTATTGATAGACTTCAGCAAACTACCCGTGGTTGTAGAACATGTGTCATGGAGCAGTGTGGTATGCACTGGTTGTAAATAACGTAGATATAAATATGGGTTTAAGCTACTGTCCGGAATGTAATACATATCGAAAATTATTTTGGATCATGAATTTAAATCAAGAACCACTTAATCCTTTATTTGATTAATTTATTCAAACTGAAGTTGAAGAACGTTGATATTATGTTTCCAGTTCAGAATTACCTAAATATGGAAATATATATTTGTGTACCAGATGCGATTTTCACAAGGTTTAAATTTTTACTCCCACAGGTCCTTACAACCGAGTTAATCGAAGCGAAGTCGAAGATTGCATCACTCAAACTCGGGGTGATTGCGACGCTTGCCCAACATTGACATCTAGCGAGCAGATTAGAATGAGGACATGTAGAACCTGTCTTCGAGGTTGTCGGCCGCAGGGTGGTGAGTACGAAACCAACACATGTTTATTAAATTAATTATTGTAAAATATCGGACTAAAAATATAAATGTTTTATAAATTTTTACTCACATAACTAAATATTGAGGTTGCTTAAAACGCTTTTCAATATAAAATCTCGTGTAATGATATTTGGTCCAAAAATTTGGTTGCAGTATCTAAATGAAGAAGTATGGTAAATTGAAAATGTTAAGTAACGTTTTCATTTTATTGTTGCAGGGCTTATGGGATCAGAAATGGAAATGGAAATGGGAATGAATATCGGACCTTTTGCAGAGATTTTGTCAGGAATCGGTATAAGCATATGTCTAAAGATATAACACGCTGAGTGTCTTTGTACGAATCCTGTGCCGTGATTTGATTCGATTGCCATTTTTTAATGCTTGGGCAAAAAAAATTAATAAACTAAACTAAATTATTGAACATTTTGCATAAAGTGCTTTGATTTGTTACAATGCCTATGGAATAAGGAATTGTAGTTTTAAACGATTTCTGGATCAGTAAATCTTAACATTCATTTTACGATAGATTATAAAGTAATTAGAAAATACAAGGTTGATTGTTATTTTTCTATCTCTGTGGCGCATGTATTCTTAGCCTGTACAGTTTGTCTTCTATGATGCAATAATTGTGTTACCGAAACACCAACACGCCAAAACATATACAGACAACGCAGACTTTGGTATTCGCCAGAATCTTCGTCTTTTTAAGGTAATATTCAATTAATTTTAGGTCGAGTTCGCGGCTTCGGTGGTCGCAAGAACAGGACCTGTGTCCGATCCTGTGTTCAGAACAACCAGTGTCCAACGAGAGGACAAGCTATTGATAGACTTCAGCAAACTACCCGTGGTTGTAGAACATGCGTCATGGAGCAGTGTGGTAAGCACTGGTTGTAAATAACGTATATATGTGGGTTTAAGCTAATGTCAGGAATGTAATATGTATCGAAAATTATTTTGGATCATGGCTTGAAACAAAAAACCACTGGATCTTTAGTTGGTTTATTTATTTAAACTTAAGGCGAAGAACGTTTGATATTCTTTTTCAGTTCAGAATTGCCCAAATAAAGAAATATATATTTGGGGAACAGATGCGATTTTCACAAAATTTAAATTTTTATTCCAATAGGTCCTTACAACCGAGTTAATCGAAGCGAAGTCGAAGATTGCATCACTCAAGCTCGGGGTGACTGCGACTCTTGCCCAACATTGACATCTAGCGAGCAGATTAGAATGAGGACATGTAGAACCTGTCTTCGAGGTTGTCGGCCGCAGGGCGGTGAGTACGAAACCAACACGTGTTTATTAAATTAATTATTTTAGACTCAAGAAAAAAATGAATGTCTGATAAATTTGGACTCACATAACCTAATTTTAAGGTTGCTTAAAACGCTTTTTAATACAAAATCTCGTGTAATGATCTTTGGTCCAAAAAGTGGCTGCAGTATCTAATCAATTAGAATCTAATTGAAGAAGTATGGTAAATTGACGATTTGAAGTAAGATTTTCATTTAAATGTTACAGGGTTTATGGGATCAGAAATGGAAAGAGGAATGGGAATGGGAATCAGACCTTTTGCAAATATTTTGTCAGGAATCGGTAAGCATATGCCTTAAGATATAACACGCTGAGTGTCTTTGTACGAATCCTGTGCCGTGATTTGATTCGTTTGCCATTTTTTAATACTGGGGCAAAAAAATCAATAAACTAAACCAAACCAAAATTTTTGAACATTTGGCATAATATGCTTTGATTTGTTACAATGCCCATGGAATAAGAAACTGGAGTTTTCCACGATTTCTGCATCAATAAATCTTAACATTTATTATACAATAGATTATCAAGTAATTAGAAAATGCAAGGTTGTTTGTTATTTTTCTATCTTTGTGGCGCATGTATTCTTAGCCTTTACAGTTCGTCTTGGTATGATGCAATAATTGTGTTAGCGAAACGCCAACACGTTAAAACATGTACAGACAACACAGACAAAGGTACTCGCCAGAATCATGCACTTTTTATGGTAAACTTCAATTCATTTTAGGACGAGTTCGCGGCTTCGGTGGTCGGAAGAACAGGACCTGCGTCCAATCCTGTGTTCAGAACAACCAGTGTCCAACGAGAGGACAAGCTATTGATAGACTTCAGCAAACTACCCGTGGTTGTAGAACATGCGTCATGGAGCAGTGTGGTAAGCACGGGTTGTGAATAACATAGATATAAATATGGGTTGAAGCCAATGTCAGGAATGTCTTATATATAAAAAATATTTTGGATCATGGTTTGAAACAAAGAACCACTGGATCCTTTAGTTGGTTCATATATTCAAACTTAAGGCGAAGAACGTCTTGATAATATGTTTCCAGTTCAGAAATTCCTAAATATGGAAATATATATTTGTGTACCAGATGCGATTTTCAAAAGGTTAAAAATTGTACTCCAATAGGGCCTTTCAACCGATTTAACCGAAGCGAAGTCGAAGATTGCATCACTCAAGCTAGGGGAGACTGCGAAACTTGCCCGACATTATCTTCTGCTGAACAAACTACGATGAGAGCTTGCAGAAGCTGCATCCAGAACTGTGATAATGATGACGGTAATTGAAAAGTTCGCGTATAGCGTACTACCGAATACCTTGCAAAGGCCTTGGCAATGACAAGGTCCCCGTGATAAAGCAACTACAACGCGGTAACGACACACACCACAGTAATCTCAATGTCTCTAATCCAGATTTAAATTTTCTATCTATACATTACTACTGGCTATATGGGTGGATTCAGTCTGCTCTTTAAGTTGGTAGCGATTTTTGGTCGAATTTGAGTTGCCTCATAATATATTAAAGATGTCATATACAATTTAACATTCCTAAATTAATAGATATAAATCTAAAGGATTAAATCCGTCGGGCATATTTTTAAAGATTCGAACCAACAACCGGTTTTCCTCATTCAAGTCTCTGAAACCCTTGTTAATTAAATGAACTAATAGAACACGCGGGGGGGCGATTACATTAGGGTTCGATTCCCAATCTTGTCATTAGTCAGTTGTGTCTTTAGACAAGGCACTTAACGGACATTGCCTGAACCCAGCGGAATAATGTTTTCAACTAAATTGAAGAAAGTCGATCTAACGATTTCCCGTGTGTTAACCCCAAGGTTTTTCCATGCACAGGGATAAACATAAATACCGTATCTTTATCCTATCCTATCCTAATCCGGTATATAACATTCCTTCGTGAGTAAACGTAACCTTTTGACATCCGATACAGACAACAACAATATACAACTGGGGTTAATCGGAATCGGCATCGGATTGTACGGCCCGATGTCTTTCGGGTTTGGAGAGATGGGAGCAATGGGTGGTTTCGGAGTCGAACGATTTGAAAGTAAGTTTGTTTATCAATTTTACATTTATCAATTTTACATTTTTCATTATTTAATTTTTACCATTCACAGTGAACGGTGGACCCATGGACGGACCATTTGGTGGACCTATGGGAGGACCTATGGGAGGACCTATGGACGGACCTATGGGAGGACCTATGGGAGGACCTATGGGCGGACCTATGGGAGGACCTATGGGAGGACCTATGGGCGGACCTATGGGAGGACCTATGGGAGGACCTATGGGCGGACCTATGGGAGGACCTATGGGTGGACCTATGGGCGGACCTATGGGTGGACGTATGGGAAGACTTATGGGTGGACTCCTTTATAGAGGAGGAGCATTAAGTGGGACTTCGCGCGGAGTTAGTACATCTAGAAACCAAGCTTGCGTGCAAGCGTGTGTCGGACCAGCTCGATGCCCAAATGCCGAGGAAACACGTCAAAACCTGCAATCGCTGCCCCAATACTGCAAGCTGTGCATCATGAGACAGTGTCGTAAGTTTAATTTAGTCTTGTAACAACACAACTTTCGATTGTAAATATTCGAAACGTTATAACAGAGATATTCCTAAAATAGTTACGACTATAATAAGTCGACCAATAATTCACTTTTTAATCACTGCCGTTTTTAGCCCATAGTTACATTTTGAATTCTATATCTGCAGGCGCCCAAAATGGAAATCCAATGGAATGCATATCACAAGCCAGGGTTAGCTGCTCATCTTGCCCGCAATACAACACGGCTCAGCTGGCTCGACAGGCGGCTTGCAAGACTTGCACAGACGCATGCCCTCTTGAACAAGGTGGGAATTTTACCAAATAAAGTTTCGAACCCATGTTGGGTTCGTCACGGAGCCTTTATAAACATCAATTGGTAAATCATTCGATGACATAACTGTTCATAAATATCATTTTTTACCGGAATAGGTTTTGAACCTGCAATGGGTCCGTCCCCAAGACCATTTTATATATAATAACCACCGTTCACATACATATTTATTTTTACCGGGCTAAGGTTCAAATACAAAATGGGCTTGTTGCTAAGACCTTTGTTTTGTAAATAATTCTGTACATAGCGGTGTAGATATTTATTTGGTATCTTGTAACGGTTGACTACTCACTTATTCTGACATCCATTGTCCGAAACTTGTCACTGTAGGAACAAATTCTAGAGGATCATTTGGCGGTCAGACAAATTCCGCAAACAATAATCCACCTCGCCGTTATGTATCAACCGGATACCAAGCAGGTAAGCTTGAATATTCAGCTTTACCTGTTGATGGCATGAATTTCGCTTTATTCACTTCTCTGTGCCTTATTCACTAGAATCATTTTACTCTCGTAATTTGTTAATTTGAACGGCAACAGCCTGGCATTTTAGAAAATCGTATTACTCGCTATATCGGTTATACGGCCCAGTCTTCGGTCCCATACACTGGAGAGAATGTGTAAAGTTGGGAGTAAAGTTTTGGATAAAGAAATTAAAATTCCCCAAACACGTGGATTGCACACTGTGGAGATACTCGTGGAAGGTTCTGCCACCATCCACCCAATAGGGATACTTTATGAAAGTAGAAGTATCTTCCACATTGTAGTGAGGGTTTAGGTCTAAGATCACCAACTTGCGGTAAACGCAAAAAATATTTTACTATGAACAATGCAACCAATTAATGTTTAGTCGGTTGTAAACATTGGAAAGACTTGGTAACAATCGTCTAAACCAAGTTGATTAAAGGGTTGAATTAATACAGTAAAAATTCTAATCATCCACGCACAAGGTGATCAAGCGATTGTCCGTGTGGTCATGATCTGCTTTTTCCACCCACTGAAATAAGTTATATCATCTTATCTTATTCGAACAAAACATTTGCCTGACAATATTTTGCTACTTCAGGTCGAGTTCCTACTAACGTGAACCCGATGCGCGTACGGCAATGCGGTTATCGGTGTGCACAGAATGGGAGCTGCTTCACCAAGGCCCAAGCTTGGCAATCCGTTATGACCACCCCGGTCGATTGTAGGAGATGTGTCAGACAAGAATGCGGTAGGTTGAATATCATTTAGCTAACTTTTTGTCCGTCCCATTTGACTGGTGGATTAGTTAGTCGACTTTCAACCGAAAGGGTTGTATGTTAGAAACTGGTCGCTAACTAGTCGGTTGTGTCCTTAATAAAGGAACTCAACGTACATTGTCTGATTCTAGTGAAATAATGGGTTCTACCAAATCGAAAATATACACAACACAGTGCAATAGCTTTGGTAACGCGACCGTGGACGTAAGGTGATCTAACGATTGCCCATGTGTTAGCAATCCTTGCATTTGCCTGTTTGTAAGAATAAAAATAATTCACCTATATAATAATGCTTATACTCATCGTTTAATCGCATTCTCTTTGTAATCCACAACAGTTTTAGGAACAACATAACATTATACATAGAACTTTACTCCACCATAGCTGACACGTAACTTTCAACGCAGGTTATATCCAAACGTCCCAAAGCCAGCAAATGTCCTCCTGCGTGATACCAGCGCGTAACTCGTGCCCTGCTTGCCCAGCCCTTACAGCAAACGAGCAATTGAAAACGTCCATGTGCTCTCTTTGTATTGTGACCTGTCTTAGATCTACCCAACCAAGCCCGGGATACAACTTCCCAGGCTATGGACCAGGCCGTCAAGGCTAAGACTGGGAATTCATCTTGAAATCACGATTGTAAAATAAATTCAATCATGCATCAAACAAAATTGTCATGTTTTATATATATTATATTGATGAAGCGTACATATTTAAACGGGTTCTTATGGTTTTTTAACACGAAAGTGCTAAAAGTAAAAGCTTAAGTGGGACGCCAGAGGAATGTAAAGAGAATGTCCGCTTTATGTAAGTTGGGGAACAAAAGTCAGGTAGGTTCAGTGAAACCAGATGGACAGAGCCAAGGTTCGGGGCCTTTAAGCGGTGAAATTGATTGACATCGCCTAAGACGAACACAATAAGCATATGTGTTTCGGCAGCGCCGTGTGCCTAATATTTTTCGGACTGTTGGCAGAATTCAGTCTTACACGCCACTCTGATTTTTATTTTGTATTATGCTAACTATTGACATACAAAGTAGATGTTGATGCGTGATGTCGTGGTGAACTGAAATTTGTGCCTTTAAACCCTCCCCTGAACTACAGAAGACCAAAATTACTTAACCCTTAGACGACGACGGTTACATATTTGTAACCCAGATTTGTCCCCGAAAAAAAATGCACAATTCTGTCGTTTCTTGGGGGATTTTCCTAGTTTTGATATTTTTGGAAAGCATTTGAATAGATCTTTCGAAATAACGCATAAAAACATAATCCTTCCATTTAAAAATTTTGAGTAATATTGCTCCAAACATTTTTCTTCAAAATTTTTGTATCTAGGTTAACTTTTAGGTAAAATATTGCTTTTTTGACTTCTGGGGACTTAAAATGGTTACACCAGTCGCTGTGAGAATAAAACTAGCAGTAGCCGTCTTTGTTTTCGAGTTTTCCAGTCATTTTCGATTTTTCAACGATATATGTAAACATATGTGTACATGGTTTTTTCTAATTACTATTGATATTTATTTATTTTTTCGCCTTTGTTTACTTTGTTTTTCAATTATTATTTGATATTCGGAAGAAATATGGCAACTTCGGAATAGATTACAGCCGATTAGGCTGCCAGCATGATCGAGGCCAACAGTGATTGTGGGGATGAAATGCCATATTTGTCAGTTTTATGTGACGTCATCACGCTTAGTTGACGTCATCATAAAAATAAAAGACGTAACTTTGTAGGAAATTTCATTTTGAACACTTTTGTAATACATTACTATCTTCTACAAGCTACCAGTAACGAGTAATTAGAGTAAAAATTACTAATTATGACGTCATTACAAATACTACAACGTCATCAAAAAAATAAAAATACCAATTTGTAGAAAATTATCTACTGGACAACTTTGTAATAGATTGTTTTTCCCTAAGTCCAACAGTATTTGCAGCAAACAAGGTTAAAGCAACCTTACTCAAAAGTGCCAAAAACTGCAAAAGTTCCGTCGTCGTCAAAGGGTTAAGACTTGAAATACAACGCAATGTTCCGTTCACTACAGAACTACCATAAAAACTGAAATGTAAAAGGAGGACTGGCCACGTATCCGCATGCATCTCATACTCGATCATGCGGTTCAATTGGTGATGCATGCAATGACGTAAAAATTATGCTGGGGACAGAACATGGCTCCCCTAAAATTGAAACAATTTTACACCTAACACAACACACATGACGACTCTACTCTACGAAAATTAAATCATTTAAGGCTCCTCGTCGGGGAATCGGCTATTTGCGTCAGAAATACGCAAGTTCATCGTTCACGATCGCATTTCATCCTTATCGTTCTCGACGTCGCTTCTATCGTTATTGACGTCGCTTCTATCGTTCTCGACGTAGCTTCCAACGTTCTCGACGTCGCTTCCAACGTTCTCGACGTCGCTTTCAACGTTCTCAACGTCGCTTTCAACGTTCTCGACGTCGCTTTCAACGTTCTCGACGTCGCTTCCAACGTTCTGGACGTCGCTTCCAACGTTCTCGACGTCGCTTCCAACGTTCTCGACGTCGCTTCCAACGTTCTCGACGTCGCTTCCAACGTTCTGGACGTCGCTTCCAACGTTCTCGACGTCACTTCCAACGTTCTCGACGTCGCTTCCAACGTTCTCGACGTCGCTTCCAACGTTCTTCGAAGTCCTCTCCATCGGTCTCGGCGGCGCCTGCGACGGCAATACAAATCCCGCACGATTTGAACTTGCCGCAAGGTGAGAACATAGGCCGTTGTTTCATGATTAAAAGTTGATTGGGTATAAGAGGTTCTGTTTCTCTTGGGTCGTTTAAAGTCACACCGTTCCCCAAAGCTAACTTCTTTATAGTTGGGTTGCTGCAACAACCTCTCTTTGGTTGCCATAAAAGTTTTTCGGCACAAATTAGATTACTGGGAAGTCGTTTTTTATCGCATCTTACTGGTAGTGGCATAACATAAGAGCCATCGTCTCCTTGTTTTTGCCAAGGATTTTTAGAAACTTCCGACCCTCTTGGATTACTGACTGCACATTGCTAAATTTTTCTTGAGAATCCAACTCAAGCCAATTTCGAACTGGTATTGGATTAATCACCTCTTTTGATTGAAATGGAATTACACAATTTTGTATTGGTCCATTCTGTACTTTCTTGTGCCCAACGCAGCGATGCGAAACAACTTTAGTTAAATAGGGATTACCAACCTCTTCTGTACTTACGACTCCTACTATGCCCCAACCAAGAGCTGAACGCTGTGCGTACGGTTGGCATTCGTCTCCCGCAACTATTTCTCTCGGTCTGCTTGCGCCAGGTACGTTCGTTCCAAGTAACATGCTTATTTCCAGATTATGCTGGTACGAAACTATCTTACTTGACATTGCTTTCAAATGATTCCACTTTCTTGCGTGCTCTCGTCGGGGGATTTGGCTTCGACTTGCTGGTATGTCGGGTCTAACGAATAGGTATGGGATTTCAAATGAAACCTTGCCGTCGAAGCTCTGCACCTCCAGATCGCATATCTTTTCGCTAGAAACCACGTCTTTGCTGCCCACCATCGTGCTCAGCTCCAACAACGAAGACGTCCCTTGCAGCCCAAGCTGCGTCTTAAGCCCGTTCGATATAAATGAGTTATTTGATTGGGCGTCTAGAATACAGTTACGTAACATTGGATTTGAATAGTAGGATTAGCACGACTGCGTACTCGTACCGGTACAATCATGGATTGGTCTATGCCACATTCATTTAGTTTAGTGGAAGTACAGAGGCAGCCTGTTCTTTCGATATCCGCATTTATATGTAACGAGGTCAGGTGTAGTTTATTACATACCTTACAAGTCACCCGGTTTCGACAGTTCCTCGCGATGTGATCTTGACTTGATCCACATGAAAAGCATATTCTGTTGTTTAGGATAAATTCGTGCCTATCTCGCCTCGTGATTTTTACAAACGCACTGCAATCGTCGATGTTGTGTCTTCCCCTGCAATAGTGGCAATATAGCTCGCTCACAGGTTACTCTCGGTCTCGTGCTCTGGTACTAAATGAATTCACGTAACGGTTGCCTTGGATTGCATTCGGCTGTATTCTTCTATTGCTGGACACATGCAGCTCTTGCAACTCAGGAATGTTCTCCTGATCGGAAATTTTAGTAATGAATTTAGCTAGTTCTGAAAAGGGGGGATAGTTTCCTGAATGTGACGTTTTCCACAGAGCGGTTTCTGCGCGCCACCGGTTCACGACAAACTGTGGTAACCGTGAAAGAATTTTCACACTCTCGGTAGGGTAATCTAGAACATTCAAGCAATATATACGCTGTTTAGCGACTTCCACTTGATTTAGAAAATCGGAAATCCGACGGAGTCCACCAAAATCAGTTTGAGAGATCTTAGGCCAAGAATAAACGTTATCAATAAAAGCTTTTGCTATTACGCTTTCGTTTCCATACCGTTCTTTTAACTTTGCTCTAGCTTCTACGTATGCGTGCTCACTTTGAAGGAGAAAGAAACCATCAACCAACATTTTAGGTTCGCCTTTGAGGTGTTGATTCAATAAGTTCAACTTCTGTGCAACACAAATTGAGTTAGATTCCACTAGCGCGTCAAACGCCGTTTCCCATGCTGGGAACTTCAAAACATTTCCGTCAAATGTGTCTAACTTTATGGTAGGCAAGCGATGCACCGCTGGTAAAGACCGAAACTGTTGAGACTCACGTGCAGAATGGCGTGTCGTTGCTGCTTCCAAGATTGGCGTCCGATACGGTGTGAATCTACCCGTCGATGAACCAACTTCTCCAGTACAGATTGGCGGTGGTATACTATCAGGTAGATCTTCCGCATAAATCCCATAAGGATTTTCTACGAGCTCAGCATCTAAACATGCAGCGCTTGTGGCAGCCCTTCCCGCAATTTCCTTACTTTGGTAATCTCGAGATCCTTTTCGGCGTTGATTTGTCGCATTCGTAGCTCCTTTTCCTGTTCTATGTAAGGTAGCTTTGCTGATAAGGCAGCAGATGCAACTTCATTTTCATACCGTCTCTTCTTAAATTCCTCGTCTATTAAGACGCGCCTTGAATGTTTATTAGAAGACCTACTTTTGGAATATGTAGACATTCGCTCTTCTCTCATCTGCGTAATTGTCGTTCTCGCATTACTCAGCATTTCATCCATTACTTTGTCGTATCTGGGGAGTCTCTCAACAACTGTCGAATCCATGTGTTTCAATCGGTTGATCACCTCTTCAAGATTTTCGTTGTGTTTTACCGCTTCTGCAACTTTTCTTTGCAACTCTTCGAGGTTGTTGCAAAATATCAACTTCGAATTTGCGCCGGAAACACTTTTTCGAAATATTAGTTCTATATCATCTACTTCCTTTATCAACGTTTGTAATCTTGGGTCATTATCTTTTGGAATTTTCCTTCTTAGGGTAACGTTTCGTTCGTCGACATTACACTCGTCGACCGAACTCTTTCCATCTCCAATGCCTCCCGCGGCCTCGCTCATTGCGACTGAATGAACGTTGATTACAGATAAGTTTCAGTTACTGTTTCGGCAGCGCCGTGTGCCTAATATTTTTCGGACTGTTGGCAGAATTCAGTCTTACACGCCACTCTGATTTTTGTTTTGTATTATGCTAACTATTTACATACAAAGTAGATGTTGATGCGTGATGACGTGGTGAACTGAAATTTGTGCCTTTAAACCCTCTCGTGAACTACAGAAGACCAAAATTACTTAAGACTTGAAATACAACGCAATGTTCCGTTCACTACAGAACTACCATAAAACTGAAATGTAAAAAGAAGACTGGCCACGTATCCGCATGCATCTCATACTCGACCATGCGGTTCAATTGGTGATGCATGCAATGACGTAAAAATTAAGCTGGGGACAGAACAATATGACTTAATGTTTAAACGAAAACTCCTATATTCTTCTTGTTGTTTTTAAACTTGCAGATAGTGTGATAATTATATTAGTTCGGATATTGCAAATTGTGTTGAAAGAATACAAAACCCATGCCAGGTGTTCACACAATGTTGATTTGATTTATATTTAATTTTTTGTTAGTTTTCGTGGATGGAAAACAACGACACGTTTTAATATGGCAGGCCACAACCTAATATGAGATAACGACTAAAAAACAAAAAAATTCTAACGCACAACATTGTTGTATGTTGTTTATAGTTAGCACATTTTGTAAATCGCTGTTTTGTAGCTCTTAAAAAATGGCGTTTAATCAGCTGCAAGACCATTTTAAAGTTCAATGTAGACTGGGCTACGTAGGATAAATGTTAACATTCAAATCTCTCATTTCAGGCTCACTTTGTAAACGTTTATAATTAAATATTGTCATCATTTCGGAACAAATATCCTGTACTGTGGCAACGTTTGAAAAATCTATGTCTTCCCGCCATTTTCCCAGCTGTTGTTCAGCCATTCGACTTGTGCCATAAGTTGAGTTGTCCGATTTGTTCGTATTATCTTTGACCCATTTTATCACATCCTGGTGTTTTTCCAAGTCAACATAGCTATAAATGCGTTCTTGGAATCTTAGTGGATTTGCTGTAATATCTTCATATCTAAAATGGTGAATAATTTGTGGTTATTCGGCTCCTTATCTGGTTTATACATATATATTTGATCTGTGGTTTTCAAATATATTCATATAAACCTTTTTAAATATATATTTATTCGGCTGTTTATTGGGAAATCCCCACTATTGTTACTCAGCTAAACACTCATTTAAACACCATGACTAATGAAAGGCCACATATGTCATTTCCGCATAGAAGTATATTAATTGGTTATATGCCATCTATAAGTTTTCTCTTTATTTTTCAAACTTACGGAGAAAAAAAAATAAAAAAAATAACCTTAGAAAAAATAAATAAACCTTTTAAATATATATTTAATCGGCGGTTTATAAATATACATTCGATCTATGGTTTTCAAATACATATTTACTCTGAGGTTTATAAATATACATTTGATCGATTTTTTTAAATAAATATTATAGCTATCGCTTTTCAATTCATATTTGTTTTAGTACATTCTACCTAACGTTTATAACGTTCTACCTAAGGTTTATAAATGCAATTTAATTCGCGTCCGGTTTGACCGAGTGGCACAGTTTTTCGTGCTGACGCGTTGGACAGTCATTTGCAAGGTGATAAATTCGAAACTAGCCGATTGTGTGACATTGAACTAGAAGTATATTTTATATACAGGTAACAACTGTGCTTATCATAAGCATAATATCTCATATACCGGTAACAAATGTGCGTATCATAAGCATAATATCTCATATACCGGTAACAAATGTGCTTATCATAAGCATAATATCTCATATACACGTAACAAATGTGCGTATCATAAGCATAATATCTTATATACAGGTAACAAATGTGCTTATCATAAGCATAATATCTTATATACAGGTAACAAATGTGCTTATCATAAGCATAATATCTTATATACACGTAACAAATGTGCTTATCATAAGCATAATATCTTATATACAGGTAACAAATGTGCTTATCATAAGCATAATATCTCATATACACGTAACAAATGTGCGTATCATAAGCATAATATCTTATATACACGTAACAAATGTGCTTATCATAAGCATAATATCTCATATACAGGTAACAAATGTGCTTATCATATGCATAATATCTCATATACATGTAACAAATGTGCTTATCATATGCATAATATCTCATATACACGTAACAAATGTGCTTATCATAAGCATAATATCTTATATACAGGTAACAAATGTGCTTATCATAAGCATAATATCTTATATACAGGTAACAAATGTGCTTATCATAAGCATAATATCTTATATACACGTAACAAATGTGCTTATCATAATCTTAATATCTCATATACACGTAACAAATGTGCTTATCATAAGCATAATATCTCATATACAGGTAACAAATGTGCTTATCATATGCATAATATCTCATATACAGGTAACAAATGTGCTTATCATATCATATGCATACTATCTTATATACAGGTAACAAATGTGCCTATCATATGCATAATATCTCATATACATGTAACAAATGTGCTTATCATAATCTTAATATCTCATATACACGTAACAAATGTGCTTATCATAAGCATAATATCTCATATACACGTAACAAATGTGCTTATCATAAGCATAATATCTCATATACAGGTAACAACAGCATAATGCAATTGCAGTGATAACCCGACAGTAGTCTTAAGGTATTCTGACGTATTTTGACACATCGGCAGTTATATCAGTTTTCTACCGGTTATAAACGTTACAATTTCATTCTTTCCAAATTATATCTTTAACTCTTGGGTTATCTTGTCGCAGGGTGGTGCTAAAGTGCTGTACAGGCTGGTATATTAAAAAATTAAACTTGAGGCCGAACGGTTAACGCGACCACCAAGGCCCAAGCTTGGCAATCCGTTATGACCACCCCGATCGATTGTAGGAGATGTGTCAGACAAGAATGCGGTAGGTTGAATATCATTTAGTTAACATTTTGTCCGTCCCTTAGACTGGTGGATTAGTTTATCGACTTTTACCCGAAGGGTTGTATGTTAGAAACTGGTCACTAACTAGGTGGTTGTGTCCTTAATAAAGGAATTCAACGTACATTGTCTGATTCTAGTGAAATGATGGGTTCTACCAAATCGAAAATATACACAACACAGTGCAATAGCTTTGGTAACGCGACCGTGGACGTAAGGTGATCTAATGATTGCCCATGTGTTAGCAATCCTTGTATTTGCCTGTTTGTAAGAATAAAAATAATTCACCTATAATAATGCTTATACTCATCGTTTAATCGCATTCTCTTTGTAATCCACAACAGTTTTAATGAACAACATAACATTATACATAGAACTTTACTCCACCATAGCTGACACGTATCTTTCAACGCAGGTTATATCCAAACGTCCCAAAGTCAGCAAATGTCCTCCTGCGTGATACCAGCGCGTAACTCGTGCCCTGCTTGCCCCGCCCTTACTGCAAACGAGCAATTGAAAACGTCCATGTGCTCTCTTTGTATTGTGACCTGTCTTAGATCTACCCAACCAAGTCCGGGATACAACTTCCCAGGCTATGGACCAGGCCGTCAAGGCTAAGACTGGGAATTCATCTTGAAATCACGATTGTAAAATAAATTCAATCATGCATCAAACAAAATTGTCATGTTTTATATATATTATATTGATGAAGCGTACATATTTAAATGGGTTCTTATGGTTTTTTAACACGAAAGTGCTAAAAGTAAAAGCTTAAGTGGGACGCCACAGAAATGTAAAGAGAATGTCCGCTTTATGTAAGTTGGGAAACAAAAGTCAGGTAGATTCAGTGAAACCACATGGACAGAGCCAAGGTTCGGAGCCCGTTAAGCGGTGAAATTGGTTAACATCCCCTAAAACAAACAAAATACGCATATGGCTTAATGTTTAAAGGAAAACTCCTATATTCTTCTTGTTGTTTTTAATCTTGCAGATAGTGTGATAATTATATTAGTTCGGATATTGCAAATTGTGTTGAAAGAATAAAAAACCCATGCCAGGTGTTCACACAATGTTGATTTGATTTATATTTAAATTTTTTTGTTAGTTTTCGTGGATGGAAAACAACGACACGTTTTAATATGGCAGGCCACAACCTAATATGAGATAACGACTAAAAAACAAAAAAATTCTAACGCACAACATTGTTGTATGTTGTTTATAGTTAGCACATTTTGTAAATCGCTGTTTTGTAGCTCTTAAAAAGTGGCGTTTAATCAGCTGCAGGACCATTTTAAAGTTCAATATAGACTGGGCTACGTAGGATAAATGTTAACATTTAAATCTCTCATTTCAGGCTCACTTTGCAAACGTTTATAATTAAATATTGTCATCATTTCGGAACAAATGTCCTGCACTGTAGCAACGTTTGAAAAGTCTATGTCTTCCCGCCATTTTCCCAACTGCTTTTCAGCCATTCGACTTGTGCCATAGGTGGAGTTGTCCGATTTGTTCGTATTATCTTTCACCCATTTTATCACATCCTGGTGTTTTTCCAAGCCAACATAGCTATAAATACGTTCTTGGAATCTCAGTGGGTTTGCTGTAATATCTTCATATCTAAAAAGGTGAATAATTTGTGGGTTACCAAGCTTATCAAGGTATTCCGCTACTTGCTGGTTTATAAATATATATTTAATCTATGGTTTTCAAATACATATTTAATCGGCGGTTTACAAATATATATTTGATCTGTGACTTTTATATATATTTATACAAACCTTTTAGAATATATATTTAGTCGGCGGTTTATAAACATACATTTGATCTATGGTTTTCAAATACATATTTAATCGGCGGTTTTTTAAAATATATATTTGATCTGTGATTTTTAAATACTTATAGGCCTAGTTACCGCTTTTATTATCACAAGCATAATATCTCATATACACGTAACAAATGTGTTGAACATAATCATATTATCTCATATACAGGTAACAAATGTGCTTATCATAATCATATTATCTCATATACAGGTAACAAATGTGCTTATCATATGCATAATATCTCATATACAGGTAACAAATGTGCTTATCATATGCATAATATCTCATATCCAGGTAACAAATGTGCTTATCATATGCATAATATCTCATATCCAGGTAACAAATGTGCTTATCATATGCATAATATCTCATATCCAGGTAACAAATGTGCTTATCATATGCATAATATCTCATATCCAGGTAACAAATGTGCTTATCATAATCATAATATCTTATATACAGGTAACAAGTGTGCTTATCATATGCATAATATCTCATATACAGGTAACAAATGTGCTTATCATATGCATAATATCTCATATACAGGTAACAAATGTGCTTATCATATGCATACTATCTTATATACAGGTAACAAGTGTGCTTATCATATGCATAATATCTCATATACAGGTAACAAATGTGCTTATCATATGCATACTATCTTATATACAGGTAACAAGAGTGGTTATCATATGCATAATATCTCATATACAGGTAACAAATGTGCTTATCATATGCATACTATCTTATATACATGTAACAAATGTTCTTATCATATGCATAATATCTCATATACAGGTAACAAATGTGCTTATCATATGCATACTATCTCATATACAGGTAACAAGTGTGCTTATCATAAGCATAATATCTCATATACAGGTAACAACAGCATAATGCAATTGCAGTGATAACCCGACAGTAGTCTTAAGGTATTCTGACGTATTTTGACACATCAGCAGTTATATCAGTTTTCTACCGGTTATAAACGATACAATTTCATTCTTTCCAAATTATATCTTTAGCTCTTGGGTTATCTTGTCGCAGGGTGGTGCTAAAGTGCTGTACAGGCTGGTATATTAAAAAATTAAAGTTAAGGCCGAACGGTTAACGCGACCTATACAAAAACAGTCCGAGTTACCAGCAGCCTATCATGTGGATTTGAAACTTGGCTCGTGTACGCAACTTATACCGATAAATGAAAGATTGACTATTCAATAGCTTTTTTTATGATCGCCTTCGTTGTAAAGAAGTGGATCCCAACCTTTTTGTCTTGGGGACCCCCTTAAAAATGTTTTCCAGAATCCGTGACCCACACTTATATTCTATCTTAAATGCAACATTAGAAAGTAAGCAAAACATTTTTTTACTTGCATATTTATTAACAAATTAGCGCGATGGTTAACTTGTAGGTCTGCAGCTAAACGTGTACGATGCTCCCCTTAACTGTTTTTACCAATTTCAAGTCTTGACTGATTTCTGTTGTATAATATACTTAGGCTATTTATTTCCTAATACAGTGGATGCCGCCTAATGTAATCACGGATAATATTATCAATCGGTTAATATTATCGGAATTCCTGATCCCCGCCCGAACGTACAATATGCAATACAAATATGCCGCTTACTGTAATCAGTACATCGGTTATTGTTATCAATTTTTCCCAAATATAGAGACTAATTTTGTTAACTTCTAACATAAATGCAAAGCTTTGACGATTAGCCACCTGAGAAACCTATAAACATTGAAACTGGAATTGTCGGGACGATGAAAGAGCAAATGGACTGGGTGATAATTTCGATTTCGTTTACAGTGGCATTGTATTTAAATTTATTTTTTGCGACACCTATTGAACGATAAAATGGTAATTTTCATTTTTTCGGGTAATGTTATCAATCGGTTATTGTTATCCTTTTTGGTGTTAACAAATATGATCACATTAAGCAGCAACCAGTGTAGTTCCAATTTGCCGCTATTGCACGTTTACAGTCATGTGGTCATAGTTATGACATCACAGTGGACGCGTACTAATGCAATAATGTTGTGCTACAAGCAATCCGAATGAAATACCTCAATAAATATTATACACAGGATATTAGCGTGTCGTCGGTACCCAGTCCTAGTGACATTCACCTTTGTTCTTACATTAGAAACACCTTCGCGCCCCCCTTTAACATACTTTGCGACCCCTTAAACCGGGTTAAGTTTCGAAACCATGATGGGCTCGTCACTAGGATCGTTTTTTGTATAAAAGTAACTTATGTGTAGCGGTCGCGTTAACCATTTGGCCACACGACCATACATTAGTTCGTTCATTACTTGATATTACTTGGATTTTTACCTGACTGTCGCCACGCGTCCTGGTAATGTACGCGACTCATACTCGATGTTGGAATGCATTTTACAGTTATGACCAGTCGCCCGCATGCTTTCGTTCGTGTTAAAAATGTGCGACCTGGAACGGAACACGGCCCGTGGGTCTCTGACAAGATGCAAAACCCTTAGATCCAACCGCTGGTCGTCAAAGAATCTGTAAAGACATAATTGCATTACATATCTCGCTCGGTTTAGTAATAAAACGGGATTAACGACAGCTTTAATGATTGATTTCATCCATGGGCAAGGCATTTTTACCATAGCTTGGCGCGTGTTTTTTATTTAATATTAATAATATTTGAACGATTTCGCACTTTCGTATATTGGATCAGAACAATGACCGTCAAGTACATGGGTCCAAATTTGTGCACACACTTCAGCGCACAAAAGCGGCCAGAGTTTAGAAAGGAACAGGGTACCTGTTTGGCATAGTACCCCTTTTTACTACTCGACCGTCGCGTTCAAATACAGCAATTATGGGACTTACGTTTTATATATTGCATATTTTCTATGAGTTACTGTGTGCTGTTGAGGCGCAGCATGTTATACAAGAAAATCTATTTAAATGTCAACGCCCAATATATGTCGTTGATTTCAAGAAAAGCTTATATAAAAAGGTCTTTAGATTTAGATTTCGACAACAAATAGCAATATAGACAACAAACATTTTCTTAAAATCATTGAAAGATGACATTGCCATTCTACACAGTGAACTATAGTTTTGGTATCATAAGCAAACACTAACGAAAGGGGTAGCAAATATTAGGATTAACATGCCTAATCAAGCTGACATTTCACTTGCGTTTACACAACGTTATATTAATGTGTGTGCCATTTATGCTATATATCAATGTTGCGGTATTAGCCCTTCATTGGATAAATTATTATCTCTGCTGATATGCAGACTTTATATATCCACATTCTTAAGTGTTGTCATATTTTTCTCGCCCAAAAGAAAACTGTGAAACCATTGTATATATACAAGTAAATTAATAGATATATGTGTGTTTTAATATATATAAGTGGCCTCTTTAATAAAAATTTTCTTGTTATGGATATCGCTAAACGTCAAACAGATGTAAACAGACAAAAAATAAAATAAAGTAAAATAAAAATGTGTTTCCTTATTAGGAATCGAATGGAACCCATTATTAAAGCAAATTTTACATAAGTCATCAACTATTGTCAAAATATTCGTTCATGACGTCATAATAAAGCAGGTCGCCCACCAATATAAACCACAACAAACTGGATTAAGAGTGTTATAAAAACGACATATATTTTGCGATAAGCTAGTTGTATTTGTTAATTCCTGATTCAATTTTCACTGAAAAAAATACAAAATTTAGAAAGAGAATGTTTGGTCCTTTTTAAATGTTCTCGTGGGTCAATATATTTTTACTTGAAAAATGAGGACAAACCACCCAAATAAACAACATATTGTTAACCTAATGTTCGCACCTTTTTAACCAAGACAGCTTGTAAATTCTCAAGGTCTTAACAACTCTTAGTTTTGCGGTCTGACACCTGTGCGACAATTCTGCCCAGTCTGGGATTTTTCCAATTTTCGAAGTCAAGGCCTTGATTTTGTCTCTGCAACATAACGGATTTGATTCAAGTAACAAAATACTAAACGAACAGTATTGCTATAATTTTCTTTTTCTGTTACATAATAGGTATATTGTTCCATTTAAAACAAGGCTCTTTATCCGTTATAATCAACTGTTACGTAAAAGAAAATTGCCAAAATATATTGTCAGGGTACAAGATAATCTATGCAGCGTTTCTCAAACTGTGGGTCGCGACCCACCGGTGGGTCGCGAAAGGAATCTTGGTGGGTCGTGAAAAGTTATAGAAAGCTCTGATTAACTATACTGACTATTTCCTATACAAAAATCAAGGGGAAATTATCATAATTGTGACATCACACAATCTTGAATCGTGGCGTGATTCCAGAGGTGTGTTCCTTTGCAACGATAGCGTAACCTAGAAACCAACAACAACTATATATAAAGTTAAGTGGGTCGTTGTGGTAATTAATAGTGGGTCCCAACTCTAAAAAGTTTGAGAACCACTGATCTATGGATTTGATAAAATGCATTTTTAAAGACTGAATAACCCGCGAAGATCTTAACTGTCAAAGCCAGCATGTCGATTTTATATTACAAACATATTAGATCATGGACAATAATGAATTTGCACACTTAATATTCAAACTATAGTCCACGGACAACAATTGATACACGAACCGTCTTAGTATCAGTCCACAGACCGGATTGAGTAGGCAATACTAAAATATGGTTGGTATATACAAAATTGGGGGGTGGACAGTACAGAAAAAATTGTTTTCCAAATACCAAAAATACCGTGTTAATGGGAAAATACTGAAATAAATAAAACGCAAAAACAATATTAAACCCGCGGATATAGGGGAAAAATATTTTACCCAGTAAATATATCCACTATATGTAAAAGCCAAGTTAGGGGTAAACGTATACACACCTAAAACAAAATTTGGTCTTTCTGCAATTTTCTATATTTTTCTGGAACGCTTTCGCCGATATATTTTTGGCCTCGTCGTATAAAGTCTCAAAGCTTGTAAAATTGCAGGTAAATATGCTCTCGAGAACTCTTAGCTTGCGCTCGTAACCAGCATCCCTAAAGAAAAATATTATTATCCTGTTTTTTTCATAAGTAACGTAATAGTTCATAAGTCAAGCGGGGAGGAGGGAAGGAACGAAACTGCAAAGTAAAATGAAGATTAGGGCGTTAGTTTGTTTGGGGTTACATTACATTAGTATGGGCAGGTCCACGTTAAAGTTGGTTTGGGGTTACATTACATTAGTATGGGCGGGTCCACGGTAGCCCCGAGACAAGAAATTTGTGTCCTGAAGGAAGCTGACTAAATGCTTGGTTTATGGGATTGAAGTCAAGGTTAGTTGGGGAGTTAAGGTTAGTGTGTGGGGCAGGGTCAAATTAGTGGCCATCGTTTTCATAAGCAGTTTCCCCTACTTTCCTTATTTCTCCATTTAGTGTTGCCCTAAGTCACGTAATATTCACCGTAATAAGACTTTTTAAATGGAATTGTTATACAGTATCTGATTATTCGGACTTACAACCATTATAAATACGTGTAGTTGGAATGCAAGTATTGCTTACAAAGTAGCATGTTGCAACTCTGGGAACGAAACCAGCTGCTGCTTGTTAAAAAGTACAGCAATGTACAGATCAGATTACTTCTATAAAAAGGGATATACGGTCGTGTGGCCGAAAGGTTAACTCAACCGATACATATAACAAATTATATACTATAAACGGTCTTGGCTTTCAGCTTATAATCGGTATAAAAAATGGGGGTTTATACAGGATATCTTACAAAGACGTTCTGTAGGCCTGTGCATTTTGTAGTTTAGAAGCAATGAATTTATAATAAGGTTCATAACTTTTTGCTGGTACACATAATTGTATGTATTTAACAACCGTACTTGTACGTAATTAGTGGCAGTGCTGTATTAAAATTAACATTATCAAAATAGTCGTTTTAGCTTTTTGTCGGGAAAACTAAAAGGAGGGAAAGCGGGAAGGCGGGAAACTGCACACTAAAATGAACATTAGAGCGTTAGAGTTAGTTTTAAACATGGGGTTAGAGTTAGGGTTGGATCTGGGGTTGTGATTAGTGTTTAGAAAAGGGTTAAAATTAATTTCCAGTTTTGGTGAGCAGTTTCCCACTTTTAGCGTTGCCCGCTTTTTTGTCAAGCAGGGGTGTTAGCGTTCCCTACCCAGTTTAATCAGAAAAGTTATTTAACTTTGTAGTATCGAATAATTAACCAAGTCGCTAAAAGTTTACTTTCTCTAGTTACGTTATGTTATATGAAGTATGCGGTTCTCGTTAGATGTTACATTGAAATCACTGCTACGATCGTTTACACTTAAAAGTGATATTATAAACTCCCTTGTTAGTCATAATGATACCATTGTTATCGTGAGTTGCGCAATATCTGCCTCTGGTAAGATTTGGGAGGTTTTTTGATATGACTGGTTGTGATATTTCGCGGTTAATTTGACTTGTGCCATGTGTTTTATTTATTAAATTTTATTATGTGTAGAAGTAAATTTTACAAGGTAAAGTAGCCTATTGTAAAGTATTTTAAAAACCGCAAATTTTTTGGCAATAACTTAACACGTGGTTGACCCTGCATAGACTCTAGATTTTACCACTACCTAAATTCCATTATAAATATTTCTGTTTTAGATCATTACCGTTGAGAGATGCCATCAGGATTTTATGCCTGGTCGGCTTATTCATTGTGTTTATTGCTAAAGCCAGCGTAGTCAAACTACTTTTGACTTACGGGCAATTTTACAAAAAAACGTGTAAAATGTTGAGTCTTACGACCATTACAAAATTTTAAGTCTTGTGAACATTAAAATATACGTTATACTTTTTTTTAATTTTCCGACTGTAACAAAAATACAAATTAAATCAATACTATGAAAGCTCGCTTGTCGCAAAAATCATATCCATGGGCCACATGCTAACCGCGGGCCTGTGGTTAGACCACGCTGGCTTAAGCAATTATTAATCATTTTACTCCGAAAATCAAGCAGTTTATTAAGTGCTTTAGCCATGCAATAAGGTTAACGGATTATGTAAAAATGACTTACACCAACAGAGCAATTGACAAATCTAGTACGTCTGTAGTTGGACCACGCTGGCTTAAGCAATTTTTAAACAATTTACTTCAAACATCAAGCAGTTTGTTAAGTGCTTTAGCCATGCAATAAGGTTAACGGATTATGTGAAAATGACTTACACCAATAGAGCAATTGACAAATCTAGTACGTCTGTAGTTGGACCACGCTGGCTTAAGCAATTTTTAAACAATTTACTTCAAATATCAAGCAGTTTGTTAAGTGCTTTAGCCATGCAATAAGGTTAACGGATTATGTGAAAATAACTTACACCAACAGAGCAATTGACAAATCTAGTACGTCTGTAGTTGGACCACGCTGGCTTAAGCAATTTTTAAACAATTTACTTCAAATATCAAGCAATTTATTAAGTGCTTTAGCCATGCAATAAGGTTAACGAATTATGTACAAATTACTTACACCAACAGAGCAAGTGCCAAATCTAGTCCTGGTTCAAAGCCAGGATGATTAACAACAACTACGCTCTTACTAACTCACCCGAGAAGAAAGTACAGTGGTTCAAACACATAGAAAACGTCTGGGTGTTGGTTGAATAACTCCCCTGCAAACGAAGACCCCGATCGCATGCTTGTTAAAATCAACATTGATTTCTTTCCATCAGTCAATCTTACATCCTCTATACGCGGGTGGGTATCTACACCTAATGAGCTGATATCTCTAAGCCGAGTCAAGTTACTCTCCAATTTTTGAATTCTTTCGAGAATTTTTGAGTTTGAAGGCAATTTTTCTTCATCGGAAATGACATTTTCCGAGCTACGATATCCCGCAATAGGGTGTTGGCTGGTTTCGATCCTTGAATATATTCTCCCAGCGATTACTGTCGTCACGGAATTTTGATAGAGAATGATGTAACAACCAAAGCAGAAGCTTATCGTAACCACAAAGCACCAAACACTGTACTTAACCTTTGAATTCATGTATTTTCTTTACATAATAAAGCTGTAAAATTATGGACACAATAATTAAATATATTAAATTAAATAGGGTATACTCAGTCAGAAATACAACTTACCAAGCCATAATTAATTATAGACTGCACTCTTTAATACGGATTCCTCACTAGTTAGTATATAATACACCAATTAACACTACTAGCTGCATTCACTCACCAAAGGGGATAGTTATATATTATAGATAATAAAACAATTTACATTTAACCTGTGTTAAACTTAGCTGTCCTAGTTAATTGTGTCTTGATAGGGAAGTCACTATGTTTCCACGTGCAGCACTATTTATAGAAGCCAATCGTTATATTTAAAGATTATGTAAAGAATAAAGTAAGGTCCGGCGGCTTGGTTATTTGATTTATACTTACGGCTTAGAGCAACGATAAAGGGAGGGAAAGCAGGAAGGAGGGAAACTGCTCGCTTAAACGATCGGATATAATTTACCCTTTCCCTAAACACTAAACCCCAGAAATAACCCACTTTAACCTCTTGTATAAATTTTTAAAACTAACTCGAATGCCCTCATATTCATTTTAGTGTGCAGTTTCCATCCTTCCCTCTTTCCCTCCTTTTAGTTTTCCCCTACGTCTTATCAAAGACTGTAGAATTAACTTTAGAAGATTAAACATATTAACAGCTGCATAAAAACTAGCTTAATTTTCAAAATGATAAAAGTAATTAAACACAATAACGCTTACATTTTACTAATACAAATTTAAAATTCCTGATTTATCTCATACATACCTGCAAGCATTTATTTGAAAAGCTCATTTTAAATGTTTACCAAACCAGCAAATGCCTAAACCCGCCGAGACCTACAACCATGTATCAGCATGCAATATTGCCCACTACCGTAAAAACGACATTAGCCCTAAAAAGTCAATTTGAAATTAATTGCTGAACTTCTAAAACCTGATAGTTAAAGACAGCTTTAAGTAGCTATATATATATACGTGCCAGTTATTCAATGCTATGGTAAAAGGGTTTTGTCTATAACGCAATCTAGACAAATGCAAATATATACCAGGCTTGCTGATTAGCGCCTTTGGTGGAAATATTTAGTTGGACGTTAATTTTATCGGGCTAATGTATAAACCCAAGATGTACTGGTAACTAAGAAGGTTTTTGTATAAAATTGATATATGTATCGGCAGCATAAGCATTAGGCTACATGACTGTACTACTAGAGTGAACGTGTAAAGCAAAATCGCTTTTAAAATAAATATCTCGTAAACTTTAGTGACGTTTTTCACCGGTCATCGCTGTTTTATTTTAATTTCACTCATATATCATTGTTTTTTACGACAATTTCCCTTGTGTTAACGCCCTTTGCATTTTCCCATTAACAGGTGTAAACAAGAATATCCTTATTTAAATGCTGACGTAAAATAGGGCGCTTAAATTTCGTTTAAAGTTTACGTGATGTCCGTCAAAGTAACCAAATAAGTGAAGTAATACAGTAAAAAAGCAAAACAAACTTTTTAAAACTTTTTCTTTGTATTCCCAGTCAAGGCAAATGATAATTGGATATCCACAGTGTAATTTGTAGGTCCGACCGAACAGCCTTTCTACCCAAGGGTTGCAGGTTCAAAATTGGAAGGAAGCTGATGGGTTGTGTACCTGGTTTAAGCGCTGAACGAACAATATTATAAACTAGTTTTGTCAATTTTGTAATATGACTCTACCTAAATCCAGTGGATTATTGGTCGCTACTCGTACACAACACACTGCAATAGCTCCGGTAACACGACGGTGGGCGCAATGTGAGTGGTTGGCAGTGGGTTAACAATGCGTTTTAACATTGCAAGGAAAAAGATGAAAATCGTATCCTAGCTTGGTGATCTATAAAGGCCACTCCGTAATTTTATCATTCTCACATGGATTCTCACTAATAGACAACAGACGATATACGGAATATATATCAATCTCATAGTTTGACTTATCTTGTTCATAATATTGTACTTCGATTATTTACAGATTTTAAATTTTAGATGAAGACCCGTGTTTAAAATCACCCCTGTATTTGACACCCCTTTAAATAAACCCAATGCATTGACGATAAAGCTATTTTATAATTCGATTTATTTGCAGCAAGTATGACACGATTTCAAAGACGATATTGTTCATGCAGTATTCACGTCATCACTTTCAATAATTTCCTTCAGCAACTTCAACCTCGCAGCCATGTCTGTATCGTTTATTGGGCGAAGTTGGTCTTTACTTGGGCACGTTTCACCGTTCTGTATAGCTGGTGCCGATATTCCAGATGCCAGTTGATCAAAACTGTAAATTTATGACGTCATTATATTTTGTGGCAGCGCAAGTGGAATACAAAGTAAATATTTTTTTTATAATTTTTAGTCCGTCTGATTAGCTTAGTTGGTTAATACGTCGCCGTTCAACCGAAGGTTTTGAGTTCGAAACTAGTCGCCAGCTAGTCCATAGCATCCTTGTGAAGACACTTCGCGAACATTGCCTTAACCCAGTGGATTAATGGGTTCCACCGAAAAGGAACGTCTAAATTATACAAAAAATACTGCAATAGCTCTGGTAAACCGACGGTGGGCCGAGGTGATTTGACGATTGTCCGTGTGCAAACGCTTCTTGCGTTTTTCCATTCACGGGGATAAACATGAATATCCTAACAATTTATTAGAATAGTGATCAGTGTTGTACTCAGAACAGAACAGTCGTCTTAAATTGGAATTAGATCTTACCACGGGGCTTTTCGTGGTTGTTTTTTTACGAGAAATATTCAACACTGTAATTGTTCTTATTTTAACTACATCATTTAAAAAAGAACGCCTGTCCAGCCACCGTTTCTAACAGAACCATACAAAGAAGAGGGAGAACTAAAACTATGAAAACGTATGCTTACCCTGCCGTAAACAGTAATCTCAACCTAGAGTTAACTCTAACTTAATTCCAGCCCAAATCTAACCCAAACCCATAATCTTCATTTTATTGAGCAGTTTTTTTTCTTTCCCTTATTTTAGTTAGCATTGTTTCAAACGGTGGCTAGGCAGGCGTTTCTTTATAAATGATGTAGTTTAAATTAGAACAGTTACCAGTGTTCGAATATTTAAAAAAAAACTTTCAAAAAAAACTTTTATAAAAAAAAACTTACTAAAAAAAACTTTTTTTTCTAATAACTTTTAAAACATACAAATTCTACTTACTGGTCCATCAGTGAGCATAGCACTGATGCTTTTAGCACACCAAAGTCGACTAGTGTCACGAAATGAAGAAGCAGATTGCGACGAAGATTATGTTTCACTATGAGCGCTGCGTGAACGTCCAGGAATTCCCTACATGTCGTCGCCAGCTGAGCGTCCGCGATGCAACTAGGAAGATTGGATGGCCGTCACAAATTTTAGGATTATCTACGTCACAAATGAGACAAACGTCACAAATCTTTGTCACAAATGTGACAAACGTCACAAATCTTCGTCACAAATGTGACAAACGTCACAAAAGTGCGTTCGCTATGCAACTGGGAAGATGGATGAGTAAAACTGAAAGGAGGGAAAGCGGGAAGGAGGGAAACTGATTATTAAAATGAAGATTAGAGCATTACAGTTGGTTTTAAACATGGGGTTAGAGCAAGGGTTAGTTCTGGGGTAAAGATTAGTGTTTAGAAGGGTTTAAATTAGTTCCCCTAGTTTTAGTGAGCGGTTTCCCACCTTCCCTCCTTTAAGAGTGACCCAGATTGGAATGTCTTCACAAATTTTAGGATATTCATGTTTTAACAACGATAATAGGAAAAGCACGGAGTTATCACATAGTCAACCATTGTGAAGTTCGTTTCTGCATACTAATACTTCAAAGGGAGGGAAAGCGGGAAGGAGGGAAGGAGAAAAACTGCTCACTAAAATTACACTTATTTTAACCCTCCCCTAAACACTAATCTCAACAGCAGAACTAACCGTAACTCCAACCCCATGTTTAAAACTAACTCTAATGCCCTAATTTTCATTTTAGTAAGCAGTTTCCCTCATTCTCGCTTTTCCTCCTTTTAGTTTTTCCCTTAACTACAGTTAGTTTACCACCCACTTGTTCTTCAGGACGTATTGATTCTACATAAAACCACAATTACTGTAAAACCTATTTGTTCTCTTCATTGCGTAAAATCACAACTTTAAACTACAGTTAGTTTAATAATTATTTGTTCTTCATGACGTATAGATTCCTATTTATTTTTTGTTCTTTATTGCGTAAAATACTTATTTGTATACGTTCTTCATTGCGTAAAAAACACCATATTTTTATCACTGCCATATTAAACCAACTTGTGCTTCATGACGTATAGATTCCACGTTAAACTACAGTTAGTGTGTTCTTCATTGTGTAAAAATCATCATATTTGTATCACTATGACATTAAACAGTTTAAACTTAGTAAAAAACACCTTATTTTTTTATCACTATGACATTAAACTGATGAGTTCTTACTTGTGCTTCATGACGTATAGATTCCACAGCTTCATTATGGGCTTCTCCCCGTCGTTGACGTCGGTGAACTCGTCGAGCATCTTCGTAGTATGCGCGCGCAGCCATTCCGGGTCGGTCTCTTCCTCGGAATCCATGTCGAACTCGCACGGACGCACCGGGACCACAGTCTCGCTGTGGAAGTACAGCCTGTGGTGGCCTGTGGAAGCAGTAATCCATAAGGGGACTTGAAACAAAATGTATAGGGGACTTTGCACCTTGATAATAGGTTGGGATACTTAAATTAAGCAGAAATATTAGGCATCTATGGAAGTAGAGTGTGTGGTGGCCTGTGGATAAAGTAATGTATGGGGAGATTTGGAACGTTAATAATAGGTTGGGATGCTTAAATTAAGCAGATATATTAGGCATCTATGGAAGTAGAGCATGTGGTGGCCTGAGGATGCAGTAATGTATAGGGGACTTTGGGTCGCTGGAGTAGAAACAGGTTGGGATACTTATATTATGTGGATGCAGTAATGTATAGGAAACTTGAAACAAAATGCAGTAATGTATAAATGACTTGGAGCCTTAATAATAGGTTGGGATACTTAAATAAAGCAGATATGTTAAGCATCTATGAAAGTATAGTCCATGGAGGCCTATGGATGCAGTAATGCATAAGGGACTTAAAAGAAAATGCAGTAATGCATAAGAGACCTGGAACGTTAATAATAGATTGGGGCCTGGGATACTTAAATTAAGCAGAAATATTAGGCATCTATGGAAGTACAGCCTGTGGTGGCCTGTGGATGCAGTAATGTATAGGGGACTTGAAACAAAATGTATAGGGGACTTTGCACCTTGATAATAGGTTGGGATGCTTAAATTAAGCAGATATATTAAGCATCTATGGAAGTACAGCCTGTGGTGGCCTGTGGATGCAGTAATGTATAGGGGACTTTGGGTCGCTGGAGTAGAAACAGGTTGGGATACTTATATTATGTGGGTGCAGTAATGTATAGGGGACTTGAAACAAAATGCATAAGGAGATTTTGAACCTTTATATTAGGTTGGGATACTTAAATTAAGCAGATATGTTAGGCATCTATGTAAGTATAGTCCATGGAGGCCTATGGATGCAGTAATTCATAAAGAGACTTTGCACCTTGATAATAGGTTGGAATACTTAAATTAAGCAGATATATTAGGCATCTCTGAAAGTAGAGCTTTTGGTGGCCTGGAGATACAGTAATGTATAGGGGACTTGAAAGAAAATGCAGTAATGTATAAATGACTTTGAACCTTAGTAATAGGTTGGGATACTTAAATTAAGCAGATTTATTAAGCATCTATGGAAGAGTATGTGGTGGCCTGTGGATGGAGTAATGCATAAAAAGACTTTGAGCCTCTGGAGTAGAAACAGGTTGGGATACTTATATTAGGATAGGATAGGATATTCATGTTTATCCATGTAAATGGGAAAAACAAGTAGATTAACACACAGGTAATCGACAGATCACCTCGCGCCCATCGTCCGGTTACTGAAGCTATTGTAGTGTGTTGTGTATGATTCACACGTTCCTTTAATTTGGTAGAACCCATTAATCCGCTGGGTTTAGGCAATGTCCATTAAGTGCCTTGCCCACGGACACAACCGACTAGCTAGCGACTAGTTTTAAACCTGCAAACCTTCGGCTGAAAGACGACGCTCTTAACCACTAGACTAACCTGTAAGAAGGGAAAAAAACAAACAATATCCGTAAAGTGCTTTGCCTATCCAAAGACACAACTTATTAGCTAGCGAAGCGACTAGTTTTGAACCTGCAACCCGTCGGCTGAAAGGCGACGTACTTAACCACTAGACAAACCAGTCGCGGCAGTCAGAAAAAAAAAAAAAAAAAACCTGCAGCGTAATGGGCGGCCGGAGAGGCCTCGTTCTCTTCTTTTTCCAGAAGTTCATTCAGGTCCATGTTGGTGTTGTGTCTGTGGCGTTTCGGACGGTACACAAGCGTGTCGGTCACCTGGATCCTACGAACTGGACCTCTGCGACTGAACGCCATGCCAGGTTGGGCGAAAATGAACTGGAATGAGTTTAAGTTCAATTAGTTGATTACCAGGGCCAAAAATACATCAAATTTTGGGCTAATAAAAATTCACTCGTGTGTGGAAGCTCAGTAACGGGAGTAAACATGGCTCGCAACTGTGGTTTTTATGACATAACAACTGTTCAAATCTGGTATTATAACAATCTGGCATTATGATGATGATGAGTAATATAGACTCCAGTATTTAGATGCGCCATGTGTATAATAAAAACGGTATACGCTAGTTGAATAGAAAACTGTCGCGGTAAACGTTAATTAGTTTTTTATATGCGGGAGTAAATTATTGAATACTATATTTAAGTAATAATCTGGCCCACCATAAACTTCATTTTTTACATCTTGCCTACCAACAAGAGAAGTTGCCCACCCCTGCTCTAGAGCAAGTGGGCAGGTGAGACGGGGTAACGATATATATATTTGTTTTAAATAACACAACTAATATAGCTGTGGTTTGGCTGTCTAATATTTTCCTAGACCCACCATCCAGTTGTCTTACCATGGACCCACCCAAATAATGTAAAGCTTCCATCAACCAATAAGTGCAATATAGTTTTTGTTGGTCTAAAGAGTAACACATGACGTCATTGCACAATTCATGACGTCATCAAAATTTTACTTATGTAAAAAAAGATAATTTATTACTGACCAACTTTTCTGTTGATCATATCATGCTTACATCAATAGTTTTTTGTACAGAAGCTTTTAAACTAAGGTGACTTAGCCGAAAAATAACCCGAAAACAGTTAAAGGGTTCATATTAGATAATAAGGGCAAACCTGTGGGTTTCCACAATAAGAGCCGTCATAACATTCGTTCACGGACACTTCGATAGAGGAACCGTTCTCCTGCGCTACATATGTGAAGTTGAATCGTGGGTGGCACATCTTCAGATGCTGGGGAAATAGCACAAAGTGTTAGGTCAGTTCGTACAACTCGTATGTTAGGATAGGATATTCATGTTTATTCCTGTGAATGGGAAAACTAAGGGCAATCGTCAGATCACCTCGCGCCCACCGTTGGGTTGCCGGAGCTATTGCAGTGTGTTGTGTATGATTCACATGTTTCTTCAATTTAGTATACCCCATTAATCTGCTGGGTTCAGGCAATGGCGGTTAAGTGCCTTGCCCAAGAACACAACTGACTAGCCAGCGACCAGTTCAAACCTGCAACCCTTCGGCTTTATAATATATTGTATATAATTCGTATGATGTTTCTACACATTGCATACGATAAATTACTGAAAGGTAATGTAAACTTGCATGCAATAAAATACTAAACTTAAGCCTTGTAAAATTAAAACCTTATTAACACAAAAAAATACATTTTTTAACCCAATTAAGTTTTATTTTCGAAAAAAACAACAACCGGTACCTTGACAAGCCCATATAGAGTAATGCAGTTTAATTGGCACCAGGGGCAGTACAGATCATCTCGTGCTTCCGTTTGTTGCTGTGTCTCACTGTTGTAGATGAACTGGTAGAAAACGACGTGTTTGGACACAGTGCTCTGCTCGTTTGGTGGTTTATTCGTCTTCCATTTGCGGAATTCGACGGCGTCGACAGGGAAAACTGGCACTTCGTTTTTGTTGGCTTCTAAGGGAAAGGTTATTTGAAAAAATAACAAAAAAAAATGCTTTGAAGGAATTGCTGTAACTTGATTACAAAAATGATTTCTAAAATGAAAATGGTAGTACAATAATAAAATGTCTTAAATTCTGTTGTGTTATTTAAAAAAAGTCAAATCAAAATTATAGACTGCAAAGAAAGGGCGGTAAGCCTGTAACAATTGGTTAATTTTAAACCTAAAAAAATAGTAGCACAAAATAAAATGATTTAATTTAGTAGTTATTCACAGTGGTTCTGCGCCACATTATTTTTCATGCAGATTGGAAGCCACTTTTGCAATATACATTATTTTTGTTTATTTTTAAGTGTTTTCATTTGACCATTCATCGTGTTACCGACTTTTTTGTCACTACTTCTCTAACGTTACATGCAATAGATGGTACAAAAGTTAAAAGTTTTTAGGTTGTTTCCAAATTTTGGAAAATAATATAAAAGTGGTTTTCGCTCGCTTAAAGAGATTTTTAAGTTGAACCAAAAAAGTTTCATCCAATTTCCAAATATCCTATTTATTCAATGTACTTTTTAGTTTATTTGTCTATGGAAAAACACGCAACAGGACCTTTTATAAAAAATTTACACAGGTTTAGCCAGACATGGCCGTCAAACAACTACAAAAATAAAAACTAGAAAAAGTGTTTTAAATTAAAATAGAATGCTTAAGCCTCAAAGAAAAGTGTGTGGGAAAGCAACTGGTGCAATGGGGAGATAAAAATTCTATAAATTCAGACTCAAACGAACATACAAGGTACAAGTAGTACTTTCCTCCTAACAAAATACCTTCCTAATAGTAACTTTCTAACAAAGTACATTTCTGTTGTTTTATTGTCGGTTGTTTTGGAAATGCATTAATTTCTATCCCTGTAGTAATACATGCAGGTTTCCAGAAAGTTATTTTGTGCCCTGTAATTGTGCTTGTGCGTGCCCTGTAATCAACTGTAATCATGCCCGCATGTATGTAATAATTCTTTACCTTGGTATGTAACATTCTTTGCGTGCATTTCGTGCTATATAACCTGACGTGTTTGACTTTAATTTCATTCACCACGATTCAATACCAAAGTACCTCCAATACAAGAATACAACACGTCCTAATAAAGTACATTCATAATACTACCCTCCCAAACAAACCAAGACATACCATCCTCTTCAGTATTTTTAGCGTTTCTTCTTCTCATCCTCTTTGCTTCCGGCTCTCCAGTGATGAACTTCTCCGAGTCGAATCCAGCCAGAGGACCGTTCAATCCCTCCTCCGACCATCTGGGGAGGTTTATGGGTTTTGGTTGACCAGAGGGGTCAAACATACAAATATGTTTTATTGAATATTTGGGGGGTTCAGTCAGTGATGGGATTCAAAATTTTAAATTAATTTTAAATTTTAAAAAAACTTGAAATTAACACAACTAATCCACCGTTACAACAATTAACTTCAATCTAAAGGTATTCGATAGTTGCTACCAGCATTAGGATTATGTGCACTGATGCAATTTAAATTTTAAGAACAGCTTAACTTTTGCATCGTACTTACTAACAACAGGTTCCCTAAAAGGTCTAATGTCTATAAAAATGCAAGAATCGGATCGGTGATTATCCCGACGTTCCAAGAAGGGTTCGACCGACCCATGCGAAACTTTTGAATCCCATTACTGGTTTCAGATAACATACATAGAGGGTTTTATTGAATATTTGGGAGTTTTAATTAACATAAATATAGGGTTTGTAGTTAACTTGTCTCAAACATACACATGACTTCAGTTAATATCCAGAGCTGTCTGCAAGATTATTACGGGAACCATACATAGAAATGGGTTGTTAAAATTGATACTGCACTTTTAAAAAGAATATGCAAACTATAGCTTTAAAAAAAAAACGATCCTCATTGATTTTTATGCAACTGCTTTAGACTTTAGATTTCCATTGCACTTGCACAGATATATTACTTGAGGGAAAACTTTAGTAGAGGGCAGTTATTCATGGCACTTAGAGCTTCAATATTGCGACCACCATCTAATGCTTCCCATGTTGCGTTACGTTTGTAGTCGTGAGTGTCGGTGAATTTCCTGTGAAATGATGTGCATTTAGAGATA